>CM021108.1:314413842-314661719 GCA_007115665.2 Sequoiadendron giganteum
ATATGGGTCCCACCTAGGGGGACTCATATGCCCAAGGTGGCATATGAGTGCCACCCTAGATTTTTCAGGGTGAGAAAATGTCAGGGTGTTAGAAAATTGAATGCATTTGATGATTTTGTCTGGATTTCAATTGAAATAAGCCTTAGGATCATAAATAAAGGGTCTTAGGGGCCTATTAATGATTATTTAAAGGGTCACGAATTCAAGGGTAATAAAATAGGTCCAAACTAAGTGTGAAATTGTACCATCTCCAAGAAGGGAGTACAATTTTCTACACTACATTTAGCCCCTACTTTAGCACCCATATGACATTATGTGCATATGCAAGCTAAAGGAATTCAAACAATAAACATTATCTCATAAAAAGATACTCATATGGATTGCAAACATGAAAGAATGAAGCCCCTATTGTAGCTATTTGCAAAGCCACAATGTTAGGAACCGCATCCTACAAAACCAATTGGTTAGTCATTCAAAAATCCTCCTATCTATTTTCTTCAAGAAATCAAATTCGAGGGTAGATGTATGCCCCCTTGATTCCACTTACTTTATGGAGGTGGAATCAAGGTAGCAGTCTACCCTCATTGAATTGTAGAAGTCGTATCATAGGGTATTTCCAAGTACCATACCACATACTGATAGACATTTGATCAGATTGGGAGTGCAATTACGAATCCAACGCAATAAACGGCATCAAAAATGGAATTCTCTAGCCCACAATATGCTAGTTTGAATGATAAAGCAGTTTTTAACCCTAATATGTAAATAATCTAATTTGAAAGTATATAGGATTAAAAAGTGAAGTAGTTTTTAATCATTTTTCCTTTTACCTTCTTATAGTTTGAATTTGGTGGAGAGCGAGTGATAATGTCAAGCGTTTGACCATGTGTGCCTCTAAAACTTGAGAGCCTACATGAGGAGGTGGAGTGGCATGAGTTGTAGCATCCGATGAGTGAATTCTTCTCTACCTTAGCTTCATTTTTATGCATTTATTTTATGTTTTACACATTTATAGATAGATTTAAGACCTTAGAAGAAAAATTTGCAAAGCGTCCCTTTTTTTGCAAAGTTTCCCACTTTTTCACAAAGTGTCCCAAGAAAGGAATAAAGTGTTTAGGACCCTTAGAAAATAACCCTATAGAAAATTTATCACACTTTTTGACTGTTGATGTATAAATTTAAGATTTTAGAATGCTTATAGGTGATATTTTTACTATTTTATATTAGATTCCTCCTCGATTGTGATGTCTTGATGGCAGACTCTTCTATCACGTACAAGACTTAGTCACAGCATTTTCAAAGGAGGAGAGGGAGACACTATGAGATATAGGTATATATTGGGTGTATCTCATGCCCCCCATGAGATACCATGATGCCATGTTGATGGCATTAGCAGAGAGGTGGGATGCAGATACCTACACCTTTCATTTATCCACTAGCGAGATGACTATCGCTCTAGAGGATTTTCATCACATTCTTCAAGTTCCTATTCGAGGTGAGACTGTCCATTTTGCAAAGGATCATTCATATAGGGAGATGAGATCAGATATCTAATACTGTCTTGGACGTTTGATTCAGGAGGAGATCATGGGATCACGTATTGAGATGTAGTGGCTACTCTATGCACAATCACCACTTTTGAGGTGGACTATTATTTTTACCATAGCATTAGTACTAGTCCTAGATGGTCAAGGAGCACACCTAGATGGAGTACTAGTGCACATGATACAGGAGATGGAGCATCACATGATTGTGTATGTTTGGGGTCGTAGCATGCTGGCACATCTTTACTATGATTTGGGATGGTTTGCTTACCATGAGGTGGATAGCATGGTGCATTGTACACTTTTATAGTTTTGGTGTCTAGAGCATATCACATGCACTAGGCCAATAGTATTTCCTTCTTTATGCACCTTGGGATACCCACGCTCTTTCAACTATCCATTGAGATGAGCATGGTAGTATGGAGACTTTCTATTCTAGAGAGTTAGATTTGACCGCCTAGGTCAAGATGAGATCTTATGGAGACCTTACCAGTTGATATCATAGTGGCTAGATGAGACCCACCATTTGAAGAGGATGCAAAAGGATATATTTTTATAGGGAATACATGACTAGATAGTGAGGTAATTCTACTATGATCATTCCATGAGATATTTTGGGTAGTTACAAGCGCCACCAATAACACGACCATTTTATAGGAGATCAGTGTCGAGTGCACAGAGGCCAAGAGATATGAGATGACTCATAGTTGATGATGTTGTCTCTAGTGATTTAAATGGTGAGGATCTCAATATGCCCCCAATCTCTGACACTGATGACATGGGTGCTACAGATGCATATGAGGATTTTTGGGCCACAGTACGACCAGCTCCAGCATTTCCTATGGATCAGCCTATAGGCTTTGTGAGGCCTCTTCCAAATCATAGGGATGATGAGGAGGAGATACATGAGGAGGTAGGGGTCAAGTATGTAGACCTATTTGTGGATGAGGTAGAGGAGGATTGTGATGAGGAGATAGAATCAAACTATGAGGAGGATGAGGACAAGGATGAGGATGAGGATGAGGGGGAGGATGAGGACAAGGGCCAGTTGATGAGCGAGGGTAGTGATACAATAGATGAGGTTCCAATTGCCTATGAGTGGAGAGATTCAATTCCTACCTAGGTTACTAGATCATAGTCAACAACTGTAGCATGTGCCATCACTTATGATCATAGAGAGGCTAGTAGATCTTCTATTCCTCCTACACAGGATGAGGCTATTTTTACACATCCAGTTAGAGATCTAGGTGATGACACATTATTTATGATTATGCTTGTGCTTTTATAATTATCCTCATATTCATGCTTTGATACATATATATATGTCATGATGTGTATTGATTATCTTTATGATTTCTATCTTATAGGGTCCGTGAAAGAGTTGCATGATCTCTACCGACGAGCGGCCACAGATATATTACCTCCTTTGGTCAAAAATGAGGCTATCAACACAAACTACATGCCCCCATCTATTATGGAGCAGAATTGAGAGATTTTCTAGTCTTTCACGAGGTTGAGAAGAGCATATGAGAGCACTACCAAGCATGTTGATCGAGATGAGGGTGACCTATCAGCATTGCATGCTACATATGAGGAGATTCAATCATCTTAAGATCTAGTTGAGGTAGAGAAACTTCATGGAGAGTTTGTCAAGCTATAGGCAGATAAATACTGCATAGAGTGAGAGCACATGGAGGTCATTGTATGGGATGCTACAGTTGTTGGACAAGCATAGGGCCTATAGGCTGCACTAGATTACATAGCTATGTCATGATCACATACTACCATCTCTTGAAGAGAGCGATCACCAAGTCCCAAGGGATCTGGGAGCCACAGGCCATAGTAGCATTGTATATTTGATGACATGTACTTAAAAAAAATTGATGATGTATATATATGAGCATCTATTTTGGGTTGTTTATGTTTATGTTTTTAAGTTAGATGACAATGTGATTTATGAAATAATATTTATAAGACTATTTAATAAATGTCTCCACGATCTAACATGTTTTATGTGATCTAATTAAAACTATCCTAGTTTTCTTTTAGATGCAACATTATGATTGAGTATGTTATGCTAAATCAAGTGCACCTATGATCTAATTATAGAACATTAAATGCATATAAGGATCCAATCTAACACAACATACGAGATTGATTTGAATAGTATGAAACCTAAAGTAACCACCCAAAACTAATTTAAATAATTACTTTAGTATTCAAGACACACAAATGATTGTTTGTCAAGAATGAAGCAATGTGAGAGGATATAGAATATTGTCTACTAACTCTAACATAATTGCTTTATAATTCACACTATTCAAGAAGGTTAGACATAGTACCAGCACAAATGTGTGACATTAATAGGTTCTTTAAGAGGTGTTCCATCCATTTATGTTGACGTGTATGATCCAGACCCATAACTTTCATCAATTATGTAAGGTCCTAACCAATTAGGGATGAATTTTCCTTTATCAGTAGGGCAGCATTTGACGTTACATTTATTTTCAAATAACACCAAATCACCTTTAGTAAATGAATGAGGAATTATGTTATCATTTTAATTATGTTGTATTCATCTAGAGTAAGCTTGGAGATGCTCAAAAGTGTTAATGTGTCATTCATCAAGCATTTCAATCTAATACAATCATTGTTCTTTATACGTATTGTCATCAATAAGTCCTTGAAGAAAGATTCTTAATGAAGGAATCTCTAACTCCAAGGACATTATCACCTCGGTACCATTGAAAAGGTTATATGGAGTATTTCCAGTTGATGTTCTAATACTAGTACGATAAGCCCATAACATGTATGTTAACTATGTGTGTCAATCCTTATTATTTGTTCTTACTATCTTCCTTAAGATTTCGTCAAGGGTTTTATTAGTTGATTCAGCTTGACCATTAGATTGTGGGTTGTAGGGTGTTGAAAAACGTTGTTGGATGTTAAACGTTTCTAAGAACTTCTTCACATCATTATTCTTAAATGGTGCCCCATTGTCCGAGACTAATGTGGAAGGGATTCCAAAGTGAACAATGATGTGTCCCAATATGAAACAGAGTATTACATCAATAGTTGTTGAACGAAGGCGAATGGCTTCTACCCATTTCATGAAATAATATGTTGTGGTAATTATAAATGTATGTCCAATAGAAGAAGGTGGTGATATTTTTCTAATAAGATCTAGACCCCATATTGAGAAAGGCCGAATAGGAACTTGGGCATGAATCTAGGAAGTAGGAGTGTAAATCAAATTGCCATGTTCTTTAAATTTGTGACATTTCTTAACGTATTCAAAGCAATCTTGTTCCATATGTCTCCAATAATATCCTATGTGGATTATCTTTTGAATTAACGATCTTCCTCCAAAATGACCCCCACAAGCACCTACATGAGCTTCAACAAGTGCTATGAGGATTTCAAATTGTTTAAGGAATCTAAGAAAAAGACCATCAAAGGACCTTCCATATAGCATGTCGGCAAGGATTATATATCTAGACACAATTTTTCGAAGACAGGCTCGAATATTCTTAGTTTTCAGCTCAGGAAAGGTAACTTCTTTTAAATAATTAAATATCAGTGTATACCATTCGCTAGAGCTTTCCATGGTGGTTGATAATACTTCTTTGACCTTATATTCTATTGATGGTTGTGTAATTGTATGGATAATGAATGTGAAATATTTTGAAGGATCTTGAGGAGATATAAGGGAATCCACACTCAGCATTGCATCCGCATGTCGATTATCCTTTTGTGGGATGTTATCAATGGTATATGAATAAAAGTTTTTTAAAAAATTCATTGTAATATCCTTATATTTTGATAATTTTTCATGATTTTCTTGATACGATCCATTTATTATCTTAATATCTAATTGCAAGTCACCAAATATCTTAATATTTTGAGCTCTCAAAATTAAAGTGGCACGTAATCCAATAATTAACACTTCATACTCTACCGTGTTGTTTGTGCATAGGAAGTTTAAGCGGTAGGACAAGGGAAGAGGCTTTCTTACAGGTGAGACTATTATAACCCCTACATTGGAGCCGGTTCTACTCTTAGAGCCGTCAAAATATAACTCCCGTGTATTAGTTTCAATCATCACTACATTATCATTAGGGAATGAATCATTATTAGGTAATGATAGGGGAGAGAGAGCATCAACTAGCTAGTCGGTCAAGTCTTGTCCTTTAATTTCCTTTAGCAAGACAAACTTAAGGTCAATCTCAGTTAACAGCATAACCCACTTAGCTAGGTGTCCTGATAACTCTGTTTTAGCAAAAAGGTGTTTTAAAGGGTCGAATTTCATCATCACATGTATTTTAGCATTCAATAAGTAATGTCTCAATTTACCAATAGCGAATACAAGATCCAAAAATTGTTTTTCTATTGTCATGTATCATGTATCATAATCAATTTGAGTTTGGCTAATGTAATAAATAGGATGTTCTTTACCATTTTCATCTTGTTGAGCCAATAATGTTGCAAGAGCCTGGGTCGATGTTGTTGTATAAAGGATGAATAGTTTGTCTTGCATAGTGGGTTGTAAAATAGGTCGATTGGAAAGATAATCTTTCAAAATTTCAAAAGCCTATTTACAATCCTTATTCCAATTAAATGAACCTCTTTTTTAAGGAGTTACATAAAAGGTAATGTTTGGTCCACTAAGGATGCTACAAAATGATGAATAGCTTGAATTCTTCCTTGTAAAGTGTGCAATTGAGAAATATTTCTAAGAGGTGGCATGTTAACTATAGCATCAATTTTCTTCGTGTCCACCTCAATGCCTCTGTGAGTTACTATAAAACCTAAAAAAATTCCACTATCTACACCAAAGACACACTTTTTCAAATTTAATCTCATGTTATATTTTTGCATTCGCTCAAATATTTTTTGAAGGATATTCACATTGTCTTGTTGAGCTAAATATTTAGCTAGAATATCATCCACATAATCTTCCAAAATCTTATGTATGTAATCATGAAATATCAATGTCATAGCTCATTGATATGTTGTGCCTACATTCTTCAATCCAAAAGGCATGAATACCGAACAAAAATTTCCCCAAGCTGTAGTAAACACTAGTACAAAAACAACAATAAACTACTAAAAACTGTTTATAAATGACTACAGTTGGTCACATGAACATTAGAAGTTTATTTCCATTAATATATAATGCGATCAGATTGATGACTAAACCATTTTTAGTCATTTATTGGTTGTTTTGATTGATCGATTTGGTAGTATATTTAGTTGTTGATTTAGTCATTCATTGTTGTGAGTTGGTCACTTATTTAGTCACTTTTTTTCTACTGATATATTTATTCGTTGATTTAGTCATTGATTGTTGTAATCTAGTCACTTATTTAGTCATTTTTTTTTATTCACTAATATATTTAACTGGTCACTTATTTAGTTGTTGATTTAGTCATTGATTGTTGTAATCTGGTCACTTATTTAGTCATTTTTTATTCACTGATATATTGTCATTGATTTTTGTTAATTGGTCACTTATTTATTCATTTTTATTAACTGATTTTTGTGCATTGGTAGTGTATTTAGTCATTAATTTTAATCATCATTTTGATCAATTTGGTAGTATATTTAGTCATTTTTATTCATTGATTTCACTGGTCATATATCTAGTCATATTTATTCATTGTTCATTGATTTATGTCAATTGGTAGTATATTTAGTCAATTTAATTATTAATTGATATCAATTACTAGTATATTTAGTCATTTTAATTGACTGATATTTGAGGATTTAAGCATAAAACACATAAATACAAATCAATCATCAATTGCACACAATAAGACAGCTATTGAGAAGGAAAAATCAGTGAACTTTATTAATAAAAGAAAGGTGTTATAGTTATAGCTTAGAAATAGAGTATTACAATTGTTATTTTTAGTCACAAGACTAAAAATCTGAGTTACAATATTGTAGAGAAATGACTACAAGAAAGAAACTTCTCCAAAAGACTTCTATAATGATGGAAATGCATGCTTGAAGCCCTTCAATGTGAGAACATGCCCCTTTCATCTCTTAAAACTTCTACAACATGGGAAATCTTCCTGGAGCAAGTTGTAACATGTAGAATCCAAGTAGAGTGTTGATCGTGTCCCATATATGAATCTCTCTCCTTCAATGCAGTCAACAATATCCCAACTAGAATATTTCCTCCTTTATATGCAACGTGCCATCTGATGTGAGCAATAGGGTGTTGCCTTTTCTGCCATGAATGAAGATGTGCCTCAATACAACCAACAAAATTAATATTATTCTCAATTTAGAAAGAATAAAAGTGCATTGTATATTGCAATTTTACAAAATAAATTCCAAACACGACATAAAGATAAATCAATTAATAAATTGCAGCCTTGTCAACAAATGTCTAACAAAGTTTTCAACATAGGCCTGAAATATGCATATTGAAACCTTGATTTTAGAACCTTGTTCAAAATTTAAGAAAGGTGATACACTCATATTATAGAATGAAGTTGACTTATTATAGAATGAAGGCTATCAACACTAACTAGACTGGAACAACATTATCAACAAAAATTTCCTAGAAACCAAGCCCAAGAATTCCATTAGACTTGGACAACAAAAAAAACAACCTTGGTTCATGTGTTGTCTTAGTAAAGACCTATACCATTAAAGAATCCATTTATACATAGATTCCAAATTAAGTTGATGAGAAAATAACTTTGATATCCAGCTAGGAAGCCTTAACATCCAAAAATTACTAACCTGATGTTTCAAAAAATGTTTCCCAACTATGCCATCATCTTCCCCATTCACTTTACAACCACCGCCCAATTCAACTTTTCAAGGCACAAACACATAAGGTACTTTCTGCAACAATAATTTTCAAACTAATGATTAATAACAAAACTTAAGGCATCCATTAAACTTGCAAGAAAAAAACTACTTGAACAAATATAGAGAAGCATCACCAAATGGTTCAAAACTCATCATCGGTATAAGTCCAAAACTTTGATGTTCTTGTGCAAGTTATTTAGGTTTATTCTCTTACAATTCATCAAAATTAGAAAAAGGGTGGCAATTCAAGGGATTTGATCGTGGGAAAACATTGTAGTTAAAAGTATTTTGTACTATTTCAAACATCATTTCATTAGTTTCAATCCCACCATTTACCCATGTGATTACTACCCTTTACAATAAGAATCAAACTGTGTTCATTTTATTGGTTTTGATCCCTTCAATCCAACTTTGCAACATATACATGATGTAAAGATTTCCAGTGAATGATTGAAACATATCAGAGGTGATTGAAGGAAAGCCTATCAAAAATTAAGGAATGATTCAAGTATTGCATGGCACATGGAGTTAACCTAAAAATATTGCAATGCCCATCTGACATCTTAAAAGGTTACAATAATGTCGAAATTCAAAATGGTACAAGGAGAGAGAAAAATCAATACCTTATCTTTGGCCAATAAAATCAAAGGATCAAGAATGGTAGGAGGATTTGTATCAGCCACCATAACTATAAACTCTGATGTTCTAAATTATAACTTCTTGGTTGTTGCAGCACCCTAAACTCGTTTTGTATTAGCAAAAAAGAAACCTGGTATTGATCCACTACCATATTGGATCTCACGGGATTCTCCTCCACAAACAACAAATGATATATATTAATTGTTTAGCAACTTCCTTAATATCCCCATGTAAATAGACTAAACTAAGTGAGGTTGAAGGTTTGAAGTAGAGTACCATCTTCTTGGTATGTGCTTGACTTTGATAATGACTTGTTTTTTGAATGAAAATAGCAAGCGAGCTGCACTATAAAATCATTGTTAGAAAAATAACCACAAAACCCTCTTTAATTAAAATAATCCTTCTAGATATTTCAAGACAAGATATTTCAATTAATTTCTAAGAGAGCTAATTTCACTATCCAAACATCCATCAATCTATTTACTGTATATAATTTCCCTAAATTTAGAATTTGAATGTAATGAAACAAACCATAATTACCAAAGATTTGACACCAAAATGTAGTACAAAATGAATGGTTTGATAGAAAATATGTTTTGATAAACCATATATACCCTTGATATATTGATTTAAATAATAAGGAAAGATCAAACTGGAGACAGCAAGATAACATTCATTAATTCACTTCAACAAACAATTGAAACCAGAATTCGGCCACCAATTATAACTTTATTTTATTGATCTTCAAAATATTTTACAATACATCTCAAAATTTTGTCTTGGTTGACATGTCAAAAAGTGTCTTTCCAATTACCCACTTTTAACATAAATCAAAAAGTCATAATTATTGGTGTTTACATAGGATTACATAAAAGCAATGAAAGATGAGAAGTGAAGAGAATTTATCAGATGTTGAATTCCACAACACTCACAAGATACATAAGGTACCTATGATCATTCAAATCTGGAAAGGTGCTCTCTACATGATAGTATCTGCAAGGCTTGGTACTTCACTACAAGGCTTATTCTTCTGGGGGAGCTAGATATGTCTACTCCCATTGGTACATCATGTAATCATGAGGCCATTTGTACTCCTAGATTTTTTATGTGTTGGCCAAGTGACTCTTCCATTTTTTGTCTAATAACCCTTTGCTATTCATGATGAATTTTGAGTACCCAACATCCAATGCAATTATTTAGTCCAAGTTTAAATTGAGGCGATGAATATTTATGTCGCCATCCTTTTGTAAATTAGTGAGGCAGTTGGGAGAATTTTTTCTAAACGCATCTATCCAATCCTTGGAGCCTTTCAGTTGATCATCATCCCTTAGTATCTTAGGCATGAACCACTACTTTAGTGTGTGAAATGAACCCATTCTTTCCTTGATATTTTGGTCTTCTGCAGATATGTATTGAAATTCATCTGTGACCACTTGAACCATTTGCTCAGTAGGCTTTAAAGTTGTGGGGGCCTCAACACTCCTTTGTAAAATTCTGCACAAATTCGTTAACGTGTGATGTATAGGTTATCATTTCTTGAATAAGGGGTCCAATATAGGTACATGGGCCTTTATGTGATCAACTGCTTGTGACAAGGAGACATAGCATCCATACACATTTTCCAAATTTTCCACAATTATTTTAACCCTATGCTCCAAGACTGTTCTAATACCCTGAGGGTTTCTCTCTTTGCGATTTCCTTTGTTTCTTCATTAGTCTTTTTCAACTTCTCAATTTCTTGTTTTAGCACATTTACTTGTTCAATAGTGATTGCACCTGAATTAGTCTAGATGGTAGGGGTTGACATACTATTAATTTTGTGCTTTGGGAAGGACCTACTCCCTTCAACTGCTCTTTCAATTTTACATTTTCTATGAATAACCTATTCACTTCATCATTCAAATGAATATGTGCTTTCTCATATTATGTCAATCTAAGCTCCATAGTTTTAATTGCATCCCTAGTAAACATTGTTGAGTGCATTGTCATATTAGCTACATCTAATGTTGATGTGTCTTGAAGTGTCTTTACCATGGCAGTCCCTATCATTTCTTTTACAACATCAAGCAACCTTGGTTTTTCTATTCTTTTTTGCTTTGTCCAAAAGGCTAGGGTTTCAAGTCTTGGATTGTATCTTGTGCTAGCCATTCTCTCATCTGAATTGAATTCAGAAAACAACATGGGATATTCATGGCTTCTTACTTGATCCAGTAAGAATATATTTTTTAACTCCATCCCAGGAATAATTAGTATGTTACTTTCTAAGACCAATATTCTTGTTTCTTGGGAGCTAACAGTAATTTCATTAATCTTGAGTTCTTCAAGAGTCTAGGAAACAATATGGTCATGTTGTGGCTCCTCAATTCCCATCTTATTAATTTGGAGTCTCTCCTCAAATTCTTTCATTTTCATCTTAAACCAAAAATCCTTAAACGCGATAGTTTGAATAAATTCATCATCTTCAATAAATCTAAGGGAAACAATCACCCTTTCATCATCATGAACTTCTTGATCATTATGCCCATGTACATTCACTCTTTCTTATAGTTTGTAAGCATTAGTTGCAAGCTTAGGTGATGGATGATCAAATTCGTCATCTTTAAATTCAAAAGTGCATCAGCTACCTCTTCAGTATCCCCTACTCCATCACTTATTTCATATGCCACTAAGGCGGCCACTCCATGTGTCTTCTTCCTTTTAGGACTTGGTTGCTCAGAGGATGCATCTAATTGTATTGTGGCAGTGTCTGGTAGGGGCTTTATTATTATAATACCACTTGGTTTGATGGGAACCTTGGAGGGTTTTGAAGATTGACCCTCAGGTTTCTTTTCTGGTTCAACATATAATCTTTCAAAGCTATCAATTATTAGGTTCATCCTTTTGATAGGATCCTTTTCTTCAACATAGAATCATTGGAATCTATTGTCCCTTTTCTTCCTCTCCTCCTCAAGCCTCTTTATGATTTCCCACTTCCTCTTCCTCTGAAAAAATTCATCAGGTGTAAAGGAATTTCTTATTACATCTTCTTCGTAATCCATTACATGGGTAGTCTCGGCTTTAGCGAGAAGTGTCTACTTTATAAAATTAATATGCCCTTTAGGATCAAATACCCTTTCTCCTTGTGACTTCAATGAATACCACATCTTCAAATACTTATGTAGTTCTTCAAGAGTGTCAGACCCTATGGATATCTCCTCACATTCAGTTAGGTCAGGGAGGAATGTCCCCTTTTTCTGTCTTTTCATAACATCCTGCTCCATCCATAACATCTACCACATAAATTCTAAAAATACAATTTGAATAGAAATAAATTTAGGTAAAACATGTGGGGCTTGAGGACACCAGTAGACCCTTATTACAGTTTGGTCTTCTAAGAAGAACCAGTCACCGAAATTGTGAGTGTGTCCCTACTCTGGATTCAATGCTAAAGGTCTTAATATTTGCATGATTTTATTAGGAAATCTTGGTGTAATATGACCAAGAGCAGCCATGACCTTTACTACGAAATCATCATGAAATATTACATAATCACTATTTTTACATCTACTATCCCAGATGTAACACCATTTTTGTACAAGCAACCTATTGCCTTCATCATCAGTCATTCCCAAACACATTCTTTTAGTCCATTTTTTTTTTTTTTTGTGCAATATTAAATGACATAGCATAGAGTATTTCTTAAGAGTGATGGGAGCTAAGTTCTCTCTTACTTGCAAAAATCCCTGATGTAGCCCTTTCTCAATTTCAGCAACAAATTCATACTCAATGTTGACTTCAATATTTGGTATCGCCATTGCCATCATCATGAGATAGTTTGGCATCCTCTCTTCAGCATCTATTCCAAGCACATGGCACAAAGAAAAATAAGTTCTTTTGAAATATACTTGGAAGTCTTCTATGGAAAATGGCTCAATTTGGGAGGGGGAGATAGGTATCCTCCTATTGTTTACACCCCTTTTCATGTGTAAAGGAATTTCATCACTCCTGTAGGTTTTTCTCAATCTCTTATAATCCTCCTCACTTTTTTCCAAGTCAATCTTAGTGATATCTTGCTTGTTTAACATAAAACACTCAATAATTGCTTATTTAGTCAACACCACTAATGGTGAACCATTTGGAATTCTTATAGTCCTGGTATTTGGGTGATAATATTGTGCCAATACTTTAATAAACTCAACATCGACGAAGACATTTGGGACTATCAAATTGGCCAAATCTAAGATCCAAGGATTCAAAATTGGAATCTTCTCATCCCTTTTTTCATAGAAGTACCAAAACAAATCCCACCTTGAGATAGGGATAATTGGGTCTCTACATCCATAGGTTGTATCTTTAAATACCTTTTTCAATCCTTTGTCTTTAGAATTAGGTAACACATCTAAAAATGGATTGTTGTAGGGACCTATTCTTTGATTTATAAATTGTGGACTCTTCCTTTTTACTCGCAAGTTGACTTCTTGTGGGCACTAAAATGATGAAGAATTTACTCCTACTTGATTTCTTTAAGTGTCTAATTGTAGAAGAAAATTCAATTCTTATACACTTACTACATAGGGTTTCTATGAACTTACCCGATGAAATAATAGTTGTAGAATTTTCCTGCTTGAACTCCCTTCCCTCTGGTACACTAAGCTTTGTGAATGATTTCTAAAATGGTAGTGAGTCCCAAGTAATATTTTTTGTTGATCTTGATCACCTAGCTATTAATGTCAATTCATGCAAGATATTTCAAAATCTGTCCATATTTTGAGTTTGAATATATGTCGTTGATCTTGGGAAATCAAACGGTGTAATCATTTAATGTTTTGATAGCTTGTACTATAGTATCACTCTATCATTTCAAGATAGCTACGGGGTAGCATTAGTAGTACCACCACCTCATGCACTCCCCTTTAGAATTCCATAGGATGGTGGGTTAATTCTAGCGGTTGAGTGATTGTTCACTGCCATACCACTTTGTCATATCAAGACTGTTGTGAGGTAGCATTAGCAGTACCACCACCCCGTGCACACCCCTTTGGATTCTCGTGAGACAGCAGGTTAATCCTAGCAATTGAGTGATTGTTCACCTCCATACTGCAGTGTCATTATTTACCCCTTGCAAGGTTGTGGTTTACTTTAGGTGTTAACATGTTCTCACTGCCACCTCGTGGTATTCATATTTGGTTTTTGCAATATTACGATAAGCATTTGTACATTGACCTATATGTCCCACCATCTCATGCATACCTCTATTGACTATTGCAGTAGTGTGGTATTGGATTTTATTATGAATGCAGTATTGTAGATATCATTTTATTGAAAAGATTGAACAATTTTTTAATTTTGCAGTCTCTCAGTTTTAGTTTTTAGTGTCAATCAAACCTAAGACATCATTTTTTTTTTTGTAATGGGGAGGCTTAATTCACCTAATTTTAAGATATCTATATGTATTATTAAATCACAGATGTTCATTATATGTTTTCATCTAGAAAACATATAGGACATATAATAAATTATATTCTAACTAAAACAAAAAATTCAAATTTTCAACCAAAGTAAGAAAACTAAGAAGAATGATTGAACCTAACTTTAAATGCACTTCAAATCAGCAGTGAACATCTCAGGTTTTGTATACAATGTACCAACAGAATAATGATGATTACATTTGGAAATGTATCAGTTAAACAACATTGAATAAGCATACCTATACTCATATCTTTATTACATTCAATAATAAATTACACCATACATATATCCAAAGTTTAGATGACAAGCTAACCTCTAAAGGTGACAAAACATCATCATAATCATCTTAATTGCTAGCAAGATCAGGATCCTAATCATTTGTGTTTGCATCTTCTTGATTTTATTCCTCATCCTCATCTGTGACATGCAATGCATTCTCTCTCCCAATCTCTTCATTGGTAATCAAAATGTATTCTTCAAACACTTCATCATCGTCTTTATCCACTTCTTTGAATGTTTCTCGTAAATTAACATATTGCTCATTGGGAATTATATCTACAACTTCCATAAATTTTTAGTTGTGAACTAGACTTTGTTTGAATGACATAGGACCATCTTGGGCTTCTTACATCATCAATTAGAAATGATTGGTTAATTTGAACAAGGGAAACATACAGCTCATCCATCTTTGATAAAAATTATCTTGTATTTATGCGTACAAATCCATACTCAATAAATTATACTCCAGATGGTCGGATCTACTTACATTTTAATAATACAAGACTATTTTCACCATAGTCAACTATAATAATTTGTTGGATGAATCCAACATAAAATTTCTTCTCAATTTCGTGAAGAAATTTAGTACTAACAACACAATCACAATTGATCTTTCCTTTGTCTTTTTCTTCCACTTAAATGACTACCATAGGCCCACATTCCACTGAAACACATAGCCCATAAATGTGGAGATTATGAAATCTCACTTTCCTTTGTTGTTATATCTTGACCTTCTTCTTTTGCATCACTGATTGCATTAGCAATCCATTCTTCAAATTTTGGAAAAGAATCACCTGCAATCAAATCAGCATGATGTTTGTGCCTTTCAGGTCGATGTTGCATCCAAGCTTGATTATCTTCTTCATATTTTCTCCATAGAATACTAACGTACAAATATTAAGATTGATAATATAATGTGTAAATGCAATTGAGTAAATAAATTATTGTGTTAATTTTTTTTACCTATGCCACTTATCAAATGAAGATGTGTTTTGAATAATATAGGCATGTTTCACACTTCTTTCTTGATGTGATAGATTGAAGCGACATGCATTGCCTTCTAATACTTCACCTACAAATTTGTCTTCTTCATCATCGTCCCATACATGTTGATTGAAATTTTTAAAATCCTTCATATATTTTGTGCAAAATCCCGTGGCCTCTTGCATTGAATATCCCTCAAACATGTTTCCTTCTAGTTTTTCCCTAGTACGAACATTTTTTTTCAAAACCTTCATATATCATTCTATAGGATACATCCATCTTTTTCTTATCGAGCCAAAGTGCTTTAGTTCATATTGTAGATGTAACAAAAGATGCATAGAAATTTTAAAGATTGTTGTTGGAAATTCCCATTCCAATAGAAAAAGGACTTCAACAACCTCCTCCCTCAAACTATCAAATTTTGAAGGATCTTAAATATGTAAAATTATTCTCTTTAATATTAGGCCCAGCCTTATAACTGCCAATATTGGCCCCTTTAATAAAGCTTAATATATTTACCACAATACGTAAAATATTCTCCATTATGACATGATAATCATGGGTCTTGAGGCCTCTTAAGCCATTAATGTCATTTTGTCTTCTAATACTACTACTTACATATCCAGTGGGAAAGTGAGTCTGAGACATCAACTGTAAGAATTGTGCACGTTGTTCCTTTGTCCAAACATAAGGAGCACTAGATTCTCTATATTTTTCATCATCATATTTTTCAACCCAAATATTTTGATGACTCTTTAGTTGTCGAAAGTCTTCACGTGATGAAATAGTATCAAAAGCACCAAAAAGAGTTTCTATAATAGCATAGGCTATACTTTTCTCAATATGCATAAAGTCAACAATATGCCTAATGGCTATATTATTAAAGTATGGAAACTTATAGAATATGCACAACCTTTTTAAACAACTTTCATTACATGTATCATACCTATTACTAGCAATCCCATCATTTTCAATAAATGGCATTTTTTTTTGTCCATTCTCAATAATGTAATCACATGTTATTTGCAATGGTGCTTGATGATTCTCTTCTTGGCCATTGAACCATGTTTTTTGTTGATGATATGGATGATCCATTTTAAGGTAAGCATTATGTCCATATTAAATATACTTATGCAAACTTCTTGAGTGTCTCACAAAATCCTTAAAGTTGCAAGCAGGACATCCATGGTATCCATGAACACTGAGACCAGACAATCTGCCATATGCAGGAAGATCATGAATCATAAACAATAAGGAATCTCTTAAAGTGAATTTTATTGAATGACCATCCCTTAAAGATTGAATTGCTTCAATTCATTTTAAAAATTCCATTATCTCATCATATAATGGCTCTAGATAAGTATAAATTGTATCTGAAGTCACACTTTTCTTTCTTGGTATAATCAATGATAGAATTAAGAAAAATGGTTTAGTTGCTAACCATGGAGGCAAGTTATAATTTATTACAAGCACTGGCCAAGTTGACCATTTAGTACTTTGATTTGAGAACGGGTTCACCCCATCTAGAGCTAAACCCAACCTTATATTACGAGGATCTTGAGAAAAATCAGGTCATCTGTTATCAAATTCCATCCACATCTTACAATCAAGCACATGTCATTGTTTTCCATCACTGCTCTTATTTTGGGCATGCCATTGCATAAGTTTAGCAATGTCTTTGCACCTATACATTCAGAGTAATCATGGGATTACCAGAAAGTGGAAAAGAACCTTTCTAGGAACCACAACTGATTTCAACCCTTCTCTATACCTTGCTTCATGACATTTTGAACATTCACTCTCACTTGCAGGATTCTTGCAAAATAATACACAACCATTCACACATGTTTGGATGTTTTCATACCCTAAGCCTAGCTTAGTGATTTCCTTTCTACATTGAATTCATTTTGCTGGCAATGTGGAGTCAGGTGGTAACAATGAGCTTAATAATGCCAATAACTGATCTACACTCTCATTTGTCTAGCCAAACACCACTTGCAAGTTAATAATTTGAAGTATTGTTGGAAAATAACTTGAACTTCAATTAGCATACAAAGGATTTGAATCATCCTCCATCAACTTGGCCCAATCATCATTTAGACCCTCATTCAACATTATATCAACTTCAAACCCTTCGTCTAACATTGTTGCCTCTTCATCTATGTTTGGTGCCACTTCATCTATGTGTGTTTCCTCTTCATCTCTCACACTTTCCATTCTATCATATCTTCATATTAATTGACATTCCAAGGGCTTAATACCACTATGCCCATATCTTATCATATGTTGATAAATCTGACTTCTTTTTTTCACCTTTCCACCAAGATAGTCATTACATGGACATAGATATTTGTCCATGTCACTCTCATCGACTATTCTCTCATCAAATACATGGTATTTCAACCTTTGGTGTTGATCCATCTGTAATGTTCTACACATAGCAACAAAAAATTGTAGACTAAGAGACAAAAATTGGTTTTTTTAATTGAAAGGCATTTCCAGAGAAATAGAGTTATAGAGAGAAAATAAAATAGAGAGTTTAACTAATGAATTATAAAAAATAGAATTTTGCAGTTTATATTCAAATTTTTTATTACATTGCATTGTACATCTTTCAAAATCCAAGCATTACTTCACATTGCATAACTAATAACTAGATGTTGATAGATGACAAAATATAATAAATTGTTGAATAAGAGACAAAAACTTATTTTTTTTATTGAAAGGCATTTCCATAGCAATAGAGTTATAGAGAAAAAATAAAATAGAGATTTTAACTAATGAATTATAAAAAATAATTTTTTTTAGTTTATATTCAAATTGTTGATTGCATTGCATTGCACATCTTTCAAACAAAGCATTACTTCACATGGCATAACTAATAACTAGATGTTGATAGATGACAAAATTTCAATTACAATATATTTTTTACAAATTCAACCTAAGCAGTTATGCAATTACTTCACATTGCATAACTAATAACTAGGAACAGTTGCCAATTGCATTTGTTTGTCATGGTATTCCATGAGACCACATTTCTTTGAGGCATCTTTTCAAAAATTTCACCACCTTGTCTATGCTACCACATTTTTCATACATGTCTACCAAATAATTTTATCAAATAGTTTGTTTCCTTGTTGCTATGGCTAAAATCCTAAAACAAGTGCTTTCGAACAAGCTTAGGGTGCTTGGAAAAAATCTATCAAAGCATAATAGTAAGCAATAGCATAGACAAGGTAGTGAGCTAGTTGAAAAAATGCCTCAAAGAAATGTGGTCTCATGGTGATGGAATGCCATTCCATAACAATTCACTTGTCATGGCATTCGTCATGGCATTTCATCACCATGGGGCCACATTTCTTTGAGGCATTTTTTCTAAAGTTCATTGTCTTTTCTATGCTACTAATGTTTTCATACATGTCTACCAAAGCATTTTATCAAACAGTTCACTGCCTTGTTGCTATGGCTAAAAGCCTAAAACAAGTGATTTCAAAAAATCTATGGACGCTTGGAAAAAATATATCAAAACATAAAAGTAAGAAACAAGCTATGGTATCATGGTTTTTATTTTGGCATGAAAATCAGTGTGATTTTATTTGCATTTTTGTGTAGGTTTTAAACACAGTTTTTTGGCAATTTTGTTGTTTGAAATGGGGAAAAATCTTTATGGTCAGTTTTGTGCACTTTTTAATTGTAGGATTCTCACAGTTAGTGAAAAAGGTATTGTTCATGAAGGAATGGAAAATATGTGTAGAGAATTTGAATTATACCCATACTGAGCAATGGCACTAAATAATTTAGCAAACCATTTTTTCTTCATAGGGCAGCATTTTCTTGTGGAACAGTTGACTGAGATAGCTCTTG
Organism: Sequoiadendron giganteum; assembly: GCA_007115665.2. Lineage (NCBI taxonomy): Eukaryota > Viridiplantae > Streptophyta > Pinopsida > Cupressales > Cupressaceae > Sequoiadendron > Sequoiadendron giganteum. The sequence goes on from CM021108.1 coordinate 314,433,429, forward strand.
TTTCAACTAACCACCCTCTCATGAAATCTCATTCATATTATAATATTACATGATCTTATCATAGTAAAGGTGATTATGACACAACTAGACACTACTACATGGCATCAATCAAGGAAAGCTAGAGGCCACAAGATTTTGTGGGCAGGTTCAATTGAAGCTGGGAGATCTTAAGAGTTCTCTCTCAAATTTTGAAAAGGTTTTGGAGGTCCACCTCGAGAACTATGAAGCTTAAAATTTGTAGTCCATATATATGCTCATCAAGGGCAGGAAGAGAAGGCTTTGGAAATTTTAAGAAAGGCAACTCACATAGATCCACATGATGCCCATGCATTTATCAAGATGGGTGTGTTATTAATATCGTCAGACCCCAGTGCAGCCTTAGATTCTCTTAAGACATCAAAGTATCTTATGAAGAAGAGAAGAGAAGAAGTACCCATTCAATTGTTAAAAAACATTCAGGTTCTTCATTTTGAGTGTGATGAACTAGAGTTGGCTCAACAAACTTTTATGGAGGCATTAGGAAATGATGTTATGTCTCTACATAAATCTTTGTGGTCAGTTTTGTGCATTTTTTACTTGTAGGATTCTCATAGTTAGTGAAAAAGTTAGTGTTCATGAAGGAATGGAAAATATTTGTAGAGCCTTTGAATTATACCCATACTCTACAATGGCATTGAATCATTTAGAAAACCATTTTTTCTTCACTTCAAGGCAGCATTTTCTTGTGGAATAGTTGACTGAGACAACTCTTGTTTCAACTAACCACCCTCTCATGAAATATCATTCATATTATAATCTTGCATGATCTAATCATAATAAAGGTGATTATGACACCACTGGCCGCTACTACATGACATTAGTCAAGGAAATCCAGAGGCCACAAGATTTTGTGGATAGGTTCAATTGAAGCTAGGAGATCTTAAGAGTTCTCTCTCAAATTTGAAAAGATTTTGGAGGTCCACCCTGAGAATTGTGAGAGCTTAAAAGTTGTAGGCCATATATATGCTCAACAAGGGTGGCAGAGAAGGATTTCAAAATTTGAAGAAAGGTAGATCGCATAGATCCACCTGATGCCCATGCATTTATCAAGACATGGGTGAGTTATTAATATCGTCAGACCCTAGTGCAGCCTTAGATTCTCTTAAGACATCAAAGTCTCTTCTGAAGAAGAGAAGAGAATAAGTACCCATTCAATTGTTAAACAACATTGGGGTTCTTCATTTTGAGCATGATTAACTAGAGTTCACTCAACAAACTTTTATGGAGGCATTAGGAAATGATGTTCTTCCTCTACATAAATCTTTGTGGTCAATGTTGTGCATTTTTTACTTGTAGGATTCTCACAGTTAGTAAAAAAGTTAGTGTTTATGAAGGAATGGAAAAGATGTGTAGAGCCTTTGAATTATACCTGTACTTTGTGATGGAATTGAATCATTTACTAAACCATTTTTCTTCATTGCAGGGTAGCATTTTCTTGTGGAATAGTTGACAAGGACATCTCTTGTTTCATCTGACCACCCTCTCATGAAATCTCATTCATATTATAATCTTGCATGATCTTATCATAGTAAAGGTGATTATGACACCACTGGCTGCTACTACATGGAATCAGTCAAGGAAATCTAGAGGCCACAATTGTTTTTGGATAGGTTCAATTGAAGTTGGGAAATCTTAAGATTTCTCTCTCAAATTTTGAAAAGGTTTTGGAGGTCTACCCTGAAAATTGTGAGAGCTTAAAAGCTATAGGCCATATATATTCTCAGCAAGGGCTAGCAAAGATGGATTTGGAAATTTTAAGAAAGGAAACTTGCATAGATCCACCTGATGCCCATACATTTATCAAGATGGGTGAGTTATTAATATCATCAAGACCCAGTGCAGCCTTAGATTCTCTTAAGATGCCAAAGTCTCTTCTGAAGAAGAGCAGAGAAGAATTACCCATTCAATTTTTAAACAACATTGGGGTTCTTCATTTTGAGCATGATGAAATAGAGTTGGCTCAAAAAACTTTTATGAAGGCATTAGGAAATGGTATTTGGGTTGAATTCATAAATAAAAGCCACAGTGTTAATTCTACAATTTTTCTTGTGCTCTTTAAAGATATGAAATTCTTCCATTGACTAGAAGAAGGTCGTGTTTTACTTGAGTTACCATGGGATAAAGTCACAACACTATTTAATCTTTCTAGGTTGTTTGAACAGCTACATGATACTAAAAAAGAAAATCTTTTATACAGGTTAATATTGTTCAAGTTTCCTGATTATGTGGATGTATATCTACGTCTTGCAACCATGGCTCAGGCTCGGAATGAGATCCAACTAAGCCTGGAATTTATTGGGGATGAACTTAAGGTGGATAAAAACTCATCAAATGATTTATCTATGCTTGGAAAAATGAAACTAAAAATGGATGACTGGCTTAAAGCAAAGAAAAAATTAAAGCTGCACAAAGTGAATTAGATGCAAAGAATTCTTATGTTGACATTTCACTTGGAAATTGGAATTATTTTGCAAATTTTTGCAATGAGAGGAGGGATCCAAAGGTGGAGGAACAACATCTTGAGAAGGCTAGAGAAGTGTATTGTAAAGTGTTGGCACAGAGACCAGGAAATATTTGTGCTACAAATGGGGAAGCCATTGTGCTAGCTGAAAGGGGTCAATTTGATATTGCAAAGGAGATTTTTACATAGGTACAAGAAGTTGTAGAAGGAACATTTTTGTTCAGATGTCTGATGTGCGGGTAAATCTAGCAAATGTTTACTTTGCACAAGGAAAGTTTGCGCTTGCAATGAAAATGTATCAGAAAATTTTGAGGAAATTCTATTTTGGCACTGACACCAAAATTTTATTATATTTAGCTCGAGCACATTATGAAGCATAACAATGGAAAGATTATAAAAGAACATTATTAAGAGCAATAGATTGTAATGAATTTTTTGAATTTATGTTTAATGTAATGAGGGTTTTGAATTACCTTTGAATTCGCTATAGAGGGCATCCCCAAATCGGATTTCACTACAAAGGGCCTCGGTGTATTCAAATTTGTTGCAGAAAACTATGAATTCCTTTCCCTTGCCCACCTTTTCAAAAGTCTCCAAGTCCTCTCAGAATCCTTATCGCCCATGCAAGTAGCTTCTATAACTAATCAAAACACCTCATTCCAAGCTAATGAATGAATAGATGAAGCAAGGTCAAGCGAGATGAATGAATCTACAACTAACATGAATAATCATGACAATACATCACGCGCATGAATACATCGTGCCAATAATTGACCAAATTGGTTTTTTAAGTTTTGTCTAATTTGGATTTGATGACTAACTATTTAGTCATTTTTTATTTATGTGACTAAATAATTTTTTAGTCAACGACCAAATTAGTCATTCATTTACTCATTTATAGTTGAGTTGCAAAAAATGAGTAGAATTTAGTCATTTTTAGTCGTTGTGACTAAATTTTTTAGTCACCTAGTCATTTGTTTGCCAAATTCTACTAGTGAAATGTTGTCTTGTATTGATCTTGAGGGTTGATGAGGATTTTATTATATCCAAAAAGTTCATCCATGAATGACAAGAAAGCATGTCCCACTGTCGATTCTACTATCATGTCGATATTAGGAAGGGGAAAATCATCTTTTAAAGATGTTTTATTCAAATCATGAAATTTCATACACATCCTAAAATGATTATTAGGTTTTGCGTCCGCAACAATGTTCGAGATCCAAGGAGAATAATCAATAGGTCATATAAAGTAGCTTCGAGGAGTTTATCAAGCTCGGCTTTAACCAATAAAGTTATCTGAGGATTCATCTTTTGTATCTTTTTTCTAATTAGTTTAGCATCCTCTACAAGGACTATGTTGTGTGTCACTATCTTAGCATCAATTCCTGGCCTATCCACATAAGTCCAAGCAAAAATTTCAGAAAATTCATGAAGTAAAACTGCATGGTCTTCTTGTTCATCTTCATCAAGGCACTTTCCTATATTAATCACTTTCTCCTCATTATTAATATTCATCAATATGTTGATTGTATCTCCCAAATTGAGTGTTGTTTATTTCGTAATTTTAGGATTGTATTCTTCGTTGTCCTTATCAATCTCATTACTTTCCTTTTCTCCATATTTTTGTTTAGTGCTAATCATAGCACATGTAACCCATTTCTTTTTAGAAGGAGTAAATGGTTTATCATAAACTCCTACCATTTCTTTCAAGGCTTCATCATCTTCAAAGTATTCCAATGATTCTTCGCAAGTTGTATCAATCAATGCAGGATGCTTCAAGGTGATATTTGTTTTAGGGTTACACATGATGGTGTTGATGTTTAACAAGGGTATTTTCATTTCTTGTGTTATCTTAGAGGGACAATACCCCAAACCAAATTTTGTTTATTGTGCATTAGGCTCTATAGGAACATAGATTCTTTTTTCTTTCCTTCCACATCCTTTTCCACTATAACCAAGTTGTTTCATAAACTCATAAACTTTTCCATAAAATCTCTATCTCTTTCAATTTTGGTGGTTGTTGATAATCTATCTCATCAAATTTTTTTATATAGTTTGTGTCTTCTTCTAGAGTATATGAGGTAGATGCTTGTGAGTTTTCTTTCAAATTTTGTGTTGAAATTACCATTGGTTTCTTTTGTTTTTGGTTTCTTTTGTTATGATTTTTTATTCTGCCATAAATGTTGGTGTGAAGTTTAAAGAACCCCAATCATCTTCCAATAACTTCAATGCTTTTTCCATCTCTTATTTCTCTTCATTCATAGGTTCTATGTTTGAAGTTGGAATTAATATGTTTAGAGGACTTTTTGTTCCTTTTTCAACTTGTAAGCAACTTTTATGCTCAGGATCTATTTCAACTTGGTACACTTTATTGTTATAGAGATACTTCATTATACGATGAAGAGTTGAAGGCACCACATGCATCTCATGAATCCAAGGTCTACCTAAGAGAATATTTTATGAAATATCATGAGGCATAACATGAATAGGAGTTTGTAATGTAACCTTTGCAATTATAATAGAAAACTTAATCACATCAAGCGGTTGCTTCCCTACATTGTCAAATCCTTGAATTGATAAGGAATCGGGTTCAATTATTGATTTATCCACACCAAGTCTATCCAAAAGGGTCACACTACACATGCTAAGGGTGGAACCATTCTCAAGAAGGGTTCTTTTATTCCTTCCCTATTGAAGATAGCTATTATTATGATGACATCATTTTTCTTTCTCATCTCCAAGGGAGGAAGCTCATGTTGATGAAAATTATTGTCTACATTAACCACAATCATTCCTTGAATTAGAGCTACTACATCACTTGCATTTGTATTAGAGGGAACCACAACTTGTTGCAAGGTTATTTGAAGCATAGTATGATAATTAGGTGAATTTTGAATTAGGTCATGTTGATGGGTGTTTTTGCACCTTTTCAACACAGGAAGCACACAAGTATGCTACCTGTCTTGAAAGTTAATTTCAACAACTAAGTTGTAGAAATCACCCCAAGGTTTATCAGGTGCCAGGTCATGAAAATACTTGGAATATTTCAATTGGTTGATGTGATATTTTGGTAATCACAAAGGACACGTATATATTACTAAGTTTGGAAGGAATTGGATCTTTAAATGGAGTTTTGTGGAATTCTAGCAATGAGGTACAATTGTTGCTAGTTCAAAACAACAATCTAAAACTCCATATGTAACATCATATTTGGCATTACAATGATGTTGGAACTTTACCTTAACTTCTATTTCAAAGAAAATTCAAAAGGGACAAGGGATAAAAAGGTTCCTAGACCTACAACTAATGATGAACAGTGACAATGAAGGATGCTACAACAGACAACCTTCCCAAAACTGAGTTCCACTTAACCAAAATAACTAACAGTCTCATGCAAATAGTGCTATCTTCTATGGTTTGTAGATTTTCAGCTATCCATTCACCATGAAGCATGAATAATAGATGAATTTTAGGTGCAGAAATAAGTAATGTTCAGACTAGCTTTACACTATTGTTCATCATCAATAAATAGAAAAAGTATCAACAAGAAAGGCATCAACACTATAACATTCTTCACTATCAATGTGCAACATGAACTAACGACTAAAGCAACTTAAAACATTTAGAACAACAACCTAAATTCTAACTTTGAGAAGATGAATCATGCAACATGTGAGAAACACAAGAATCCACCAAAACAATATAATTCTAATTAAAAAAATTGCAACATGCCCTTACACAACAACTCAACTCTCTCTTTGAAAATGAGAGGAGACCCTTATTTATAGTTTTATAAAAGTGAAATGAATGTCTAGGATTTACTTTCATTGTGTGGCCAAGATTCACTTTACATTAGGGTTTCACCTACCCCAATATATGGCGATGTAAAATACATCTCTTGTCTTTTCCCTATTTTGTCTTCTAGTGATCTGGCACAATAGTAGTTTTGTCTTTTAGTGACTAACCTCCTTGTTGTAGCTGAAACTGGTAAATTCATACCTCTGTCTAATGTATTTGTTACATCCTTTTATCCAATCAACTGTATCCTTTTGTTGATTAGTGTTACTAAGAAATAGATGTATTTCTCCTGATCTTGGGTGGACAACTCCTTAATGATCATCATCATTTGGTGAAAAGTAAGGCAGCTCCCTCTTTCTCCCTTCAAGTCCATCCTCTGTAGTTTTTTCATTAACTTCCTTGGCATAGGCCTCCTTCTAACGCTAGTTTTGTTGATGTGTGCTAGGAGGATAGGCAAACATAAAATGAATGGTGATTGGACAATGTGCTCTTTCCTTGTTTAGCCTTCTCAATGGGCCTTTCTAATGGACCCATAGCAGGTTCCATTAATCCTATAGTCAAAAGATGCAATAAGTGCATTTACATATAAATTCAAATGAATATTAATCACATCCTACAAATTGAGCATTAGATCCATTAATACATTACCAAAAGATCATATAATTCATCAACATTCATCATTCAAAGCTGCATCGGATCACATAAAAGAATGCAGGCCCAAGGATGTAGGTTTCCCTAGGCTGGAAGTCATTAGGAGTGATTAGGAGCAAGACAGCACCGAGGTCAGGATGGCATCAAGTTCACGACGGCCTGCAGACAGCCACCCGCAGTCAAAGTTCTGCACTAGGGACTCAATGGTCAAAATCTTTAGGGAGACACCTGGCACATGTGGGAGTCAGTTACAAAGTCTTTGGAGGCACCTGACTGGTCATCTTCATTACATGGGCTTAAGGAGTACAGGGGTAGGAAGATTCCTGGATATTTAGGGCTTCATCATTGATAAAATGTGACCAAGGCATGGAAACCCGCACAAGGAGTACCACATTGTAGGACCCGTAGGTGGATAGGACAACATGAATTAACTCCCTTTGGCTTTGGCCTATTTCAGACACATGGGTAGGAACTGGCAGACGATCGTCATGTAGTGGTTTTCGGGAGCGGTAGTGATGAGGGAGAGGTCTATAAAGATGGGTCCACCAAAAATTTTACTTAGTCACTTTTCCTCAGATAAGCTTGAGCAGTGGAGGAAGATGCGGGTTCCGAGTTGCGGGAAAAAAGGATGGCACCTCCACTCACAAACGATAATTGAGCAATGGCAGGTCGTAGATGACGGCCTGCAAGGATAGATCCGCATGACGCTAAACTTAGTTTGTTTCATTGAAGTCTCGAATGGGAAAAGGTCATGGTGGAGCTCACAACATGGGAAAATGAGTTTGCTCGGGCATTTGCAGTAGTGACAAAGGCGAGTCAGTCCATAGACGGACCCCCACAAAGATAAGCCCGCAAAAAGGTTTTGCTTTGGCGTTTTCATTTGGGCAACCTGAGACAACTCAAAGGGTCATGGATTCTACGAAGCAGGTGGGAGCGGTAGCTTAGCCATCAAGGAAAGGCACTTAAGCAATAGTGAAGAGCGGATGGAGGTCCACAGATGTGCTTGCGTGAAAGGCTTTCCTTAGGATTTTCTTGTGTAAATGGTGAACGACCAGCACGGCAATGGGATCCATGATGCGGGGAGAAGCTCTGGTTTGGGCATTAAGGAATGATATTCATACAACGATGATCCATGGGTAGTGACCCACACAAGATGGCCTATAGGGACAAGACTTAGTCGCTTTGGCATGAGATGGGAGTGATTCAAGCAGGGCACGTGGTGTAGAGAGCAAGAAAAGGTAAGTTGTTTGGGAATAGCGGCAAGACAAGAGCCGCCTGTATACAACAACCTGCAAAGGTGGACCCGTGAGGGTTTGAGACTTAGGTTTTCCTATTAATCATTTTCACATTTGAGTTTCAACAAAGATGGTGATGAGGGAAATGTGGGCCTCAAGGGAGTCCATGCTTTGCAAAGAACAATGTCGACAAAGAAAAGTTTGGCATTGTCTAAAATGGTGTCATTTAAATGTTTTAACCAATTTTTGAATGATTTAGGGTGTGGGACAAATAGTTTAAATAGCCACCAGCTAGAATTAAGGGCTTCTCTCAGATATTTTTTTAATTAATTTAAAACCTTATTCGTAAAAGGATGTGTAGATACCAAAAATTGGTCTAGGCCTGTGAGTACACATTTCAACATAATTTTCTATAGTCCGTCGTCTTGATTAAATAATGTTACTTATTTAATTGCCTTTCTAACACATATTTCCTCTATTAATTAAATACCCTTTTTAATTAATTCATTAATTCATAATCATCCTTTATTCAACTTAATTAATTAAATAAATCATATTTATTTAATTATGTTGCGAACTAATTAATTCTTTCCCCTTTATCTATCAATTAAATAATTTATTATTTAATTCCCCTTTATCATACTTTTCCAACTATAATTAAATATCTTTATTTAATTATTCATTTAACCCCTTTTCATCTATAATTAAATATTTATTATTTAATTATTCATTTATCCTTTTCAACAGCCAAATTAAATAAATTACTTTATTTATTTAATTAAAAGTCTCATATTTCGAATGTTGAATTAAATTAACATTTAATTCATTATTTAATTAATTATGTCACATTCCTCTAACATTCAGTTATCTCTTACATGCACTTATCGTCTGACTCGAGTTATCTCTATGAGAGAACTCTCCGTCACAACTAGTCGATTAAATAGTTCCAACTCATATGCATGATCTATATTTATTAATTAAATATCTTTATTTAATTAAATAACTCAAGTTTGCATTCACATGCATTTATCATGCATTTATTCTCCAACTTCTAACTTTGGTTTTTGCATACAAAGTCTATTTCTTTTATTTTTTGAAGATGAAGATTGGAACTCATGTTCTAAAATTAGTCTTTACCTGCAGTTGAACTCACATTCTAACTCATGTTCTATCTGTCACATAACTCATCGTATGGCATTCATCAATCTCATCCGTTGATCTCTCTTTCAATCTGAGCCGATCATTTGAAAACACAAAATCTATAAAATGGCCTGTCATTATCATTATTCCTCTCCCAAAATCATACACTTTTGAGAAGAGAAACAATCTCAATATTTTGCTGAGACACTTGACGAAGTTATGCTTGCATTCAAACACACAAATATCTGAGGGCAAGAATAACAATACAGCAAGATGGAGAAGGGCGATTGAGATAAATCGAGGAAGTATTTGCATATTCGGTGAGATCATTCTAGTTTTTATTAGTTTAGATTAATCATGCTTACTTATCGTTCTTTGTTATTTTATTTAGATTAGAATTGATGTTTAATCTTGTGCAGCTTTAGCATCTTCCACAATTCCGAAAAATCTGAGTTACAGATAGGCCAAGCTAGGCCATCTGATAGGCCAAGCACGACCATCACATCAAGAATAAAGGTACACCCTCAACAAAAACGAGATTTGGGACAGGAAAAAGCAAGGTGAAAACAAAGCAGCAAAGCAATAGAACCCAAGCCAACCTATATACAAAACATGAGCTTGAAAATATTAGGTAAGGAAATAATTTTTGAGATGCTACTCGTTGACAGGAAATGGGACATCCTCTTTGGTGAGTGTCATGAGGCGAAAGACATTTTCTCCTAAAAAAATTGAAATCTGAAAGGGGCCAAGCTAGAGCTTGCTAAATTTCTCATGTACCCCTTTCTTTTCATGGGCCTTGTCCCAATAGAGGACTAAATCAGCAATCGTACAGGCCTTTACTTTGGCTCGATGATCAAACCACCTTTTGACTATGCCCTGGTGTTTGGCAAAATTTTCAATTATTCGGTCACAGACTTCTTCTAAATGCAACAACTTAGCCAGACAGGCTTCTTGACAGTCTTCTTCCTCATAGTATGTGTTAAGAAATTGGAGCATGGGGATCTTGAGGTGGACAAGAAAGATAGGCTCCAGGCCATAGACAAGGTGAAATGGAGAGTCACCTAGAGAAGCTTTATGGAATGTACGATCTGCCAAAAGGGAAAAATGTAGCTAGGTGTGCCAATCCTTAGGATTCCTGTCAAGCAGTTTCTTGATCACAGTTATAATATTTTTGTTCATTGACTCAGCTAGGCCATTTCCCTGAGGGTAATAGTTGGATGAAAACTTAGGCATGATCCTATTATTGAAGGCCCAACTAGAAAACTTAAGCGAGGAAAAGGCAAGGCCATTATCACACACAAGGGCAAACAGACAACCAAAGTGATTCAATATAAAACTTTCTAAAAAATTAATAACAATTTCAGTAGTGCATTGCCTACACATTATTTCTTTTATCCATTTAGTGCAACAATTAGAAGTGGTTAGAATGTACATGTGGCCTGCAAAGGATGGTGGGCTTACCAGACCAATAAAGTCAAGTCCCCATTGAGCAAACGGTCTTACCTCCAAGACTAGTTGTAGTAGAATAGCAGCATTTCTTTCTCTACTAGTAGTAGTTTTACAAGCATGACATGTTCTAACATGGTTATGTGCATCCTTAAACATTGTTGGCCAAAAGTACCCAACCCGCAAAATTTGGTGGGCGGTTGAGGGGATGGATCCGTGGCCAGTGCCCAATTTATCGTGGAACTCCTTGAGAACTATGGCTACTTCTTTGGTTCTAAGGTATCTGAGATAGATTCCCTCATAATTTCTCTTGTATAATATAGATCCTTGTAGCATGTAGCTATTGCTCTTCATCCTTAGAGTGTGCTTTTGTACCCCTTGTAGTCAGGACAAGAACTTGTTTTTCAACAAATAGTAGACAATGTCATCATACCACTCTCCAGGAGAAACATCTTTCAGTTGATACTATTGCACTATGAGCTCGGGTCCTGCTTTAGCTACTGCTTCGATGATTCTTTGAGTGATGGATTTCCCTCAAACTAATTTCATGGGCTGAATTTCCATATCGAATGCCTGTAATAAAGTGACCCATTTTTCTCTTTGTTCTCCTAATTCATTCTACATTAACAAAATATTTGGATCAGGCACAATTGCGAACAACTTATTCCACAAGATATAGTGATGGAATTTTTTAACTTCTCTAACCAAGGTATATGCTTGCTCTTCAACATTATGATACCTTAACTTTGTATCTTTCAGTGGAGCACTCATGAAGGCAATAGGATGTTCACTCCCTTCATTGTCTTTCTAAGTCAATATGTTGGAACAAGAGTGATCTGAAGCAAATGAATAGATATAAAATGGTTCCAGGTAGTTTGGTTTGACCAGCATAGTGCATCAGTAATTTATTTCTCGATTTCCTCAAAATCTTGCCTGGCTTCGAGCATCTATTCCACTTTAGTTTCTTGCTTTAGCATGGAATTTAATGGTTTGATGATCTCAACAAAGCCAGCAATGAATTTTTCGATGAAGTTGATCTTTCCAAAGAAAGACTTCAATTCCTTCTTACTGCCTAGAAGCTGAATTTTAAGTATGGCTTGGATGTGCTCGGGGTCTATTGAGATTCCTTTCTTTGAGATCACATGTCCCAACAACTTGCCTTCTGTGACTCCAAAGATGCACTTCTTTGGGTTCAAGGAAATTCTAAACTCCCGGCACTTTTGGAAGACCTTACATAAATCAAATACATGGTCTCCTCTTTTCTTTGAAAACATGATAAGATCACCCATATAAATGATGATGCATTTTCCAATTAGGTCCTTGAAGGAAATATCCATTACACATTGGAAGGTGGTGCCATCGTTGATTAACCTAAACGGCATTCTTCTATATGCTAAGGTTCCCCATTTCGTGGTGAATTTTGTTTTGTGTCTATCCTCATATTGCACCATTACCTATTTATATCTTGAGTACCCATCCAAGAAGGACATCATTTGTGATCCATTAACTATTTGTAATACCTCATCCAACGAGGGAATTGGGTAGTTTTCCTTCTCTGAGGCTCTATTCAAGTTTTGAAAGTCTACACATAATCTAATTTCTTTGTTCTTCTTCCTAACCAGAACCAATTTTGCTACGCATGTGGAGTGTCTGACTAGGAAAATGATTCTTACAAACAATAGCTTCTGGACCTCTTTTTGAATCATAGACTCTAGCAATGCATTGATTGGGCATTGATGCTACCTAAAAGGTCTCACATCTAGCTTCAGAGGGATGGTATGAGTAATAATCAAGGTAGCATATGTCTTCAAGTCTTCATAACTCCAGATGATCACATCATGATACGTATGCAAGGCATCAAAAATCCCTTTCTTTTCTTCTAGTGTGCACACTTTTTTGATAAATATGTTCTTAACTTTGTCATCCTTTCCAAGGTTATAAGCGTCACACTGATTATTAATGGAATCCTTCTTTGTTTGTTGATCCTGGTCCCTTATCTGATCTAAGTCAAATAGCTACTCTAGATGAACCATGCCTTGTGGTATTGTGTTTTTTTTTAGATTAATAACTCCCTCTATGTCTAACTCAGCTTCCTCAAGCTTTGCCTCATCAATTATTTGAGCTACAAACACATCGGAGCTTTTGATGAAATCCAAGATATGCTTGTCATCATTGAACATTTAGAAATTGGTAATATTTTCAGGCACCAATGGATTGGAAGTAATCTCAATAGTGAAATTTTTTAGGCCATCTAGGAGAGAGAGGCTGTAGGGTGCTAGCTACCTAGGCTAAGGCATCAGCAGTATGGTGTTTGCTTCGAGGGATCAATTGAAAATTAAATGCATCCAGTCCCTCTATGAGATCCCATACCCTATGCCTATAATTTTATAATCTTTTATCATGGCAGGAGTACAACTTCCTCACTTGCTTCACAACTAGCTCAGAGTCACCAAATGCTTGAAGCATTTTAACTTTCTTTCTTAGTGCCATCAAAAGCCCATGAACTAGTGCTTCATACTCTGCAACGTTGTTTGTGCAATAAAATTGAAGCCTATGAGTGGAAAAGTATGTCTTACCTATGGGGATGATGATTTTGAAGCCTACTCCTGTTGCTTGCTTGGATTTGGACCCGTCAAAGTGCAATGTCCAAAACTTGGAGGAATTGTTGATCTTGAAACTCACAGAGTTCATTTCCTCCCTTGGCAGTATATTCACTTCAATAACTTTGGATTCTTGTGTGGATTCATCATGGCTCTGGTTTGGAATTATCCCTTTGGGGTGACTTGCCTCCTAATATGTTCAATTGTAATTTGGCAAAAGCAACATTCAAATTCTGATTGGGAAGCATTTTGTACACTGCACCAACTGGGTAATAGGAGGTCCTAGGCTAAGTTGATCTTGCACATGTTCTCCATAAACTCCTGAAATCCATCCAACAGTCCAAGGTTACCATCCTTATAGGATTCTTCACCATCTGATTCAATAAGTGACTTTGTACTCTCAAGCGCGTGGGTTAGGTTAGTAGGAGGACTACATAACACAAGAAGGACCTCTTTGGCCACTTCCTCTTCTGGGCATTATTGCTCATCCTGACAAGCCATGAGATAGTAATTTCCCAACTTTGTGTCAGTGAATAGCACCTCATTTGTGTTGTTGTACTATGTGATCATGAATTTCATGTGAGGCTCCCAATCAATATGGATTTGGTTTGGCAACCCTTTCCAAGGCATCCACAAGTTAGAATAATTCATTGTTGCATAACCATTCAGTGCTCAGGTGAAGTCCCACCCAAGTATGATGTCATATGTATTGAGGATATAAGCAACTTGAATATCAATGACCTATTGCACCCTTGGATCAACATTAATCTGCATAGGTATTTGATTGATCTCTCTAACTATATTGATCTTTGTCTTATCCAGCTGAGTCACCTTCCACCAGGAGGGGGTTGGAGTTATTCCCAATGCTTTGCATACTGCCAATGGCATGACATTGTCTAAAGCTCCTAAATCAAGGAGGCAGTTGTGCAAATTATTTTAAAATATTCTGATTGCAGTCAAGAAGAGAGGGGTCTCCAGCTTCCCTTGGAACAACCCCGCTGAGATGTCAACCTGAGCTACCTAACCTTTATCTTTATCATTGTTCCTTTTTTTTCCTTGAGATTGATTTGGATCTTTAGTTGGAGTCTTGTCTAGTGATTGATCTTTGTTGACTTGCTAATTTAGGGTTGGATCGAGTCTCTTACCCAGGATTTCCCTAATTATAGGCTCATTTGATGACGTATTGAATGAAACCTTTTTAGCGGACACCTCTTGGGCTGGTTTAGATGAGGTAGTCCCATTGAGAATTCTAAAGAACACATTCCTAACTACTAGGACTCTAAGTAATTCAAAGGCTGAAAATCTCAGTTTAAATTTCTTAAATTCTTCTACCATATATTCCCCCATTTGCTCTATTTTTGCCTCAAAAGATTTATCTTGAGAAGAGCTAGTAGGTTGATTTTGGGTTTGGTTTTCCTGCCTATTCCTACTAAAGTACTGGGTGGGCACATAAGGGTAGCTTGGATTATTACTAGCATTAGGGTCAAGCGAAGTGGTGAAATTATTAGGATTAGAGGTTGTAAAAGGGCCACCTACTTGTCTATTCCTCAAATTATATAGGGTTTCCCTTTGATGAAACATTTGGACCTCATCTTCTCATAACTCTTCCTCATATACTAGACCATTATCTACTGAATCAAAGAGCTGGGATAAATCATCATAGTTACTTACCTCTTTTACTTCCTCATTCTTTGAGACAGTAGCCTCTTTCTCAGGTATGTTGATTTCACCTTTTGGGAAAGGAGCTTGATTAACCACCAACACTGAGGAATCATACAGTTCAGATGAAACTATGTCTCAGAACCCCATGCCATCAACTGTATTTTGAACTTCCACTTGGAAATTTTTTGTTGTTGTTTGGAACTCTAGACAGTCCAATTCAGAATGCCTATTTGTTTTGTGGATGCGGCACCACCCGGATAAGGCTACCTCTTCCAAGTACACTCCACTGGTCGTCTTATCAGCATTATTTAGTTAATCAAGTGGTGTAGGAATTCCTCCATTGTTCAGCCTCATGTTCCAAGTTTGGTTTTGTATTTGTGAAGGCCTTCTCTCAAAACCTTAGTTTGAATTTTGACCTCTCTCATAATTCTGTCTAGAGGAAGCACCCGCATCATAGTTCTCATAGTTGTCTCGGTTGAGATTAGCCTGGATTCTTCTTTGGGAACCTTGCAGTTGGTTATTCTAGTTCCTCAAATGTGTCATTTTAGTTGACATCTTATTGATCAATTTCGTCGGCTCATCTATCCGATCCTTTTATGTGTTGCTTGGTTGCGAGGCTAAACTTTGAAGGAAGATCGGTTGTACTACTAGTTGATTTTGCTAGGCAAGTGGGAACTCGAATTTCTATAGGTATGTAGGCACTTGGGGCTACTCAGAGTAAACTTTCTATTGTTGTGGTTATAGTTATTGAGGCACGGGAGGTTCTTGGTTCAATGGTTTTCCTAGATGAGGTACTATTGGAAGTTGAGGAACTTGGTTCATGATTGGTGTTTGATGCGCCAAGGCATGGGTAAGTCCTTGGATCTACATTGGATGGGAAACTGGCCCCAAGCAAGGCATCAGACCAGCAATGTGTTGTCCCAAATTGGTTCTTGTTGTGACTGCTTCTACATAGGCGTCCACCAGCCTAGCAAGCAGTGAGTGCATCCTTTTCACTAGTGTGGAAGTGAGATTATCCAAGGTAGCATAGTAGACCAATCGATCAGAGGGACCATCAACCACATAGGGTGGCTGCAACTTCATGTAAGCTCGGTGGAATCGATCATTAAAATAATTTATCATCTCATTGACTTCCCTTCAAATGGACATGAACTATTGATACAACTCAGAGGGGCTAACTAGGATCCTTAATTTCTATAAGAAAGTGTTCTTTAACTGATCCCAAGTAGTGATGGATCTAGTCAGTAGATGTATGTACCAATAGAAGGCCTCTTCCCCTAAGGAGTAAGGAAAGAGCCTACAAGCCAAATCTTCATGTTCTATTTGCATATCCTTCAAGGATTTATGAAAGATTTTAATATGTTTTGCTGCTGTCCTCTGCAGATCTGGAGGGTTGAACTTGGTGCAAAAGCCTTCTAAATTCTTTGGCATGTCATGATAATCATTGAAGGATAGAGGAGATGGGTTGTTACCTAGCCAAGCCATGATGGGAGGTGGAGGCTACATCGACTATGCTATAGTTACTTGGGGCTGCAAAGGAGTAGTAGCAATTGGGATAGAGCCCTGGAAGTGAGGTGTTGGGAGAGGGGTTGCACCTAGGTTGTGGGAGGTGAAGGGCTAGAAAACAGTTTGGAAGAGTTGGGAAGAGGAAGAAGCTACTAGAAGTGAAGGAGAAGAGTAGGGTGAATGGATGGAAGGAGAAGGTGAGGATGGAGGTGAATTAGGTTGAGTGGATGGAGTTGAGGTTGATCCTTCCCCTTTCTTAGGTCTCCTAGCTTTGGTAGTGGGTGGTAGCTCTTGAAAATCCCCTTTGTCTGGCGTAGATCTTAACACTCTCTGGAACCTCTGAGGGGAGAAGGAACCAATTTGATCTAGCTTAGAAAAAAAAGGTGCCCTCCTTCTA
This sequence comes from Sequoiadendron giganteum, assembly GCA_007115665.2. Classification (NCBI taxonomy): domain Eukaryota; kingdom Viridiplantae; phylum Streptophyta; class Pinopsida; order Cupressales; family Cupressaceae; genus Sequoiadendron; species Sequoiadendron giganteum. The sequence continues at coordinate 314,450,364 of CM021108.1, forward strand.
GTGCAAGTTCTATTGATGGGTGTTTTTGGACCTTCTCAACATAGGTAGCACACAAGTATGTTACCTCTATTGAAAGGTAATTTCAACAACTAAGTTGTAGAAATCACCCCAAGGTCTATCGGGTGTCAGGTCATGACAGTGCTTGGAATAGTTCAATTGGTTGATGTGATTTGTTGGTAATCACAAAGGGTACTTACAATTTAATAAGTTTGGAAGGAATTGGATCTTTAAATGGATTTTTGTGGAATTCTAGAAATGAGGTGCAATTGCTGCTAGTTCAAAACAACAATCTAAAACTCCATTTGTAACATCAGATTTGGCTTTATAATGATGTTGGAACTTTACCTTAAATTTTATTTCAAAGAAAATTCAAAAGGGTAAAGGGATAGAAAGGTTCCTAGACCTGCAACTAATGATGAATAGTGACAATGGAGGATGCTATATTGGACAGCCTTCCCAAAACCGAGTTCAACTTAACCAAAATAACTGTCTCATGAAACTAGTGTTATCTTCTATAGTCTGCAAATTTTCAGTTATCCATACACCATGAAGCATGAACAATAGATGAATTTTAGGTGCAGAAATAAAGTAATTTTCATACTAGATTTACACTAATGTTCATCAATAATAAATAGCAAAAAACATGAACAGGAAAGGCATCAACACTATAACATTCTTCACTATCAATTTGCAGCATGAAATAACTACTAAAGAAACTTAAAACATTTAGAACATAAAACTAAATTCTAACTTTGAGAAGATGAATCATGCAACATGTGAGAAACATAAGAATCCACCAAAACAATTCTCATTTAAAAAATTGTAGGATGCCCTTACACAACAACTCAACTCTCTCTTTGAAAATGAGAGGAGACCCCTATTTATAGTTTTTCCCCTATTTATAGTTTTTCAAAAGTGAAATGAATGGCCAAGATTTACTTTCATTATGTGTCCAAGATTCACTTTACATTAGGGTTTCACCTAGCCCCAATATATGGCAATATAAAATACATCTCTTGTCTTTTCCCTATTTTGTCTTCTAGTGACCTAGCACTATAGTAGTTTTGTCTTTTAGTGACTGCCCTCCCTGTTGCAGCTGAAATTGGTAAATTATATCCTCTGTCTGATGTATTTGTTACATCCTTTCATCTAATCAAGTGTATCCATTTTCTGATTAGTGTTACTAAGAAATAGATGTGTTGCTCTTGATCTTGGGTGGATGACCCCTTAATGATCATCATCATTTGCTGAAAAGTAAGACAACTCCCTCTTTCTCCCATCAAGGCCACCCTTTGTATTTTTTTCACTGACTTCCTTCGCAAAGACCTCCTTCTAATGCTAGTTATGTTGATGGGTGCTAGGAGGAGAGGCGAGCATAAAATGAATGGTGACTAGATCAATGTGATCTTTCCTTGTTCAACTTTCTCAATGGGCCTCCCTGATGGACCCGTAGCAGGCTCCATAAATCTTGTAGGAAAAAGATGCAGTAAGTGTGTTTACATATAAATTCAAGTGAATATTAATCACATCCTAAAAATCAAGCATTAGATCCATTAATACATTACCAAAAGATCATATAATTCATCAACATTCATCATTCAAAGCTTGATCAGATCATATACAAGAATCCGGGCCCAGGGATGTGGGTTTCCCTAGGTTGGCAATCATTAGGAGTGATTAGGAGCAAGACGGCATCGGGGTCATAGTAGCCCACAAACAGCCGCCCATAGCCAAAGTTTTGCACTAGGGACTCAGCACTCAAAATATTCAAGGAGACACCTGGCACATGTGGGATTCAGTTATAAAGTCTTTGGAGGCACCTGATTGGTCATCTTGGTCATGCGGGCTTAAGGAGTGAAGAGGTAGGAAGCTTCCTGGATGTTTAGGGATCTATCATTGAGAAACACCGACCAGGGAATAGAAACCCGCATGAGAAGTAACATAGTGCAAGACCTGCAGGTGGATAGGATGACATGAATTAACTCCCTTTGGCTTTGGTCAGTTTGAGACACGCGGGTAGGAACTAGCGGATGGTCGTCATGTAGTGGTCGTCGGGAGAAATAGTGATGAGGTGGTGGTCCGCAAAGACGAGTCCGCCAAACATTTCACTTAGTCACTTTTCCTTAGATAAGTTTAGATGGTAGAGGAAGACGCGGGTTTTAGGTTGCATGCGAAAAGGATGGCACCTCTTCTCACAAATGGAAATTCAGCAACGACAGGCCTTAGACGGCGGCTCGCAAGGATAGATCCACATGACGCTTTCTTTCGCCGAAGTCCCGAATGGGCAAAGTTCAAGGTGGAGCCCACAGCACAGGTGAACGGATTTTCTCGGGCGTTTGCAGTGGCAATGGAGGTGGGGCAGTCCACAGACAGACCCCCATGAAGATAAGCCCACAAAAAGGTTTTTCCTTGGCATTTTTTTTTGGGCAGCCCGAGATGGCTCAGAGAGTCACAGATTTTGTGATGTGGGTGGGAGAAGAAGCTTAGCTGTCAGGGAAAGGCACTTAGGCAACAACGAAGAGCGAACACAGGTCCACAAATGTGCCCATCTGAAAGGCTTGACTTAGGATTTTCCTGTATAAATGGTGAATAGCCAGAGGGGTAGCAGGATATGTGATGCAGGGAGAAGCTCTATTTTGGGCATTAAGGAATGGCATTCATACATCGGTGGTTTGTGGGCAGTGACCCACATGAGATGGCCTGCAAAGACAATACTTAGTCACTTTGGCATGAGACAGGAGTGATTCAGGTGGGGCCCATGTGTTGGCATGTCGCGACTGATTATACTATACTGTACACTCTTCATGTATCCTCACCGGGGTCCTAACAAGTGGTATCAAAGCAAGGTTGTGTTCACTTATCCTCTGCAAGAAGGTCTCACAGTTGAGTGGGAGTCTCACAGTTGAGTGGGGGAAATGGTAGATGAGGGTAAGTTGAAGGTTGAGAATTTTAATGGGAAGAACTATCAGTTATGGAAGATGCAGATGGAGGACTACCTCTATCAAAAGGATTTATGGAAGCCATTGGAAGGGAAAACCAAGAAACCCTCAACAATGTCTGATGAGGATTGGGATATTTTGGACAAAAAGGAACTTGGTAGTATTCGTTTATGCCTGGCACAATTGGTGGCGTTTAATATTGTAATAGCAAAGACAACTCTAGAGTTGATGGAAACCCTAGAAAAGCTATATGAAAAGCCTTTCACTTCAAATAAGGTATTTCTTATGAAGCGTCTATTTAATTTGTAAATGGTAGAAGATGGAACAGTTGTTGATCATTTAAATGAGTTTAATATGGTTACCAATCAAATAACTTCTGTAAATGTAAACTTTGATGAAGAAGTTAGGGCTCTTTTGATTCTGTGTTCTTCACCTGAAAGCTGGAATAGCTTGGTAATGGTTGTTAGTAATTATGTTTTTGGTTTGAATACATTAAAATTTGATGATGTTGTTGGTGTTATTTTGAGCGAGGAAATTTGTAGGAAAAGCTTAGGTGGAACATCCACATCAAGCAGTGTTTTGAATGTAGAAAATAGGGGCATAACAAAGGAGAGAGGAAACAATTCTGGAAATCATGGGAGGTCATGAGGAAAATCAAAAGAAAAAAGGTCCCAATCTAGAGACAAGAGGGATTGTTGGTACTATGGTAATTCGAGTCATTTAAAGAAATACTGTTGGTCTCAGAAAAATAAAGGAGACAAAAAGGAAGGAAATAAAGAGGAAAATGTGGTAAGTAATAAATCTGATGAGAATGCTTTGATTCTTTCCCTTTACAATGTTGATGATTCTTGGGTGTTAGATTCAGGGGCTTCATTTCATGCTATGACCCATAGAAATTATTTTCTTGATTATGTCCAAGGGGATTTTGGGCTAGTTTATTTGGGAGATAATGAACCCTGTCAAATTGTTGGAAAGGGAAGAATCAAGATTAGGTTGCAGAATGTGAATCATTGGCTACTACATGAGGTAAGGCATGTTCCAAAGTTAAGAAAAAATTTAATTTCAGCAAGGCAAATAGATGATGAAGGTTGTGTTGTTACATTTAGTGATAAAAATTGGAAGGTTACAAAAGGTGTGAAATTAGGCACCTTATATCTTTGTACAGGTCATACTATTCCTTCTACTTTAGCTATTGCAAATAAAAATCAATGTTCAGGAACAGTTGTTGCAATTCAGTAGGCAGAAAATTGGATAGTTGTTGTGGATTTTGAATCAGCACTATGGCATAATAGACATGGGCATATGAGTGAAAAAGGTATGAAATTACTTCATTCAAAGAATTTTTTACCATGTCTAAAATTTTTTAATATGGATTTCTATGAAAGTTGTGTGTATGGCAAACAAAAGAGAGTTAGTTTTCTCAAGGATGGGAAAAAAATGGAAGATGAGAAATTGGATCTTGTGCATATGGATGTATGGGGACTAGCTTAGGTATCTTCTCTCGGTGGCTCTCAGTATTATGTTACATTCATTTATTATGTAACTAGGAAGGTATGGATTTATTTCCTTAGGCAGAAATTTGATGTATTTAAAACTTTTAAAAAATGGAGAAGCTTGGTTGATAATGAGATGGGTAAAGAGTTAAAATGTCTCAGATATGATAATGGTGGTGAGTATTGCAGCAAAGATTTTGAATATTATTGTTCCTCTAATGGTATTCGTAGGCAGAAAACAATTCCAAGGACTCCACAGGAAAATGGAGTGGCTAAGCGCATGAATAGAACAATAATGGAGTGTGCACAAACTATGAAATTGCATGTTGGGATGCCTTTAAACATGTGGGTAGAGGCTTAAACACTGTTGTTTATTTAATTAATAGAGGTCCCTCCAATCCTTTGGTTTGTGGTATTCCAGAGGAATCATGGATAGGTAAGAAGGTGAGTTATTGTTTTCTCAAAACTTTCAGTTGTGAAGCATTTGCACATGTAGATTCTAAAAATAGAACCAAGCTTGATGAAAAATCAAATAAATGTATATATGTTGGATATGGAATTGATGAATTTGGTTATAGGCTTTGATATTTTGAAAATAAGAAAATTATGAGAAGTAGGGATGTCATATTCAATGAGAAAATTTTGTGCAAAGATCAGTTGCAGCAGTATGAGAGGAAATAAAATGATTATGCAGTGTTGGATGTACTCCAAACAACGATGTTCCAGTGGTTCCTCATGCTCCGCAATAATAGCAACAAAAAATACCCTCCAGTGAATTTTAGACAATCTTCAAGGATAAGTAGACCTCCGGAAATTTTTTCTCCCTCTTTGTATTCTATTTTATTAACAAATGTTGGTGAGCTGGAATATTACGATGAAGCTATGTAGGTGGATACCGAGGTTCAATGGGAGCATGGAATGGAAGAAGAAATGGACTCCTTTTTGAAAAATAAGACTTGGGAATTATGCAAGTTTCCTGAAGGAAAAAAGGCTTTACCAAACAAATGGGTTTATAGGCCAAAAGAGGAGGATGGAGGTAAGAAAATATATAAAGCCAGATTAGGTGTAAAGGGATTTGCACAAAAAAAGGGTATTGATTTTGATGAAATATTTTCTCTAGTTGTTAAAATGACTTTTATTCGTACTATTTTAAGTATTATGGCTACTAAAGATTTGCATTTAGAATAGTTTGATATTAAAACAACCTTTTTCCATGGTGATTTGGAAGAGGAAATATATATGGAACAACCACAAGTATTTGAGGTCAAAGGTAAGGAGAAACTAGTGTGCAAATTGAAGAAAAGTTTATATGGCTTGAAGCAAGCACCTCGGTAATGGTATATTAAATTTGATAGTTTTATGGCTGAGCAAGGCTACAATAGGTGTAATTCAAACCATTTTGTTTACTTTAAGAGGCTAGATGAAGATAGCTACATTATTTTATGTTTATATGTTGATGATATGCTTGTAGCTAGGTCTAACATGGATCACATAAAGGAGTTAAAATAAAAGTTAGAAAATTCATTTTCTATGAAGGATTTGGGGGCAACAAAACAAATCCTTGATATAAAGATTACAAGAGATAGGAAAAACAAAAAAATATTTTTATTTCGGGTCGATTATGTTGAAAAGGTGTTGCAGAGATTTTATATGGAGAATGCAAAAGGCTTTAGCACACCTTTCCCAGTCATGTCAAATTGACTAAGGATATGTGTCCAAAGATATAAGAGGAGGAAGGAAAAATGTCTAAGGTACCATATGCTTCAGTTGTAGGTATTTCAATGTATGTCATGGCATGCATGAGACTGGATATTGCACATGTCTTAGGAGTTGTTAGCAGGTATATGAGTCATCTCAGAGTTAAGCATCAAAATGTGGTAAAATGAATTCTCAGGTACTTGAGAGGTACATCCAATAAATTTTATGTTTTGGGGGCTCTAATACTGATTTTAAAGGCTATGTTGACTCAGATTTGGTAGGGGATATAGATACCAGGTGGAGACCACAGGTTATGTATTTGCAGTTCATGGGGCAGCAGTGAGTTACATTTCTTGATTGTAAAAGGTGGCTGATTTATCCGCCATAGAGGTAGAGTATGTGGCTGCAATAGAGGCAGCAAAGGAGATGATATGGATGCAACTTTTTATGGAAGAGTTGGGAAAACAATAGGCTAAAAATCACTTGTTTACAGACAACTAGAGTGATATACATCTTGCAAAGAATTATGCCTTGCACTCTAAAACCAAACACATACAGCTGAGATATCATTTCATTCGGTCAGTGTTGGAGGATGGATAGGTAAAGCTGGAAAAGATACATACAGATGCCAATCCAATGGATATATTTACAAAGACAGAAACAAGGGAGAAGTTGAGCTCCTCTTTAGCTTCGGTTGGTCTTCATGGTTAAAAGTATAACAGAGCAACAAGGTCCAAGGTGCTTGTTTCCAGTGGGAGTTGTAAGTGCAGTGGTGTCATCCAGGATCAGTTTCCAAGTGGGAGATTTTGTTGATGTGGAGCATAATCAGTCTCCAGGTGGGATATTATTGGCATGTGGTGATTGATCATGCTATACTCTACACTCTTCATGTATCCTTATCGAAAAAGGAAAAAATCAACTTTGTAGAACCCTAATTTTTGGAAGCTTATAAAAGCTTGTTATAAGCAGTTGGGATGAGAGTTGTAGTATGGCATTATTCATGAGATTGTAATATGTTTTACACTAGATAATAAAATCATTGGATGGTTTCATTTTGTGGATGTAGCCCGGATTGGGTGAACCACATTAAATTCTTTGTGTTGTCTTCTTTCTGCTATTATTTTTTGTGTGTTTTATTTCTCTATTTCATTAATCAAATATGCATTTAACTTTTAGATATTTTCCCTCTAACCCTAACACCATGGTGCAAAGAGCAAGCAAAGGTAAATAATTTAGGAACAATGGCAAGACAAGATTCGCCCACAAAGGCGGCCCACAAGGGTTCCAGACTTAGGTTTTCCCATTAATCATTTTGACACTTGAGTTTCAATAGGGATGGAAACAACGGAAATGTGGGCCGTAAGGGATTCCATGCTCTGTGAAGAACAGTGTCGGAAAAGCAAAGTTTTGCATTGTCTAAAATGGTGTCGTTTAAATATTTTAATAGAGTTTTGAATGATTTAGGGTGCGGGATTAACAATTTAAATGGCCGTCGAACAAAATTAAGGGCTTCTCTCATATATTTTTTTAATTAATTTAAAACCTTATTAGCAAAAGGATGTATTTCAAGTGGTGGATAGTAGACTCACCTGGAAGTCCTACAGAAGTTTGATGATGATCTGGACTCTAGGTCGAGCAGTTGTAATGTGGGTGCAGGAGGTTCAATCGTCATTTTTCTATGACAACTTTCAAACTTGGTTGGTGAAAATGACAAGTCAAAGGGATATTTATAGGAAAAAAATCATTAATGACCTGCAATAAATGTAGGTACGACGATCGGTGAGGTATCTAGATGAGAAGTTCAACATACCGACGATGAGAAGCATGGACCCCATAGGGTGGAAGAACTCAAGGCTTCACTAATGGTGAGCCACCAGCAGATGATGATTGGGAAGGGTACGGGACCCACCATGTGGGCAGATGTCCTGAGACATCCATTGATGAAACTGCAAAGATTCAATAGCAACGTGCAAAGGGAATCCCGCAAGGGTAGACCCGCAGGAGCTGGAACATGCTAGAGCTAAAGACTAAGGGAAACCCACCAGGGAAACCCCACAAAAGCCAAAGACTTAGAGAATTCTAGGGTGGTGAATTTTGATCAACTAAATAATAATGACTTTAAGCCTCCAAACCACTTTGAGCTCAAAATTAGGGGCACACAAAATAAGGAGAAGGCAAAAATAAACCCTATGAAGGAAAAAGGAGAGAGTGGGTCCTCGTACCGAACGGGACGTGTGTGTTATACGCACAACAGGTCCCATAGGGATATCTTTGTAGGATTATTCTTAAGTTTCTCAACAAGATCATACTGCTTCCCACTATGTGAAGGCAAACGAGGATCACTAGGAAAAATGGGTTGAGGCAAAGGTAAGGATGTTGGAGTTGTTTGTCTTGTTTGTGGATTTTTTCTAGTGTTATAGGTATGAGCAATGGTATTATAACTTGATTGTTGTGAAACATTATTCTTAGGTGGTTTAAGGGTGAAAATGGATTTTTTTTGAGTTTGAGGTTCATTTGAAGGTGGGTATAGGATGATTTGAGGTTGAATCACATTAACTTCTCTTTGTTTCATTTTGTTGTAGCAAACCTTCATGGATGAACCTTGTGAGATGAAGTCCTCAAGGGCTTCATCTAACATGTCAAATTCATCACTACCAAAAGGATTGAGGGTTAGGTTAACTTGGAAAAAGAGATTTGACATACTCAAATAAGTATGCTTTCTCCAAGGGGTTCATCGGTTTATAGATGTTTTGGTTTTTTTTTCTAATGAATGCCAAATGTGATCTAATCTTATCTAGCTATGAACTAATGCTAGAAATAAAAAGTGCAGTAATCTAATTCTATCCACAATTGAAATTAAATTAAATTAAGGTAGATCTAATGAAATGCATGAAACAGAAACTAAGTAAACTGAAACAAAAATCTAATAACAACAAACAAAAGCATAGAAACAAGGTTTTTGATGCTGTAAAATATAGTTTCAAGTTTGAAACGGGACTAAATCACCTAGAGGACCGCATGAGTCCCAGTTAGGGTTTTTGAATGGTTCAAATGCTAAAAAAGAGTGAGCACAAAATTCCCAAAAATTAGGTAAACCAACCTGTACTGGGACTAAATTTCCTAAATGGCGTATAAGTCCTAGATTAGGGTTTTGACACTATGTGAAACTACATATTTTAAATGAAATTCAATGATTCAAGATGCAAAAATGCAACCTATATGCACTTTCACTAATGCAAGATTTAGAATCCCTAAATGCAAATTCACTAATGCAAAGTCAATGTAGGCTAGATCTAGGACTATGATGCACTCCAAATCAGAAATAATTTTTCCAAAGGCTAGGTTCACCAAAGTGAACCGAAGGAAATAGGGTTCCACCTTTTGGGAGATGGAACTAGGGATACCTATTTCACTCTAGTTCATTAAAGGAAACCAAGATCCCTCAACCAATTGAATTGATTGAGGACTGTAATAGGGTTAGGATGGTTTCCTTAGGTGTGATTAAAGACAAAAGGGGATTCACCACTAAGAAAAGGCTTAGAAAGAAAGAAATGTAAATAATATGCAAATATAGCTATGTAACCAAGGAAATAAAACTCAAAATTAGAATATTAAAATAAGAATTAATAGAGGTGCACCTGGAAAAATAGAGATGCTTGAAACAATGTCTGCAATCCTGAAATTATGAATTTTGAAGCACATTGGGACTCATACGCTAGGTTGGGATATTTAGTCCCAGTTTAGGGTTTCGGAGCAGAAACTAGAATTTCATAGTGACAAGTTTGAATCCTCTGAAATCTAGAAAAAGTGTTATACCATAACTCATACACCACAAGTGGTGATTTATTCTTGTTCTTTTTTGAAAATTTAGGATCTGAATCTATTCTTTTATCTCTGTAATTCCTTCCTATGTTTTCACAACTTTTCTTCTAGATCTAAACATGCTAAAACCTGCAAAACAAAATATTGTGTTGATTTTCTTATGGGGGGTTTTCCTCGATCAAACCCCTAGTTTGGTAATTAAACCTTGATAGAAATAATGGATCTTGAAAGTAAATGTGAGTGAAATTCCTAATCTTAAGTGTGTATAATATAAAGAGATCTAAAGTGCAATGAAACCCTACTCTAATGTGCTAGAATAGGATGCATAAATGAAACATAAAGATGATGAATCACTTTGGGAGATCTCTGATTGCCATAATAAGCCAAAATAATGCATGTACCTTCCTTTAGGTAGAAATTATAATGATAATGGAGGATGGAATCACTTAGGAAACAATTCATAAGGCTTGGTTTGATGGCTAGTTGCATCTCCCCAACCTAGAATCCATCATGATTCTCCGTAGGCAACCATCATCAATCCTTGACAATAATAGATCTTAAACTAAAAGTCAGCTTGAAGACCTGCAAAAACACTATAATGTTGCTCCAAGACTTCAACTTTATTTTCTCCTTGCTCTAGAATACTTGAAAATCTCTCTTGAAGACTCTTGCTTAAAAATTCTAGGATTGCTTGGCTCTTGAATTACTTGCTAGGTGAAATAATGATTTGAAACCTTAGTTTTATAGGCATATCATCTAATTTACCATTTATTAGATCCCAAATGCCGACATTAACCAAAAATTTGAATTGGAAACCTTAATTTCTCGCTCAAACCCTAAAAAGGGGCCACACGGGACTCATACACCCAAGGTGGCATATGGGTCCCACCTAGGGGGACTCATATTCCCAAGGTGGCGTATGAGTTCCACCCTAGATTTTTAGGGTGGGAAATATCGGGGTTTTAGAAAATTGAATGCATTTGATGATTTTGTCAGGATTTCAATTGAAATAAGCCTTGGGATCTGAAATAAAGGGTCTTAGGGGCCTATTAATGAGTATTTAAAGGGTCATGAATGCAATGGTAATAAAATAGGTCCAAAATAATTGTGAAATTTTACCATCTCCAAGAAGGGAGTACAATTTTCTACACTACAAAGACATATAACAAATTTATCTATCTCAAGGGTAGGTTGGTTCATTAACATTGGTCAACATAATGCTTATATCCACCATTCAAGATATCAAAGTGCATAAATTTCTAATGTGATTAACAATTCACTTGGAATAAAAATAAAGTTGTATGTTAAGGCACCATAATCCCCCTTAAAAGTACCATTCAAATATACTGTCCCAAAGCTTCAATTTCTCCAAGCAATTCTTATAAAATTGTTGAATGTTGACTAATCCAATTATGTTTCTTCTAAAATTGAGATATCTAGTTTTCTATTTTAAAAAATAAGTAATTACATAACCAATATAAGGAAATTAAGACCACACACATTCCAAGGGATGAACATCATAAGAACCTTTTCCCTCAATAATGGATAACAAGGTTATCGTCAATAGAACCAACCCTTAATAGTGGGTAATAAGGTTATTCTCAATAGAACTAGATTTTGAATTCTTTCTCTTTCTAATATTTATAGTATTTTTCCTTTTCTACTCCTTCACATTATCTAATTTATTGACTATTTCATGCTCCTGATCATTATTTATGTTTACTAAGAAAAAAATCGTCTTCTCTAATCCCTCACTCCTACTCCTTGATGCCCCTTAATCCCCTAGATTTTATCATCTTATCAAACATTGTGGTTTTTATTCTCTCATTTTGGAAGACATAATGGCAATATTAATAGCTATTAGACTCAAGTCCAAGTTGTCTTAGGAACTCTTATACCTAATAATTTAAAAATATCATCAAAACCAAAGACTATTTTATCTCCTTAATTTCTTATTATTTATCATAAATTAGGCCCCCTTCTTCATGAGCTTATAGTCAAACTCCAATAATTTATCTAAAAATGTGTCAAGAATAGTGTCAAGTTCCAAACTTTAGCCTTGGGTATTAGGCGAGAAAATGAGTAGAATCAATTTCTATAATCCATGTTTCTTAAATCTCGTCCTCACCTTGCATCACTTTTATAGAAACAATAAAAAAATTCACAAATCTAGTAACCATAAAACCAAGAAACCTTTTACAGTTATATTTATATAAAGCTACTGAAGAATGTAAAGAAATAAAATATCCAATAAAATAATGTATTGAATAATACTTGATGTAAAATGTAAATAGAGACCCTTTCTTATTTAGAATAAGGCAATGCATAAATGGTGGAAACTAACTAAAGGTAGATATCCATGATAGATTAATTTAACTAAATCTATTCATGAGGTGGAGCTAAATATATGAACTGGTATGATATGAGTATAACTCAACCTATACTAGATAAGTGCCAATAAAGTATGTAAGTTAAGGACATGTGATTAATTAACACGAGTACCAAAGTGAACTTATCATATCTAATGCACATAATGCAAAATAGTAATAAACTAGATCAAAGGAAAATAGAAATGTACCAACACTCCCCCAATAAGAAAAACTTACGTAGAGATAGATAAACATATGGGTCTCAATAACTAAGCCTAATCAGGTACATATTTATAAAATATTTATTGAGATATGGTGTTTTTGAAAAGTTAAGCAGCATTTACAGGGTGTTGTACCCTTCACAATGAGCCACTAGGGCCAAAAAGGAACAAGACTAAATAGTAAACATAAAGGAAAAAAACACAGAAACAACCCAAAGGGAGCACAACAACCGTAGAGCAACAGCCGACAGACAGGCATAGGGAGCAGCTAACTAGCATTGTCCCAGTTTTTAATCAGGAGGTCCACCGCCTCATCACCCACCCATTCTTTGTTTTCCTGGTTGTTGTTCCCCTCCAGCTCCTCCTTTATAGAATTAGACAGGGTGCTCGTGACAAAGTGACCCAACTTCATGGTGAAGCAGGTTAACCCCCGAAATCTTTTGTCCAGAGTGTCCATTCTTTTTACCACATCGCACGAATCCACCCCAACATCCATAGTCCCTTGAACCTCTCTAGGCTCATCCACCAGGGGATGCAAAGAGTGAGAGGCAGAGCCATCAATAGGAAGCTTGTTGTCCATCGGAGTAAACTATGGCCTCTCCACATTTTCTTCCTCCTCATCTTCAGATTCTTCTTCCTTGTAACCTTTACTGTCAGACTACTCCTCCTCAAAGTCTTCAATAATTAGCCTCTTCTTGTTGTTCTTGTCCAACCTCCTGGATCTCTTCCTAACATTTTCCCCTCCAATCATCTTCATGCTCCCCACAACTGTATACCCTCTGGAATCTTTCCTAACAGCATTTTTTCCCTTACCATCCTTAGCAGTCGGGGCCAGCATGCATTTCTCCTTACCTTTTTTAGTAGAAATGGCCTTATAGGCTGAGTCAGCCTGAGTGGCTTTTAGCTCATAGAGTCCTTCTGCCACGCTAGCATGGGCCTTGCCCAACCCACCCTTAAGTTTTTTGGTGGAAAATTTGGCTTTAGGATTCCCCACATTGCCCAAATTGGGCTTCCGAAGAGGGCTCTTAGACTTGACTGGTGAAATATGCACAGTTGAAAGGGGTTCAATGTTCTCAATGTGGACCATCATGATGGCTTTGGGTGAACAAAGGGCAAGATGAAAGTGATACAGTCTCAAGATAAGCCCCTGATGGAGTGAGAGCGGTGGGAGATCATAGGGGTTGCGATTGGCCGACTCTTTGCACTTGTCAACAGAGCTTTCAAGGTCCATTAAAAGAAAAAATGGGAAACTGAGCAGCATCTTATGTTTAAGGTGATTTAACAAAAGTAAATGGTAAAAGAAATAGGTTTTAAATCTGCCTTCCAATGTAAAATACTTCATCAGCGCCATGCACACCTGGTCCCAGGGCTTCGGGAGCGCATCCCTCTCAAACCCCGCCTGGTTTTGCACCGAGGCCTCCTCACCTCTGAAAAAGGATTTTAAGCTTTCATGGTCTAGTTTCTTGGTGTGTTTGGGGTATTTTTTCCCAGAACACAGCAAACTCATAGCCTGCACTATAACTTCCTCACTGATTTCGAACGATATACCACCAATGGAGACCCATCTGTCCTTCCACGAATTAGAAAACTGACCTGATAAGATAGGATCGTGTCCGACCAAGCACTTCATAAGCGGAGAAATGCCACCCTCCACACAAATGTGCCAGACCAAAGGGTTGTTCGAAAACTCCTCATAGTTGTCAAGTTCAGTCCTAACCTGCTCACCACCCATACTACCAACCTACATAGAAAACTCAAGATGCAAAAAATACCAATTGCAACAGCCATGAATAATAATCACAATGTGATAGTTAAGGCAAGGAATACAGCGAAGGATAATTAAACCCGCATACAGGTCACACATGCGAAGGGGAAAATCACCATAGGGTGATTTGACACAAAATTTAATGAATTTATGATTACAACCAAGAAGGCAAGAATTGGCGGACATGTACGGGATGCACAAAAACCCGAGTGGAAAGGCCAAAAAACTAAAATTAGCAAGCATCCAAATCGAGCCAAAAGAGTCTCGTGCTAAACTAACTAGCCTGAAGCCCCTAGAAGGAGGCCATCTCCCATCATGAATAGTCAAATCATTATAAATACATTCACACCCCTAGATGCAAGGAGGAGATAAAACAAGAAATCCAACAATCCCCAAGGGAATAGATCACATAGTACGGCTCGATAGATATAATGAAGTTAGGTCCTTCCACATATCCATCATCAAGCCACCACAATTATACTTGTAACCATCTTTTAATTCCCATCCCTGCCACCTCACCATAACCTTAGAACCCAGCCCAATCCACCATGTCCAAAGGATAGACACATGGATCCTCCTTTCCATGCCCCACACACGAAGATCTTTTTCAGGAAACCTCCACCTGTACTTCATTTCAAAGTTTACACTCATCCACCAGATTCCCAAAAAAATCCAGTGGTCCCCCCATTCAGCTCCCATCATCCAAAGATTAAAAATCATTGCAAACCATGGTAGCCTTGTTCCCATGCGATTAACGCTAGAATATTTGGCGAAAGCCTTTCCTTTTTCCTCCAACACTTAGCCGAATCCTAGCCTGAGCCAAGATTATCCAAGGCATCCGCCACATGGTTGCCTTCTCTGAAGATATGGGTCACCTTTTTATCCCTAAATTTGGATAAAAGGAAGCTAACATCCAACAAAATGTCCTTTGTATTCCAAACAATTAATCTATCTTTATTCATAGCATCTATAATTGACTTGGAGTCTCCTTCAATGTGGAGATAAGCAATCCCCAGAGAAACAGCAATTTTGATGCCCATTAGTAGCGCACGAGCCTCCGCCACTAAAGCCAACTAAAACCCAATACCTCCAGCAAATCCTGCTACCAGAGCTCCCATAGAATGTCTGATAACTTTACCAATGCTTGCCCTACCTGGGTTGCCCTTAGCAGCCCCATCAAAATTAAGTTTAAACCATCCTCTATCCAGAGGCTCCCATTTAGTATTTTTTCTAGCTAAAAGATTTGAATTATCAAAGGAGTTAGCCTTTAAATCTCAGTGCCATTCCTTAGCCATTTTTATTTCGTAATCCATTGGCCCCCTCTCCAGGAGTTTCCCATTGAAGAGAGAGATATTATCCTCAATGAGCCTAACTCCAATGCCAAACACCTCCTTGGGACTCCTCTCAATATTCTTGAAAACCTTGTTATTCCTCTCCTTCCATAAACACCAACCTACGACAAGGGGGACCTGCTTCCAAATTTCAACAGGTAGAGGGTGGAAAAAGGGGCCATACCAACCCAAAATAAATGAAAAAAGGTCCTTGCTCATAACCTAAGGGACATCGAGTTTCTCAAAAGCCAACCCCCAAACTTCAGCAACAAACGAGCAATGTAATAAAAGGTGACTGACAGTTTCCTCCCCTTTCTTGCAAAGGAAACATCTATTGGGAAAACAAAAACCTCAAGTCCTCAGATTGTCCTAGGTTAGAATCCTATTATGACAAGTCGTCCACTAGAAAAAATTAATTTTAGGGATCATGTGACGATTCCAAACCTTCTTCAGGGTTCCATAGTAGAAATTTCATTAGTCAGCAGACTGTAAGCTGACCGCGTAGAGAGATCCCCCTGTTTATCTGAAGTCCAAAAAAACTCACCCTCCCTGTCATAGGAAGGAAACCTGATGCTGGAGAGAATCACCTGAAGGGATTGAGCAAGACAACAAAGGTCAAGATAATGGGGGAAACAAAAGGTAAGATCCTTCCAAATCTTAGCTTTGGGAGGTCCAGAAACATAGTCACTGATATGTATGTCAAAGAATCTCTAAGCCACTCCCATCACCACCCCAAAGCTAGAGCAAGCCAGAGAGGATTCAATTAGCCAAGTATCTTCCCAGAACTTGATTTTAATCCAATTTCCCATTTTCCATTTAATCCCTTTCTTTAGCAGGCCTTGTATGCAACAGATGCTCCTCTAGACAATAGAGCCCTGGGGTGAGGTTCTGAAAGACAATCAATCAAGGGCCTGTTCTGGAGATATTTGGCATTTAGAATTTTACACAAGTCCTTAGTGTTCCTTAACTGGTCCCAACCAACCTTGGCCATTAGAGCCCTGTTAGAGTTAACAATCTTCCTTATTCCAAGCCCCCCATAATTTTTAGTCTGGCAGACCCTTTCCCATTTCACCAAAGTGAGTTTCTTTTTTTCCTCAGTACCGGACCATAGGAAATTCCTTTGAATTCTTTCAAATTTATCAGCAATATACTTAGGCATCTTAAAAATGGATAGAAAATAAGTGGGGATACCTTGGATAGCCGCAGTGAGCAGTTGGAGTTTTCCAGCATGGCTTAGCAAAGAGCCCTTCCACCCAGCCAACTTCCTTTGAATCCTTTCCAGAACCGAATTCTAGAACTCCGTGGGTACCTCCTTAACCATGAGGGGAAGCCCAAGGTACACCGATGGGAGAGAATCACCAACAAATCACAGAACTGCAGTCACCCTATTTTTCAAATTAGGCATGCAATTAAAAAAATAAATCTTGCTTTTATTGTAATTGATGCATTGACCATAGCAAGAGGCATAGTTGTTAAGACAAGCTTTTCATTTCCTGGCTTCCACCACTGAGGCCTTCCCAAATAAAAATGTGTCATCCATAAATTGTTGCACAACAATCGGATTTAGAGAGGAAGTCGCTCTAACACCTAAAATGGAGCGCTCTAATAGCAGACCCATGAAATTCCTACTGAGCACATCAGCAATCATAATGAAAAGATAGAGAGACAGAGGGTCTCCTTGTCTGAGCCCTCTACCAGCAGAGAAGAACTCATAGGGGGATCCATTAATCATAACCAAGAACTTGACAGTACTAACACATTTCATAATGAGTTTGATTACCAAATTGTTAAAGCCAAACTTGGCCAAGACCTTCGAGATGAAGTCCCACAACACTTTATCATAAGCTTTGGAAATGTCAAGCTTGAGAGCCATCCTCGCATTGATACATCTATCCATAGAGTGGAGTAGTTCATGGGTTGTCAAAGTGGCATCAAAAATATGTCGCCCAGGGACAAACCCCTTTTGAGTGTGACTAATAATTTTTTTCCAGGAGAGGTTTGATGCGGTTAACAAGGATCTTATAAAAAGTGTTACAAAGACTAATAGGTCGGAAGTCATTCATAGAAAGAGGCTCACTAATCTTGGGGATAAGAGCAATGAAAGTGGGGTTCAATTGTTTAAGGATCTTACCAGATTTGAAGAAGTCCCTGACCGCAAGAACAAGGTCCCCACCCACAGTATCCCAGAAAATCTAGAAAAAGCAAGAGGAAAACCATCAAGCCCCGAGGCTTTGAAAGCCGCCATGCTAAAGGTAGCCAGATGAACTTCTTCCATGGAAACAATCCTAAGGATTCCCAAGTTATCTTCCTAAGAGATGGAGGCAAGGAGATGTTGGGGAATCGCACAATCCAAAGCCAGGTTGGGCATCTCAGTCAGGGCCGAAAAAGCCTCCTTGAAATAGTTCATCGCACAGATCCCAATTTGAGCTTGATTTGAAATCACCTCCCCGGTGGCATTTGTCAATTTAGAAATTTGATTCCTTTTCCTGTGCTTGATGGTAAAAACATGAAAAAAGGAGATGTTCCTATCTCCTTCCTTCAGCCATTGGACCCTTGATTTTTGTTTCCAGTAGACCTCCTCATTTTTTAGGACTCGTTCCCATTCCATTCTAGCTTCCCATTCCTGGATGTGAGTTCGCTGACTGTCATCACCCTCATCCATATTTTTCTGTAAGGTCCTCAACTTTCCTTCAAGCAGTTTTTTCCTTTGAAACACATCCCCAAACACATTTTTGTTCCATCCTTTTACCAGCAGTTTAATGTGTTTAAGTTTAAAGCAAATCCTAAATATAAGGGATCCTTGAATAGGAATATTCCACCATTTGGCAAAAAAAAATTTGAAATCGGGATGAGCGTTCCACATTATTTCAAAGCAAAAAGGATAGGGACCAACAGCAGGATGGATATTAGTGGTCAGTAGAAGAGGATTATGGTCAGAGACCGTCCTAGGAAAGGTTATAAGGTTGGCATCTAAGACATTAGTCCAATGAGGAGAGCAAAGGAAGTGGTCAAACCAGACCTGAATTAGGTCACCACCAGCCCGTCTATTAGACCAAATGAAATTCTAGCCCAAGAGCTCAATATCAACTAAACCCGAAGAATTCAAAAAATTAGCCAGATCCGACATGCTATCAGTGTAATCCATAAGGCCACCACTTTTCTCAGACGAAAATAGGGGAGAGTTAAAATCTCCATCAACAAGCCAACGACCTCCCTTATTCAGATTAATCTTAGCCACCATGTTATTCCACAAAATACTCCTCAAGTTCCTCTAATTAGGAGCATATATATTAACTATAGACCAAGCTTCTCCAAGATAAGAGAACGAAACCCCTAAACTATTTTTACAATGAAATATTTCAGAACCTTGCAGACAAGATGGGTTCCAAAGCACAGCCAAACCCCCCGAAGCTCCCTTGGCATCACTATAGACATAGGAAGCATTAGACCAGAGAAAAAGTAGCAATTTTATCAAAATTCACCATCAACATTTTGGTTTCTTGAAGAAAGCAAACATCAATCTTATGTTCCACTATATAGTTCTTCAGGGCATGTTGTTTGTGTGAGCTATTAATCCCATGAACGTTCCATGACATAATCCTCATTTTTGACCTTTTTTTGAGGACATATCCAATGTCCTCTACTTTTCCAGAGCAATCTCATTTATTGTTTCTCTCGTTCTAGTGTATCTCTGAGAAGGTCTCCCTTGCTTAGATTCCCCTCCTGCATCTGCCTTCTTCTTCCTTCCTTTCTTCTTGGGCATAGTCCATATCCCTTCCTCCTCAACTTTCTCAAGCTTTAAACTCCCCAAACTTTCAGTAGACTCTTCAATCATACTAGAGCTCTCTTCCTCCCAGATTTCACCATCCTCAATCAAAGCCCCATGGGTCCCCGAAGCGACAACCAAAACCAGAGGGTCACTAGCCAAAACGCCAGGAACAGAAAACCCACCAGGGACCCCCACAAACAAGGGATCAACAGCCGAAGAGCCAGGGTCTGAGACAAAGACAGGGGTTTAGCAGCCAACTCCAAAGAGTCACTAGGGTCAAAAAATTTAGGAGGTATACCAACAGGGGAGGGTGGGTGAGGAGGATTCATAGGTGATTGGTCAACACCTGGGGGAACTAACCCAGCGTCACACGGTGGTATCAGAATATTCTCAGACAAAGGAGTAGGATTTATCACATTGCCCTTAAACTCCCGCTTGATAGTGGATTTGCAGTCAAAAATAAGATGCCCTACTTTAGTACACTTTTGACAGTATACCACAGTGTTTTCATAACACACAGGTTGAGACCAGCTGCCCAACTTAGAACACAGCTTGATTGAGTTTGGTAGAATTTTATCAACACAAATATTGACACAGAATCTTGCAAAGACTAACCTTGATTTCGATTTTGTGATAGCATATGTGGTAACAAATTGACCCAGCAAGTCCCCAATAGCTTTGAAGACGGCTTCGTCCCAAAAATCCAAAGGCAAGCCCGAAAGCCTTACCCAAATAGGAGCTAACTTATTTAGATCAGTAGCAGGGTCAAAACCAGGTTTCCATTTGCACAAAGTCAGACTGTGCTTCCCAAAAACCCACGGACCCGACGACAGAGTAGCCACCAAGTCCTCCACAGCATTGAGTCTAAACAGGAAAAGACCACCAACCATCATGCAAATCTCCACACTACCCTTAAGGTGCCACTTTGCCGCAACCCATTTCTGAACCATATCCATCGTTGGATAGTAAGAGAGAAATCTTCCCACTACACTATTCTCCATTGAGGAGAGGATCCTGTCACTGATCGAATCAGGAATTTCAAAACAGCACCAAAGGTCGAAACAATCTTAGGTGAAGACAGAAACAAGGAAGAGACTTGTTTCCCATTGGAAAGCACATCCTTCCAACTGACAGCCAGAGGGATCTTCACCACTAGCACAGAAGATACGCCCAGAGATGCCAAAGTCTTTGAAAAGCCTGAAGGTGAAAGTACTGACCCCGCGGGGGGGGTACCTGTCAGACATGGGCCCAAAGGAGGGGACCACGGGTTAGGAGGGGGTAGAGGGGGACCATTGGATACCCACAAGACAGAGTCCACCATGCACACAGAAAATTCAAACTCAGAGGAGTGGGAAAAAATTCAAACTCAAAGGAGCGGGCTTCTCAATTTTGAAATAATTTGTAATTCATTGAGATATGGTGTTGTACACCATTGCATAAATTGATTTATTATAATATTGTAATTAAATAATTATCTAGTTCTGATGCACCTTGGTGGTGTGGATAATCACACTAGGTAATTATTTGGGGACCCACTTATGTTGTATTGTAACATTTTATTATTATATAAAATGTGTGGGAGACATGTGATAATAATTTAATATTGGGGAAATATTAAATAAAGTGATGTCTTAGTACCCAATATTAAATAAGGGGTTAGTGGTTTTGTATTCACATGGTTTTTTGGTACATGGTTTTACCTTACCACTAGTTGTATTTTGTGTGAGCTTGTGTCTATAAAAGAAAACACATGTGTAGTGGTTTAGGTTGGCTGAGTGGTTTGGTTGTCATTCTTGAGTCTTCTTGTGGAGTGTATTTGTGAAGCATGGCGTGGGATGTGTAAATTCATGCTTGGACACATGGGAATGCATTGGAGGGCTTGATGCTTCAGAGGTATTTAGTGTAACTCTTGCATTTCTTTATTGTTGAATAATATGATGGAGTATGGATTCTTTTGGAAGCTAAGTTTATCCCTCTTAAGGGTTTTCCCAGGGTATATCTTGTGTTATCTTGTGGATTGTCTATTTGATCTATGCATTTTGGGAACTTGTATGCATGTTTATCTCTCATGGGTTATGTAGGAAATGAATTAATATCATGGGTTAAATTCAATATTTCCTAAAAATATTCCCTCATAAGTAGAGAAAATTAAAAAAATTATTAAAAAAAACCCTTAAAAGAGAGAACATGAGAAGGACTTAGAAGTCTTCTCGAAAGAATAAATGGTTGTCCTAGAAAGGTTATGACATGAACATGAATAACTCCACTGAAATAAGAAAAAACAAGTTGTAAAAAACTACCAAAGAACACTTTATATACTATTATAATTAAAGAAAAACCATTAAAATTGGTATCAAAAATCAAGTCCAAAGAGCCACAAATTGACATAAGCAATCAATAAACTACACAAATACTAAACAAATGGTGACCTCAAACCACTATATTGCAACAATACAAGAATCAAGCAATTGAAGATGTATATGGCATACAAATTTACATGAACAATCAGAAAACCACTACTTGAATACTGCACAAATGGTAAAATTATAACAATGCAATAACCTAATAGTCAAAGAAAAAAATTCCAATAGTCTCATAAATTATGATCAAATAAAGTAGGTAGAAAGTGAGTTCCATAAACAAGTATGCAAGAGTATATATGTATATGTGTTATGTCTCACCAAAAGGCATAGGCAACCAATTATTGCACCTATCTAGTACATAGGAACAAAGAATAGATACATAGTTGACTCCCAAAAAATAATTATTAGCATAAGTACAAAAACTAAAACATACCCCATAATTCTTATGGGAGAGGTATGCCAAATCCACTAAAAATTGTGCCACAAAAAGGTAATGCAAGAAGGCAAAGAAGCAATAACAAAATTTCCAATATGAAGTACTCATATCTATAAAGGGGTGTGCATCAAAAAGTCACACATGCATGAAGGTAGATAATGTTATGATTGTGAAAATAAAGCACATGAGATAAACCCTCAATGAAAATTTACAAAGTGCAAGTAGAATAATGGTTTATAAGATGTGAAAAATCCTCAAAATAAAAAATAAAGAGTGTGGCACTTTATTTCAATGTGCTTATAAATATAATAGTGATTTCAATAGATTTTACAATGCCCAAAAAAAGAACCAAACGTTGAAAATATATTTTTAACATATAATGAGTAGAAATAGAATGAATTTGTTAGAAATATGCAAAAAATATTTCTACCTCCAAAAAAAGACCCAAAAACGAGTTTTTATGCATGATATGTGTCCTAGTTTATTGCAAATGTAGCAAATAATAGTTTTGAAAGGCAAAAGAGGATGATGGAAATGATTAAGATATGTATGTTTTCACGTGGGAGTGTGGAAATGAAGGAAATACCATAATTATAAAGTAAGGCACTTACAGTGATATTTTTGCATTTTTTGTAAATGGGAAATATCCAAAAGATGTAGTTTCAAAAAAAATGATTGCACAGGACGCTTGACATTTAGAGAATTTTTTTGGGATATAAATTACATAATTTATTGACAAGTTAAGTCTATAAAATTAATGAGTGTCATAGCTAATAAATTAAGACCTTTAATGTCAATATAATTGATGGAATTATTAGAAAGGTCATATGGAAAAGCTTCTACAAAATTCATTTTATAGCATATAAGGTATGGGAGCATACTTCATAGCCAAGTTTACAATATTTGAGGGTGAACTCTTAAAATTGTTATAGGTCATAGAGATTCATTTTGGAAATCCATCTACTAGATTCAATTTATTTATTGCCAAGTGGGGTTGCAAGTTCATTAATTAAAAATTTGGAATAAGGATTTCATAAGATCGCTTTGATGGAAAACTCTAAGATTATGTTATTGTCAATTGTGGGAGGGATCTTTGGATGATTTGTTAATGCCACAATTTTGGGTTATAAATTGCATAATTTGTTGACAAGAAAAATCTATGGCATCGATGAGTGTCATAGATAGTAAATTAAAACCTTTAAAATCAATAAAATTTATGAATCTATCAAAAAGATCAAATGACAAAGCCTCTATAAAATTATTTTTTATAACATTTAGGGTATGGGACCATGCTTCATAAGCAATTTTATGATACTAGAAGGAAAACACTTCAAACTATGATAGATCATTGAGTTTCATTTTAGAAAATCCATCTACTATATTCAATTTATTTATTGCCTTGTGGGGATGTGAATTCATTGATCAAAATTTTAAATAGGGATTTCATAAGATCACTTTAATGGAAAATCCAAGATTATGTTCTTACTCCCTCATGCGCATCCACTATTTTAAGATAGTTTCCTAGAATTATTGTACACATGGCATTATATTGACCATAAAATTTTATTTCTCCACCCCTAACATTTTCATAGTATTACAATTTGTGTATTAATAGTATTCAAGGGATTAACATGATCATAAATGTTGATATAATTTAATCTTTTTTTTTATTTTTCTATTTCACCTACCCTAAAAATATAGTCAAAAGATATAGACAAAGCTTCTTTACTTGCTTAGTCCACAAAAAAATTGTCTTTCTTTCTCTTTTAAAAGGTTTTGAACCAATCAACATTAACTTCTAGTTGAGATAGATTATCATCTCTCAAATTAATTTTGTTTGTTATAGAATATATATAGAAATTAAAAAAAATTATTGTACATCATTACCACTATTTCTAATAAACTAAACATGGTTTAAAATATTGTCTTGGTTTCTTAATATTGTATATAAGAAATTTGAAACATTATGTATAAGGGTAGACAACTAATTCATTGATTATAAAACAACCTATACATATTGACATAGATCATCAAAATTCTCTTGATAATAAAATTGAACCTTGCAACACAATTCATGTGTTTAAACTTAGTACAAAGTTCCTTTTTAGTATAGTAGGTTGAAACTCATAAAAAAATTGAAACTTGTCCATTTGACTATGTATAATAACTTTTAACAAGTGACCATCTTCCTCCTTTATAGAAGGTAGTACTATTTTTTTAACTCTAAAAAGATCAAGGCGTTAATTTAACATTTTTATCTTCTAATTCAACAAGAACTTAGCTTCTTCTCATACATTTTTTTTAGAAGAGACAAATTTTGGTTTATAAGAATCATGGTGAAAAACATTGTAAGGAGAAAAATAAGATAGAGATCTTGGAAAGATATGAATTGTTCACCCTTCTACCATTTTGAATGGGTTTCTTTCATATTCGGAGCAACATTTTATAGCCAATCTGATGTCTATTTTATAGTAATTTCAAGAATATGGAATATTTTCAAGAATTTTTGGATGATTAGGTATGAACAAGTCGATATCATACAAAGAAGAGAACAATCTTCAATAGTTCAATGATTGAGTTTTACTTCTTTATGACCTTTATCTTTTGTGCACATAGAATTATTATGATAGAATTCATAATAAATAGGTCCATCATTGAGACATGAAACAAAATATTTCTAATAGGAATGTTTAAAAATAACTTGTCTATTAAGTAAGATAGGCTTACTATTTGATGGTACTAAATATTTGAGACAAAATCTTATTAAATCAACATATATAGAACATCTTCATGACTTTTAACATATTTAATTTCTAGTTTATGCAATTAGGGAAGAAAAAAAATTGATTGGTTTTTATTGCTTTATATTGTAAAGATAATTCTATTAGTTTAACACAGCTTAACAAAAGACTTAAAAATTATATTTGTGTGGATATAGTTAAAATCTTAGGGAGCATGCATGAATCAATAGTAGCAATCACAAAACTATCTAATTCAAGTAATAAGATCTTAGATCCAACAATGAAGGACAAATGAACATAAAAATCCAAATAAATGAAGCAATACAACTTCAATCTCTATGTCATAATTGAATCACCTCCATTGCTCTTCTCCATTTTGCTTTGTCTATTCATAAATTTGTAGTATGCAATATACTTAGTGAGCTTGATGTTGACTTGATATCTTGATCTCTTGATAGAAAAAATTCAAAGATTGTGGTTAGGGGACAAATGAAGAAGAGGACTTGCTTTTATAGAAATCACAATTCAAATGAAGGACTAAGATTAAGAGATGGGGGATCATGATCAATGGACAAGGTTAATTGAAACAACAAGAGATAAGGATAGAGATGAATGGACCAAAACTCAAAAAAGTAGTTGAGATTTAGGGCTTAGCTAAAAAGAAATTAAAATTAAATAATGACAATTATTTAATTTAAAGGAGAGAAAATGAATAATTAAATAATTAAAAATAATTATTTAATTATAGAAGAAAGGTGGAGTGTGAAAATATTAAATAATTAAAAATAATTATTTAATTATGGAGATAAGAAAATGACAAATAATTAAATAAATACAATTTATTCAATTATTGGAGAGAAAGGGCTAATGAATAATTAAAATAATTATTTAATTATGGACGAAAATGGGAATAAATAATTAAATAAATAATAATTTATTTAATTATGGATAAAAAAAGGTAAAATTAGTGACGCAACTTAAATAAAATTGATATTTATTTAAATTAATCAAAGGAGGAAAGGGATAAAATGAATTAATTAAATAATTAAAAATTATTTAATTAATAGAAGAAAATGACATTACAGAATAATTAAATTATTTAATTAGGCAAGGAGGAAGACGAATTAGTGATAAAATGTTTCTCATAGACACGGGACATTTTTTCAGTGTCTACAATTTGTATAGAATTTACTAAACAAACTATTTGACTTTAATTCAAACTTTTTATAAAAATCTTCTCCTTTTAAATTTGGATATTTAAAGTTGACTATGCTCCCTAGTAAATCTTCATATATGGTTTCAATTTTAGCTCCTATCTGAAGGATTCTCATTGCAACGTAGATTGTGTAACGTCTTCTTGATGAATCTCATAAACACTTCCATATTTAGATTCATTCAAAATTTCATACCATGGATTACTAAAATATGCCTTCTTAAATATTTATATTCAGACTTTTACTAGGATTCCTAGGAAGCAAGATCCAAATTGAGGTAACCAACATAGAAATCAAAATCCTATAAAAGATAAGATTTTTTTCTCAAGGAGGTTGTAATTTGGACCAAGGCTACAAGATATCATAAAGCAAAAGTAGGCTCAATAATAGGATAGTTCTTTGGCTCTAATACTTTATTTTCTTGAGTTTAGTAGGTTCTGGTGAAACACCTATAGTTAACAAGTTTTAGCGAAACTAGTTGGAAAGGCTATGATCAAATGGCTATAGCTTAAAATTACAAATAAAATATTACAATAATTTCTTACAATAACATAAGTGTAATGGTGTGAATTTTGCAGCCCTCGCAAATTCCCAATTTACACCCCTTACCTTAGAAAAATCAAACCCGACAATGATATTCCACATCCTCTGTCCACTCTCCATCCATTTGGCGGTTGTCTGTAGTGTCGGTGGGGGAATTTCTATCAAGGATGCTAGCGCAGCGCGCGAATGTTTGTGCAGCACGTTGTCATCCTGATAGGATTTCACTCCTCTAGAATATACAAAGGCATTACACTTCTCCATTGGCGATGAAGCATAATGCCTCGACCCCTTTGACCGAACTTGAATGGCTCTTTTGGCTTCCCTTTCATCTTCAAATCACTATCTCATCCATTCAATCCATCTTCTTCATAGTTCTACACACTTCTTGAGCATTCCACACTTCATTCATAGCATTTTCACCATCTTTAAAGCTCCAAGTCGGCACTCTACTAGTTTTACTCCTCTCGTTGTTGCAGCAATGTTGGCGTCCTCAATCTTGTGGCTCACATCTCCCTTCACGTGCATTGAGAGCATCTTGTTGGGGAGTGATATCCATTCATTTACCATTATTGTATTGATTTAGTTGCATATTTTTGTTAGCATTGCTTGATATTCTTCCTTTCAATACTTTCTTTATCCTACATTTTCTCTATCATAGCTATTCTGGCTATCCATGGAGGTGGGAACACTGAAACAGGGGTTTGACTGTAGCAAGCCTCAAAATAGCCCCAATATTTTTCCCTCATTTTGAGATGTGTGTAGGTACTTCATTCATGTGGAGCTTGTGGGAGGTTGGACCGACCGTAAGTTGCATTTCTACCACCCTTTCTCATTATTTTGTTCTTAATCAGTTCATTTATCAAGTTAAAGTATTCTTCTTGTTGTTTTAGTCATTTAGTAGTTTCAGTTTATGTTATCATGTCAAACTGTATTTGTCGGCTTGATAGTAGGTTCCTTTAGGCTCCTAGACTATACTTTACATTCTCTATCTATATGGATGCAAGTGCCCAATTGGGACGCCAGCGCATTGCGCTATTGTATGCCTTCTGCTCTAGAGTCCTTTGGAAGAGAGCTTCCTAAGTCACAACCTGGACCCTAGAAACCTGCTCACCTAACTTCCTAAACTCTCAGGTTGACAAAAGGAAAGAGACAAATTTGTTGTCCTTCCTTTCCATCCTCTTAATACATCAATTTCATCCTAGACATTCCCTTAGCATGAGGTAGATCAAGTATTTGATTGTTCTATACCCTCTCGTGACCTAGGTTCTTAAGCAATCGGCCCCCCTCCTCTACATTTTGGTGAACCCAATGTGAACTATATTGGCTCCATTTTGTGGTGTTGAATAATTCTTCTGTCATGTTCTAGGTGTGGTGTCGGTGTGTTATTTTTAGGGCACCTAGCCTTGCAACCCAACCTATGACCCCTAGCGGTATAGCTAGAAGAGTCCCTAAATGTTGTAAACTAAAAGCTTGAATAGTTCACTATCTAATTATTAGACCCTTGGGGGGATTTGAGAATGTCTTTTCTATTGTACATAGAGATTACTTCCTTCATGCATCTTCCCATCCTGTCTATGCAGCCTACGAGTGGGTCTCCTGCTATAACCTTTACCTGGCAAGACTTGTTGATGAACGCTAATAAAGAACCCTCTCCTTTGTACATTCTCACTCGTATCAATGGGAATACCATAATTGGAATTCTCATTGATCCCGCATGTCGAGTTAATGTTATCATAGAGGAGATCATGCTAATAAACTTCTTACATAAGGATGGGTATGATGATTCTAAAAGCACTATATGAATTCATGATGGGCGCTCCATTCCTCCCATCGGTTCTATCACCTTGTCAAGCCTAGTTGGGCCTAGGACTGTGAATGCCCTCTTTGATATTATCCTAAGATCTAACTTGTTTAGAGTGCAACTAGGCATTCCTTGGCTAGTTTCCATGAATTTATCTCATGAGGGTTTTATGCATGTAGTCCACGACACTAGTTACAAACCAACGATGGCATGTGGAGGCTACTCACTTGATCACTTGTGGCCTACCCCAATTGGTCTACCCCCTCCTAGGATGGACCTATTGTATCGAACTTATGTAAAATACAAGAATGGGGGCATAGTGTTGAAGGAAACCTACCCTCCTTCTCCCTATGCTATTTCATTTAATGCTTCCATGATAGTGTAGCATAAGGCTTCCTCTACCATTCGAAAAAAGGAGGAGAATTTTGCTCAGGCTCCTTCTTCTTCCTTTGTAGTTCCTCCTACTTCTGCCTCTCCCCCTATTGTAGCACCTTCAAATTTTTCCCATATGCATCTCTTGGGGAGTTTGATGGTGCCCACTCAGTGGAAGGCCAAGCATCAGGTGTTGGACCTTCTTATCTTACCCATGGTGCCTCGGCTTGCCTTGTATGGTAAGGGGAAGGGTCCCCATGGAGTTGCCTCTACGTCTCAACCTTCACAGCCTCCTATTGTTCCTACCCCTAGGGTAGTAAATGGGAAGAGGCCCACCACTAAGGCACTTTATTCTTCTTATTTGCCTATTTTTGTATTTGCTCCTGCATCTCTTCCTCCTATTCCTGTCTAGGATTCACTCCCTTCATTGGAAATGGCTAGGATGGACACTCTAATGATTGAAAAAATCCTTTTTCTCCTACTCAAGTTACAGCCTCTAGCTCTCGAAGCTAAATAAACCACCTTGTGTGTAAGCATAAGCATTAAAGGAAGGCTCTTTCTATTGAGCAGGCTACTTTGTAGAATGAGGAAGGGGAGCCAGCAGGTCATGTTTTGGTGTCTTCTATTATGTCCTCTTCCACCCCTTTTTCTTCAGTTCCATGCACCTCGATATTGCTTCCAACTCCCCCTATGAGTGTGTATGATCCTCACCCTAAAAGGGTGCAAGTGTTCATTGCTCCTTTGGTTGAGCCTCCTCTTTTGATGTCCCTTTCATACATCCCACCCTTCTCCAAACTTGTGGATATGTTGAATACCTCGATGGTGTCTACTACATTTTTCTCCTCTTCCTCCTTGCCTTCTGCTTCATCTGTTGGGATCTTGCATCCTCTAATAAAGAGAAAGTTGGAGGATGACCCCGCTTCTAATGGGGGTCGAAAGAAGGTATCACCTTCTTTGGAAAAACAATTTGTGTTGGCTTGCATCGTCCTAGTGATAGAGGCAGCCTCGGCATCCTCAGAGTTTGTCACTACCCTTGAGTCTTTCAGTCAGGTTGGTAGTGGATTTTTGGTGCCTCCTTTATTGCCCACTCAGTTGAAACATGACACTCCAATCAAGTGCATGTTCAACTTGGTATACGATGTCCTATCTCTATCGGTGATTTTTGTAAAATCAATGGCATTCACCTCATAGGAGTTGAGTGAAGAAGACCTCGAGGGTCCCTCTTCCTTCACTCTTGTTGTAGGAGAGTCAGAGGGTGCTCCCCTTACTCTCATTTCATTGCAATTGCATCTACCTTCCCCTTATAATGATCTAGATTAGGAGAGCGATGACCTCTTGGTTGATGAGGATTAGGAGAGCACCTCTTCTTTATCTATAGATTAGATTGTTGTGTGTGTTTTGTTTCCCCTGTGTTTTTTTTATGTGTTCTTGGAGGACCCTTGTCACCCTCGTAGGTGCTTGGATACAAGAGTATTTTTTGTTGTAAAGTTCTTCTATCTATCACATCATTCTCCTCTTTTTAATGCCTTGTGTAACTATGGATTTTCCTACAAGATTATATGGTTAGCAAATTACATGCATTTTTATATTAATCCATAGTAGACAATGAAATGCATAAGAATAAACAAAGGAAATAAATGAAACAAGCTCACCCAAATCCTTCACCCTCCATGGCTGACTTCCATTGTACCTTCTAGCTTTCTGAAATGTGAAGTGCCCTCAGATTTTGATGAGCAAATCTATATTATTGACTAGACCTAAGAAAGTGTTGAAGGATTTCAATATAAAATTACAAGAATGCAAGATGAAGAAGAAGAAGAAGTGCAGATGCTGAGAGATAAAATTAAGAGATTAAGCGATGTCAAAATGAAGACAAAATTGGCATTTTATAGAAAATGCAATTTTGTATGGATGGATAAGATTAAAGATTAAAAAGTGCCCTAGAATCTATGGTCAAGATTCAAAATAACAACCTCTTAATTAGGGTTAGGGCAACTCTAGGATGAAATTCAAATTGAGTGGATGAGATTTAATTTAAGAAATTAAATCAAGGGAAGAGAATAGTTGTGACAGTGAGATAAAAATTAGTAAGTGGAAAAGGATGAGTTAGAAAATCAACTTATTTTAAAAATAACTTAATTTGTGGAGAGAAATGCTATTTTGAAATTAATATTTTAAATTAATTCCAAAATGGTGAATTCATGTGACAGTAAATAATAATAATTTAAAATTATTTACTTGGAAAGAGGGAAATTGCCCATTTAAATAAAATATTTTTATTTAAATTTAGAAAGAAAATCAATAAGACAATTAAATAATTAAAATTATTTAATTGTGGAGAAAAATTAGAAAGTGGGTAATTTTAAATAAACGATTTTATTTAAAATTAGAAAGAAAGTTGGAGAGGATAATAATTAAATAAATAATAGGAATTTATTTAATTATGAGCAGACATAAATAATAAATGACATATTAAATAAATAAATAAAGTTTATTTATTTAAATAATCAGGAGGAAGTAATGGACTAATAATAATTATAAAGTGACATAAGCAATTAGTGACGTATTTAAATAATAAATGTAATTTATTTATTTAAATAGCGAGGAGGAATAAAAGACATTAATTAATTAAATAATTAAGAATTATTTAATTAATAGTTGACATTGGACTATAGGACATAATTAAATATTTTAATTATGTTGAGACGAAGCATGATATAGAAAAATGTGGTTTGCAGGTCTAGGCCATTTTTTATGTGTCTACATTTGCCCCTCTTTGTCATAATGTAGCTTGTCGTATTCTAGCAAAGAAAATAAGTAAAAAATATGCCCTTGTGCAAAATAGGATGAGGAAGAATGACGAGGAGGGTTGCGGTATGCCCCCTCGAGAGGACAGTTGGATTCAGAGGGCACAAGTGTGCTCTCGAAATGGATGAGAAGACTAAAGAATGAAGGAATAGAAGAAACATTGGCATGGAAGACATGGATGTTAGTGTGTAGAAGGAAATGCGAGTTAGTGCGGAGAAATAAATGCATGTTAGAATCCTTCAATATTTGCCAAGGTACTAATAGGTGTTGCATAAATCATCATTGGGTTGTAAAATGACACAAATGGACAACAAGCACCAGGGTATGACATAGACCAAGGTGTGCAAGGTCATCCACTTGCAAAATAGACAATCACAGACAAGGAATGTCCTAACTCATACTAGAGGCCAATTTTCCCCACTTTTTCTATCAAGACAATACACAGATAGTAGCCAAAGAAAAATAGAATAGGTCATGAGACGTCATCGCACCTATAAATCCTTCATGGGACATCCTCGAGGTAGCTATTAATATGACCAAGAGACAAAGGAATAAAAAGATAACACAAAATAGACCAGAAAAATTAACAGCCATTTAGTTGTATTGCCAATGTTTGTTTTGCCGAAGATTAATTGTTTGATAGTTTGGCAGTTTTGACGGTTTGACAGTTTGACAATGCCTAAGGTCAGGAAGGACACATCCTAAAAAGGAAAATGACATTTTGATGAGGTCTAAATCCAAGAAGGACACATCTTGAAGAGGACCAAAAAATGACGAGATTGACATTTTGACTAATGTTTTGGCAAGTTGACTGATTTTGACTCTATGATTGATTGGCTTATGTTGTCTCATTTTGACCAATTTTGAAGTTGACGCTTCGAATGACTGTCTTGTGTCAAGTGCAACTATGTCTTCTTTATTTGACTGACATGACCATGTTTGGCCTATGATTTTTTATTTTGAAAAACCTAAAAGGACTGACCTAATGTCTCGGGGACTCAAAGATGAGCCTTGCCTACGTAGCAAATGTGCAGAGACAACGTAGTTCGGAGCAGGACAAAGATTGATTGGCGTGATTGACTTGACCAAAATTTACCGACTTTGACTCTATTTTTGGGATTTTGACATTGATTTGGATGCTTTTGTGTTTTCTTCAGGACATTTTTCAATTTTAATGATTTTTTTTCTAGGACTTTTTAGGAATTTTAGGACTTTTTATGATTTTTATGATTTTTATGATTTTTTGATGTTTTGTGAAAATTGTGACAAATGCATGTGAATGATGTTGACGCACATGAATCCAAGGACAACCATGATTTTTCCACTAGTCAAGCTGGAAACCAATTGACAGGTGATGATGACAACAATGTTTGACGTGGGAAGGACACATCCCGAAACAACATGAAGATGATAATGATGTGACAAGAGGATCAAGGTCTGCAACAATGCTAGGGACAAATTCAAGGAATGTTTTGGATGATGCACCAGGTTTTCCATATTGTTGCATTTGGAATGACTTAAGTAGGACTAGATGGGATGACGAAGGATTGTAGGACCATTGACAAGGGAAACCAAGATAGGTGATAGGTAAAAGGTAGGAGAGATGGATGACTTTGATAAAAGATAGGAGACATGGATAGCTTCGACTAGGAGAATTATCATATGGTCTCCAAGGACAATGTTGCATAGTGAAAAGGAGGATATGAAGGTAATGACATGATATTTAATGAATAAGGTATGACCAAAATACAGACATGTCAAGATTTTTCCCAAAGCATGACTTGTTTTTGTATTTTAGTCCTCATCAAGATCAAATTTGGTGGTAAAATGGATGGAAAGTGATAGGGTTTAGATGGATAGGCGAAAATGTCAAAAATGTCATGTGAAGGGCATGGGAGATTAGATGACTTTCCCCCAAGTGTAATGATCCACATAGATGATTTATTCTACACATGATGCCTATTTTTCAGGTTTTCATCATGGTACTTATCCAAAGTGCCATAAGAATGGTTTTCACTATTGGATGAAAAAAATTCTCTTTACTATTTTTGTTGACTTTTTTTTTTTTTGATGTCACCATGATGCTTGTTGGCAGGTTTCCATCAAGGTGATGATTTTTTTATTTTTCAATTTTTCGTATTTTTGTATTTTGTTGGATAGCCTTGATGCTTTAGATGACCACTGACTGTGTTGAAGCCTTTGACAGTGCCGATGTAGAGACTGGTGCAATGACATTCCAATAATGACCTTTCTAAATTAGTTGCCTTGTCAGAATGATAGCACTTGCATACAATTGATTGATGTCATTGTGATCCTTGTTGATACTAGAGTTGGCCTTATCAGAATATGCACATCGTGATAGAGTTCCATGAGAGTCCTTATGATAGAGAGTTGCTTCCAAGATGAGATAGATTTGTGACATGGGATGTTTGGAATTTAAGGAGGATGTAGGATTATGACAGATGATGGTGGACATGGATGGGTTGGTTGGATGTTTGGATGTATTGGTTTTTATTCTCCAAACTTTAGGTTTCGGGTTAGGATGTTGTTTGGAACCAACATTTTTATATGTCTTTCTTGATGGTCATTTTGGAGGGGGTGGACATGTACTGTATGTGGGAATCCTCTTGTGTTGTGGCTCCACATTTTGATTGAATTTTTGATTTGGCATATTTTCTTTTCCTGAAGGTTGTAACATTCTTTTCTTGTCTTGATCCATTTTGTTTTGGGATCCACTTTAGCTTCATTTGTCCACTTGTATTTTTGATTGATTCCATGTCCTTTGGCATGTGATTTTGGATTTTGTATTTGCAAGAATTTTGTTGGTTCCAAATGGAAGGTTTATTCATGATGGAATAATGGTTTGAGGTGTGGAGGGAAAGGGTGTTGGCAACAATCTTATGACAAGGACTACTCATGACACCCATTTTGATGTTTGTACCCGATAAAGTTTTCCCCAATATCGAGGAGGGACCACTAACATCGTTAGATTTTTTGACTGATAAATAGCCAAGACCTTGATGTCTATAATCTGTATGAACTTGTACAGGTTCTATAATTCCTTGTTCATGTAGGCCTAGTATGTCTCCTTGATAATGCATATTCTAAAAAAATTTGTTTGCGATGGGGTACTTGTTATTTTGGAAGCAAGATGCCAACCCATCCTTATTGTGGAAATTAATGCTCAGAATCTTCTCATCTGTAAGAAATCCTTCTCTGAAAAAGATAGATGATCCTAATTGATAGGATGTTGTAGCTTTACTGACATGTTGGATAGATTTATGATTGTCATCTTTGGTCTGATGTTTTGACATATCAGATGTTCATGATTCTGCTATGCTTCGAAGTTGATGTTGAAACCGTCTTCATGGTCATTGTCAAAGAGCCCACTGAATTCAATTATAGCTTGATCATTTGAAAATATGTCTAGGATAGAAGCTTCTTCTTCTCTATGAACATCATCTATGTGTCCCATGGTGGAAAGTGTCTCATATTTGTAAGTGTCAACATTGGAAGCTTGGAGAGGGTCATCTTCAAGTGTTTCATCATGAAGGGCATAAAGTTAAAGGAGTAGATCATTTTGGACTTCTTCAAAAGTAGTGTCTTGATCAAACATGGGCTCAGTTGGAATTACATGATCGAAAATAGGGCCTTGACCAAGCATAGGTTCATCTTGAATGACATGATTGGAAATAGGATCTTGACCAAGGATGGGGTCATCCTGAATGACATGGTTGTGGATGAACTCTTGACCAAGGATAGGTGTATTTGGTATGCCATGATTGTCCATGAGGACTTCTTGAATGGACTTAAATATGGTGTCCAATGGACTACTTTGATCTGGACAAGATGGTGATGTTATGATTTCATGCTTTGGACTTGCCTCTTGACATGTATCCTCAAGTGTAGGTAAGAAGATGGGACTTTGGAGACCATGACTAGATATGTTTTCATGAAAACATGGGGTGTCTTGGAATGGATTGGTGTATAATGGACTAGGATATACCATGGAGGTTTGGAATTGGTTGAGGGATGATGGGCTAGGATATGAAATGAATGCATGACAAGGATATGGCATGGATGGAGGATTAGGATATGACGTGAATGGAGGACTAGGATATGACGTGAATGGAGGACTAGGATATGATGTGGGTGGTTGGTTTCCCTTGTCAAAGTTAGGATAAGGACAATAAGTGGATGTTTGTTATGGATGAATGGCGGGATTTGTGTTAAAAGATTCATGATAGGGAGGGGAAATGGATGGAGGAATAGGACTTGTAGGTTGTTGGTAAGAGCGATAGATGGATAGAGGGCTAGGGGTTATAAATTTGGACTTGGATTTGAGGTATAGTGTTTTGAAGTCCCTAGCTAGTTGTGCTTGACCATTACTAATGAATTGGCCTTCAATTCAACTAGCAAGCATGTCATAGTGACTTGAAGACATGATGGTGGATGGAATGAGACTAAGACTAAGACTATGTATGATGCAAGGTGACAATGCAAAGTGAAAAAATACTAAAAGGAATGTCAAATGCAAAGTGGTAATGAGTGTCCTATGTCAAATGATTTTTAGGAAAGGTTTTCTAACCATTCAAAGTTTGGCCAATGTCTCAATTTGGATTGTCAAAGGACTGGTTTGAAGAAAAAGATGACAAAATGACAAGGTGAAATTTCCACACTAGACTTATGAGTTGGAAATAGCTCACAAGAGGAAAATGACTAAGGATTGATTTGTTTGACTTGGTCCAGTGACAACATATTTTTGAGACAAAGGTTTGAAAAAATAAAGAAAGTTTGCCTATCCTAAATTGTGCAAATTTGAGGACTTAAGACTTTGCCTATGCTGAAGATGATGGTGGATTGCAAGCTAAATGCAAACTAAAAATGCAAAGATGGATGACTTGGACAAGTGTTTTGGTTTTAGACAAATACTGCTAGAAAATGCATCACGTCAGGTTTCAAATGCGTTGCAATTTCAAATTCATCGTTCTAAGAATAAATTGTGTTGCAGAAAGGAAAATGCATTGTAGAACAGTCAGATGCATCTCAGATTCTAGCAAATGAGTTGCAATATGGCAAATGCATATCAAGATTTAGCCAGTGTTGACAAATGTGGCATTTCAGATGGTCAATGTGATTCAAAAGATTAGTTGCGGTGCTTGAGCTAGAAAATGTGGTGTATGACAGGAAATTGCAGTATTTTAGATAGTGTATGCATTGTGAGACAGGAAATTGCAGCATTTTAAATAGCGTGTTTGATGTGACAAAGCAATTACAATTGAAATTAGCAAATGTGGTTCAAGATGGAAAATGCATCGCAATGTTTAGTTTTTGGAAAAAAAGGTTTTTGGCAGATTGCAAAGTGTGCTTTAGTTTTGAAGTGTTATCTCAGGTTTTCAAGAGGATGTTGACTTGTTCATTTTGTCTGAAGACACTTGGAAAACACATGATGTTGGAAGAAATTGAAAATCAACCACATAGAAAACATTTACAAATACCTATGGCTGAAAGGATAGTATTCTTATAGATCGCACATGGATTTTACTCCAACCGCATATTCTTAGTAGATGAATTCAGAAGCTTGGCCCCACAGGCTCCCCCTTATAGTGCACTCACTTCTTAGGACAACCAAGCTTCCAACCTCCATGAATCTCTCATGGTAGGTTGATCATCTCTACTAAATACTATGCAAGTGTGGATGCCTTGGCAATGATCATTGCTGCACCAAATAATAGAAGGTTTTTGGTCACACTAAAAACAAGGGTTTTAATTCAGGCACCCGTTCGAGTGGTCATACATGGGGCACAAGATTAAGCTTCATTAAGGAGGCACTCCACCCTGAAGAGGTTAAGCTCAACAGGGTTTTGGGGAGTACTACTTGGTCCATATGACATATTTGCACTCGTAATCCTAGGCTTTCCCTTAGGATTCACATTTGTATACCGGTCGGGAGTAGCTCGGCTAAAGAGCTTCGTTGCCGGTTTGAGTTGCTTTGGGTGAGTAATTTTTCCCACCAAAGCAAGCCCAGTTTCTAAGTTTAACAAAAGCGAGCAAACATATCCGCAGTTCAATCAATCTTTGTTGAAAAACAAAGAGAGAGCACACCAATATGTTTGACTCACACTCGCATGGTTGTTCTTTTTAAACCCAAATTGAAAGTGTGAAGATGTGACAATTAACTAAATCACAAAACACAACAAACACGCATTCATTTTAACTATTTGTAGTGTTATCAAGCAAAGGGTTCATTTTAACCGTTTGTAGTGTGAGCTAACTAACAATTCATTTTAAACCAATAAAAATACATGATTGTTCTTTTTAAACCAATGAATGAACATGCATGTTGTGTTCTTTTTAGCCCAATGAAAATGTGTAAGTGTTCATTTTAATTCATGAATGTAATGCAAGATTTTAGAGTTGTTTGTTATTAAGATTGTTAAATAAAAACAAGGAACATAAACAACAAGGGTTAGACTCTGATTTGTTGTAACAAAGAGATTAGTAATCCTAAAACCCTTAGTCTATAATGCAACAATGAAATCTAGAAAATACATCAATAATGTGAAAAAAAATTTAACACAACAAATGTGTTGTAACAAAGCAGATATGTCTCTGTGCTAAGCAGATGTGGCTCAGGAATCAAATGTGTCGCTAGAGGTTTCAGATGCAATTCATTAGGTCAGATGCGTCGTTTGGAGAAGCAAATGTAGTTTGACAGAGCATATGCATTGCTTGCAAAAGAAGATGGGGCTCAACAGAGCACTTGCATCATAGAAAATAGCATATGCATTGTTCTATACACTTGTACTTGCAAAAAAGATAAATGATGATACAAAAATCTGCAAAAACGTGTTAAAAAAATGTCGAGTTCACCAATGTAACTATGGATTTTCCTACAAAATTAGATGGTTAGCAACTTACATGCATTTTATATTAATCCATAGTAGACAATGAAATTCATAGGAATAAACAAAGGAAATAAATGAAACAAGCTCACCCAAATCCTTCACCCTCCATGGCTAACTTTCATTGTACCTTCTAGCTTGCTGAAATGTGAAGTGCCCTCAGATTTTGATGAGCAAATCTATATTATTGACTAGCCCTAAGCAAGTGTTGAAGGATTTCAATATAAAATCGCAAGAATGCAAGATGAAAAAGAAGAAGAAGTGTAGATGCTGAGAGATAAAATTAGGAGATTAAGCGATGTCGAAATGAAGACAAAATTGGCATTTTATAGAAAATGCAATTTTGTATGGACGGATGAGATTAAAGATTGATAAGTGCCCTAGAATCTATGGTCAGGATTCAAAATAACCTCTTAATTAGGGTTAGGGCAACTCTAGGATGAAATTCAAATTGAGTGGATAAGATTTAATTTAAGAAATTAAATCAAGGGAAGAGAATAGTTGTGACAGTGAGATAAAAATTAGTAAGTGGAAAAGGGTGAGTTAGAAAATCAAGTTATTTTAGAAATAAATTAATTTGTGGAGAGAAATGTTATTTTGAAATTAATATTTTAAATTAATTCTAAAATGGTGAATTCATGTGAAGTAAATAATAATAATTTAAAACTATTTACTTGGAAAGAGGGAAATTGCCAATTTAAATAAAATGTTTTTATTTAAATTTAGAAAGAAAATCAATAAGACAATTAAATAATTAAAGTTATTTAATTGTGGAGGAAAATTAGAAAGTGGGTATTTAAAATCAGAAAGAAAGTTGGCGAGGATAATAATTAAATAAATAATAGGAATTTATTTAATTATGAGCAGACATAAATAATAAATGACATATTAAATAAATAAATAAAGTTTATTTATTTAAATAATCAAGAGGAAGTAATGGACTAATAATAATTAAATAAATTTAGGAATTTATTTAATTATAGAGTGACATAAGCAATTAGCAACGTATTTAAATAATAAATGTAATTTATTTATTTAAATAGCCAGGAGGAATAAAAGATGTGAATTAATTAAATAATTAAGTATTATTTAATTAATAGTTGACATTGGACTATAGGACATAATTAAATATTTTAATTATGTTGAGACGAAGCATGATATAGAAAAATATGGTTTGCAAGTCTAGGCCATTTTTATGTGTCTACACCTTGATTTTCGAAAATTATGGATGATACAAAGTGTTGGGGGCATTAAGGCCTCCCTTCCATGTTGACCCAGTTTTTTATTTTCATTTTTGTTTTCACGCAACTTTTTTCACATGGTTTCATATAGTAGGGGGTTGATGAAAATTCATTTATATATTATATATTACATCTATCTAGATCCATATTTATGAGCATCTCTGACCCCGAAATATCGGATCCCCCTATCTCTTGTTCATTAGGCCATTGTTTGTCCTTTCTTTTTATCTCTCTCTTATTTGCTTGCTTTGCAATGTTGTGGTGCTTATGTGTTGTCCCTCACGTGCGTGACAACATCACCACGATTATATCTCAACGTGTTCCGCGGGCCACAACATCACTTTCATTCTTTTTTTTCTCTCCTTAGGATGTCACGTGCCTCTAAGCTTAACATGTGCCATCCTAAGGGAGGGCTACCATACTACTTAGATTTTCAAAATGGTGTATTCAATGGCCAACAAATCCCTTGCTAAAAATCCCATATTTTTCAAAAATTGCATTCTTCAACAAGGATTCCTAGCAGAATTTTTATTTCATCACGGATTTGTAAGATAGAATCTGAAAACTTGCCTTTGAAAATGGAGTTTTTTTTTATGAAGAAGTTTGAAAACTTGCCCTTGTGAGGGAGCATTCTTTCTTTCGAATTCCTTGATGAAAGAAATATTTCAAAAGGATTCCTTAATGCTAGAATCATTGGTGAAAAATTTATCGCTTTTCAAACAAAGCATCCCTTGAGTGGACCCCTCTTCTTTTGAAGGATTCCCGAGGGAACCCTTTGAAAGCTTCTCCTCCAATTGTTGAATTTTTGCATGACTGTCTATCTATTTTCCTATGTGGATTTTTGATCTAACATGTTTTGTCTATAGATTAACATGTTTCTTTATAGGATCTACGAATCTACTTTTTCAATCAAGCTTGGAGATCTGAGGACCCCGATCTTTCCTTGCAAGAATAAGCACTTGTAAGGGCCCATCAAACTTCGTGGATCCTCTCACATCTGGCATCCCTTAGGATCGAGCACCTGGAGTGCCTCCTTTCCAAGTCTGAGGACCTATAAAGTGATTTCATCTTATTGGATCTCTTTGTTCGACTCTGTAGGACCAAGAACTTGCAGAGCCTTTTGTTCACCTTATGTAAGTTTTTGGACTTGTGACGTGTAGATTCTAGGCTAATGTGTTGTAAAATTGGTAAAATCTACTCAATTCATAGGGTTATTGGTTGAACAGTACACTTCACATTGCTAGGACTACATTAAATCATCAACCAAGGTGCATAAGCTTATGATGGTGCAAAATTATATATGCCTTCATGGACTTAAACTACCTAAACTATCCTACTAAATTTATTCTAATTGTTGGAAATTCACAAAACTGTAAAACAGTAAAAGTATAAACTGAAACTAGTTGCTATGGGTACCTACAGTAAAGGTTGTGACTAAACTATTGCTAATGAAATGATACTATATTAATTGAAATCTTAGTAAAGACTACTGAATCAACTGAACTATCCTCTAAAGTGCTACTAATGATCATTACATGCATATTCCTAAGCATTCATTCATAATAAGCAAGAAATGAAATCCCAATTAACTTGCATATGATTCATGAATA
This sequence comes from Sequoiadendron giganteum, assembly GCA_007115665.2. NCBI lineage: Eukaryota > Viridiplantae > Streptophyta > Pinopsida > Cupressales > Cupressaceae > Sequoiadendron > Sequoiadendron giganteum. The sequence goes on from CM021108.1 coordinate 314,491,805, forward strand.
ATGATAAACTAATAACAACTATCAGTAGAAATAAATAACTAAAAGATAAAGTGAAGAACAATACCTTTAGTGGCCTACTCAAGTAATTGTTCCCACCTTAATTGAACTCAATCTAACTAATAGATTTCATGCATTTCATGAATTTATCTCCATTTATTGCATAAGATGAAAGATTACAAAATATCCTTGCACAAATCATACTCAATCATTATGAAGATTCATGTTTCAACTGAAAGTGATAGATATAAAACTATGAAAAACCAACTAACTAACATGGATTCAACCCACAGTTATATACAAACTAAGGGAATCCTTATTGAAAAGAACAGCTTAACCGAAATCATTAACTCCACTCCTAGATATTTAGAGTGTAGAATTAAGACTTGGAATTATTCAACCTACAATTGAAAAAGGAGAATCCTATCAAAACTAGAACTTTTTCAAAACATAATGCATCCAACTATATGCCCATCTATCAAAGTCCCATGTGAGAAAGACCTCTTTTCAGCATTCATTAATTGATTATAATAACACACGTTCTATCTTCATTAAGTTCCTTCAACCAATGATCATCACGTTCAATTGTTTCCACAGTTTCCCTTGTTTCGATGTCCAATGCCCCTTTTGCAATGAGTTCATCCTACAACTGTTGTGTAGCATGGTTCCTTTTTTAGCTGCAAACAAGTTAGTTTCACAAAACATGTACAAAAGGATAACTATCATAATTAAACACATCATTCCATCAGCATTCCCATACACATATTCATATAAACCATTTAATGCTAATATATTAAATCATAAATCCATCACCATGTTTTTGGGTTTAGGTCTGCATAATGGATATAAAAAGGATAGTATGACATGGAATATTGTTTATAAATTGTGTTTAAAAGTATCTTAAAGTCTGCATAAAACCAACAAAAAACAAGCTATTATCTAGACCTATCATTTTCCCCCAACTTAACTTTTTGCTTGTCCCCAAGAAAAATACTAAGTGTCTTGATTATACTGTAGAGAAATTTTCCTTAGGTTCATGACTGTACTAGCACCCTAATCCTGTTGTAGATAAAAACCTTGGTATGTTGAAAGCTACCTCATCCTGAAAGCTCCTTCCCTCTCACATTCATCACTTTTATCTCCAATCCAATGTGGAATTGGACAAAGTAGAATAGGTGGTTGAAATTTGAGAGGTATCCAATGAACTCCTTTGTTGATACTAACTTCCATATATTTTTACACCCTCTGGAGCATAGCAGTAAAGTTGTACATAGAATGTGGCTCCTTTTGTAATTCAGGGGTTAGATTGTTCCATCGATTCTGCACATACTTATAACATTTTTGTACAATACCTATAGCTAGCACTTTCATTCTCTCATAGTCTATCTCCGTGAGTTTCATTATTCTCTTGCCAAATCCTTTATGCCCAAGAATTTGCATCCACTCATCAATAACTGCTTATGAATCCTTAACCCCTCTTCTTATTGGAAGTGCAATAGATTTCTCTTTTTCATCATACTCTTCCATAATTTCCCCTCTAAGTTGTTCATTCTTGTAGTAAGAGGCAAGTGATATGACTTGAATATCCCCCACAAACATTAAGGGGTTCCATTTTGTTTCATCAAGGATCACATAATTTTGCAAAGAAAATTCACATAATTGATCTTGGTCTTCAAATGTGGAAGTAGCAAAAAATTTAAGAAACTCAATAGGTTGACTCATAATAGAAGATTGTTTGCTAACTAATCTATTAAAATGAAAACACAAGAACCTTTCTTGTAGAAACAATGCATAATTCCTAGGTGGAGGCCTACACCTGACAATTTTTGAGGCCTTATCTTCAACATCTTCCAATCGGACTGTTGACTTATTCAATTCCATTTCTTTTTTTTCTAGTTCTTTCATATATCCCTTCTTTTTCTTCTTCCATTTTTATTTTTCCATTGAAAACTCATTAGTTACACTCCACAATTGGTAGCCTACAGAGAAAGTTGTGTGATAACCAAGAGTTTTAAGAGGAGGAGGTTTCTCACTTGGGACAGCCAGTTCCTTTTCCCCTATCTTAGTGATAGCCAATTGTGTTAGCAAATCTAACTTAGCACCATGACCATATAGCTATAGTTTTTCCTCCATCTCCTGCATTTTTACTTCCCTTTCTTTATCCTTTTTCTCATAATTTTTCATCAACTCCTCTAGGTTTTTAATTTTGTCTTGTGCTTCTTGGAGTTTTTGCCTCACATTTCTCTCCTCAAGGTAAACTTCTTCTTTATCTTCAAACTGCTCACTTCCTCCATAATCTCCCTATATAAAGTTATTTGAAGCTTCTATCCTCAATTTATTTGCAATAAATGGGTCCTCTAATTCAAAATTATAATTCATTATCATATACCTTCTCTTTTTCATAGGTGTATTCATGTAACTAGGGGCATCCCCTCCTAATTTAGAATTAGTCTCTACAACCATAATATTCTCTTTTTGTTGTTCCTGCTAGTGTCGATTTCCCTAGGGTTGTTCTCTACTCACCTCTTCTCCCTCAAGTTCCCCTATACCTTCATTTGCATCATTTTGTTTCCTGAGCCTACCAATGTGTCTAGGTGTAAGTATTTTTGCTTCATTTTTTCTTTTTTCCTTTGTAATACTCTTCTTCTTTTTGGGGTATTTTCCTTTCTCTACTTTTGAGCAACCATCTTTCCTTTTGAAACCTCTTCCTCTGGTTAAGAGGGTGTGGAATTGGTGGATACACTACTTCTCCTACTTTTATACTTTCATGACTTACAAGAAGAAGGTAACTCCTCATTTTTAGATGGCCCAGACTAGCTCTACGGGTTCTTCATGCTCGCCTTGGCTGCAAGTAGGTGAGGCCACAAGAAAATCATTAGGGTTTTCCTCTTTAGGCTCATTTTGAGGTTCATTTTGATTTCTTATATCCCTAAACACTACAAGCGTATACATAAAATTGTTGATGTCTTTGCATTCCACAGCACTAAAATCCTCCCACCTTACTTATGGGTATTGAATTCTTAGGCTCATTTTTATCAACAGGGTAACTAAGCAATGGTGAGAGAGGGAAGTATCAAATTATCTTTTTTGGTATTCCAAAGCCATTCTTTTCAACAAGTGGTATAGGAAATTTGGTACATTTACTAGTTTGTTATGCCTAAGATGGCTTAACAACTTAAAATGGGCAGTATATAAAAGGTTATGTCTACAATCGCATGTAATATATATAACAATATAAGAGGCACACCTTTCCCATAACCAGTGGAGAGATAATTTCTTTGTACCTTTTGATGAGGAATCCAAATCCTCTCCATGTATGCAAAATTCTTCCCAAGCTATGACTGCATCAAATCGAGCTAGAAATTTTGTTCTTGTCCTTTGCAATCTGGTAACTTGAGCAATAGCAGTCTTTGATGCATCCACATAAATTCCTTTTACCTTGGCTTCATCATATTGGAGAGTTTCTACAAATCTTCTCGTTAAATCATTACTTTAATCCATTAATTTCATAAAATAATCAATCCAACCAACCCTTGTGAAGATAGGCAGGGCAGTTGCGTCCTCTTAAACTTTTCGATGAGTTGTCGTCTCTCTCCTTATAAAATCTCCTCCCATCATAGTTTCCTTTACTTCTTAGCATACCAAATTCAGCTCTGATATAAACCAAGCTAAAGTTCTCACAAACTCTAGAAGGTTTCAAGTTTTAACAATTTTGAAAATGGCAGTGGAAATAGCAACAAAAATAAAATATGACTAAGGGTTTTGCATGTCATGATATTCATTAAATTCGGTTTAGGGTGCTAGATTCAAAAATACTAGCAAAAATATCAAGTAATTTTACCCTCCCCATTGGTGAAGTGACCTCACTTCACGGTGATGATTTGGAGGTGGTATAAATATTAGTTTTTTTTATATTAAGAATAAGGTGAACAGAAGATACATATCAAAAAGAGTAGCAGATCCGACAAAAGTTCATATCACCAGTCCCCCTGTACATTACCAAAATAAAATCCCCCATTTACAATAAATCCAAGCTCATATAATTACATTATATTAACCCCCCTATACTAGCCCATTACAAAATAGCAAAGTGCTTTCTATAGCACATGACCAACATGCTATCATAAACCTGTAACAGAGTGTCAGTATTGCTTCAAGTTATAATGTCAATAGTACAAAGACTAATACTATATAGCATTAATAAACATTGAAAAATAAAAGGATATGGAGATTCCAAAAGCATAAAGCTATTGATTCTTTGGAGGAGCACTTCCATTACGCAGAGCCAATAGAGCTTCAGCTGCATTTTGTTCATCGATGGATGGCTGCACACCCGGACCCCTGTTACTTTCCTTCCTACTCTAACCACCTGCAATATTCTACCTGAAATCATGGAGAGCCCTCAAAAATATATCAACCCTAGGGTGGCCCTCAGGCCACATATGCCCATATCGAGCCTCCATAATATCAATAGTAACATGTCTATTCTCAAGGTAGTGCAAAATTTTATCATTGGAAAGCTCCAAAGTGATATATACATGCATGACAACATTGTGGAACATGATTCCTTTGTACGACTCAGTAAGCACCCTCCTTTTCTCTTGAAATTTGTCCTCATTTCTAGCCTTCCAGATGAACCAAATAATAATAGAAGAAAAGCATAACCAAAATAGTGCAACAGGCTTTCCCATTGCTGAATTTTGAAAAAGAATCTTCTCAAGAAGTGGATGTCTATTATTGTCCCAAATATCTTGCTTATCACAAAACATTTCCCAAATTTTCTTAGCAAAAATGCAATAAAAAAAATGTGTTTAATCGTTTCAATTCTATATAGACTGCATAAATCAATGTCATTAAAATTGGTTTTGAATGGTAATCTTTGCAACATAAGTAACCATCTAAAGAAATCAATATTCGCTTCTAATTGTTTAGACCAGTTAATCTGAAAAATGGATTGCCAATATTGTTTATTCCAGTTAACTTTTCAGAGTTGATTTAAATGATCTGTCAGATCAACATGTTCTGTGAGCATAGAATACATATCCTTAACTTTTGTTTTCAGTATATTATTACCATTTTTCCACTGAAAATCCATGTATTGAGTATTTTCATCATTATATTTTATGGGAAATTGTAGCTTTTTACAGGCCTCTTTGAGGATTGAATAAGTTCTCCAATTAGTGGGGGGGCATATTATATTCTGAGCATAGGTCATTCCATCTTTCGAGTCTAGCATCTTTCAAAATGTGTTTAAATCATTAAATTCCTTTGCAGGTGAGGCCCTTAGCAGAGCGCCCCTAAATTAAAGCCAAGGGTTTCCCATTATGTTCAAGATTCCACCAAATAGATATATTGATCTGAATGACCCCATTGCCCCCTGAGGTAAAGTGGCAATTAGTGAGCCGAGTCTTGATTATTTCCCAAGCCTTCCAAATGGTTTTAAAAACATTAGAACCAGTAGGTAATATGATTTCCTTCTTACTAAGGATATCATTGAAAGGTAAGGACTTCCAAGATTTAGCATGGTTAGGGGTAGCATTAGAAATATTTTTTCTAACCAACACCTTCCAGGGCTCATCACCTTCCAGAGCACCAAGGACCCATTTTGCAAGCAATGCAATACCCTGTAGTCTAAGATATTTTAACCCCAAACCTCCTTTATTTTTATCCACTGTACACCACTCCCAACTCACCGAGTGTTGCTTCCTTTTTCCTTTACCATCAAACCAAATAAAATCCCTTATCTATTTTTGAATTTCATTAATCTGATAGGAATTGAAAAACCACACCAAAGCAAAGTAGATACTATAAGAAGATAGTATCTTCTAGAAGATTTGGATTCTCCCAACCAATGATAAAAATTATATATTCCACTTGGAAATCTTCCTTTCAATCTTATCTCTAACCCAATGCCACATTTCCTTGATAGTAGGATCTACTGCAAATGGGATGCCAAGATATCTCACAATCTTGTGTGGGCCCCTCATTGAAGGCCAAAATTACTAATCCAATTAGGAGCCACCTTTGTCTAACCTAGGATATGAGACTTAGAGGGAGAAATTTTGGCCCCTGAGGCAAGACAAAAAACATCCAGCTTGCCCAGTAAATTCGAGAGGTTGGCTTCCTCCAAGGATTAAAAAATTGAAGTATCATTTGCAAATTGGAGGTTAAGGATATCATTCTCATCAAGCAGTCTAACACCTCTGATTCTCAGGATGGATGAGTTATCCCTTAGTACATAATGTAGGGAATTTGATGCAATTACAAAAAGAGTTGGGGCAAGAGGATGCCCTTGTCTTATAGACCTTTCAAGTAAAATTTCCTGAGATGCAACTTCGTTTACTTCAACTTGAGTAGTAGCATTATTAAAAAGAGTTCTGACCATATGACAGAATGAGTCAAGAAATCCAAAATCCTTTAACATTAATAGTACAAAACCCCACTCAATTATGTCGTAGGCTTTTTCAAAATCTAGTAGCAGCATTGCAACATTTTATCCTGTACATTTTTCCTAGTTCAAGGCCTCCCAACTAGTGATCAAGTTTTCAAGGATGTATCTCCCTTTTATAAATCTAGACTGAGTAGAGTTAAAGATTGAAGGGAGAACAAGAGCCACTCTGTCAGCCAAAATCTTGGCTAGAATTTTGTATGAGACATTAAGCAACATTATGGGTCTCCAATTTTTTACCATCGTTTTATCTCATTCCTTAGGAATTAATTTGACCAACCCTTTGTTAATTTTACTACCAAGAGTTCCCTTCTCAAATGATTCTTTGTATACAAGGAGAATATTGTCACTAACCCAGTCCAGGAAGGATTTATAGAATTCTATGGGGAGGTCATCAGTTCCCAGAGATTTATCATTTTTAAGAGAAAGAATAGCCCTTCTGACTTCTTGCACAGTGACATCCTTCCCAAGTTCATCAGCCATGTCTGAATTCACCTTTTTAGGAATAATCTTTTCAATAAAATGCCTTGCCTAGAGATTGACATCAGTCTCCCCATCAGTGAAGAGATTTATATAAAAAAGGAAAAATTGAGTTCTTATTTCCTCAGCATTTCTTACAGTGGCATCATTGACAGTAAGCCGATCAATTTGTTCTCTGGCTTGTTTCTCTTTTATGAATCTAAAAACTTACTTAGTGCCTTTATCCCCATTTTCAAGCCAGTTCATTTTTGCTCTGACCCTTAGGCCCCTAACTCTAGCTTTTTGTAGCTTCCTAAAGGAGCACTTGGCCAAATTCACCCTGTTTGTGAGATCTTCATCTCTAGGGTTCAATTGTAGCTCTACCTCTGCTTGTAGAAGTCTATCTTGGAGGAGAGACTCCTCCCTTCGACAGTCCTTGGCTTTCCTTTTTTCAATGGTCTGAAACAAGGTTTTCCAGCCTTCGGTATTCAGGTTCCATCTATCTACATGAGAGATATTCCGGTACATCCATTTAATAGTTTATCTTAAACATAAAATGGAATTTTTGCAATCAATGTCTTTAAGAAGAGTAGTGTTAAGACAAAAACTACCATTTCCTTTGGAATTCTTAGGGGCACCATGTTTAAAATAGAATTTGGCTCTTATCAGGTGATGATCAGAGAGAGAGAAAGGAGAAACTTCAACCTTGCAGCCAGGACTCACTAGAGAAGCCAAGAAGAAGGAACTATTGATATAGAATCTATCAAGTCTGAAATAAATTCTTTCGCCACCCTGTTGGGAATTACACCATGTAAACCAGATGGTCTTAGATACTTTATTTTTCACTTCAATGGGATCATCTATCTTGAGTTTGGATCTCATCCTTTTCTAGTAGAATATTTCATTCCCCCTCCACCCAAAACTAGAGCCTCCCCATTTATCTTCTTCCCTCTCAACAAAATTGAAATCTCCACCAACGACCCACGAGATGTCCTAAAATTTACTCATCCAATTCCAGAGGTGGATCCTCTCATTGTAATCATTAGGAGCATACATTGCACAAACACCAAAACTATGTCTTATTTTTTTATTGTTACCCAAACTGCCCGATTACAAGAGATACCTCAAAGCCATCAACAAATAGGGCCCACTTGTTAGCCAACAGGATCACTGCACCGCTTTCCCTCTCTCATGTTTTGTTACAAACTGTGAAGCCTTTTTCTAAATGACCCTTAAGTTGGTATCTAAGCTAAAGCCAGTAGCATTGACCTCCTGCAATAGAACAAAGTCAACATTTTTTTTATGCATAAATAATCTCCTTACAATATGATTTCTATCAGGGGACTCCAAGCCCCTAACATTCCATGAGATTCAGTTTAACTCCATTATAGATGCTCACTTGGGGTAGATCCTTTATCACTCTTAAAATTATCAAAACATTTAGGTAGTCTAGTTTCAGACTCCATTCTCTTAGCATTGGGGGATAGAATTCCACTCAAATTTTTCCTCTTGTCATTTTTCTATTGATTTACATCTTTATCTTGGAAGGGTTTACCTAGCTTCAATCCCTTCTTTTTCCTGTATCTTTGAGTTTTTTTTGCAACCACCTCCATGGGGTTATCCTCACCTTCGAAGGTATCCTTAGTAGAAATTAAGCCATGTTCATCTATGGATTCCATTCCTAATGGTGAAGCAAACCCTTTTGAGCTAACCACTCCACTCAGGCGGTTAATAGGATCCATTCCCAATTTAGGAATCATAATTTCATCAACCTTCTAATTTTTTACTACAAAGGAAATAGAGCTTAAAGATCTAGAGTTATCCACTTCACCCTTACCTCAATCTAGACTGGTATCCTCTAGATCAGAGTCGAGGCGAGCCCTGGGAAAATCATCTTGAGTGAGGGACTACAAAGAAGGGAAACCACCCTTGTCTGGCATCACATTTCCATCATCCAAAAACTACAGAGGAAATTCATCTCTAAATCTTAGGGCATCAGACTCTGTCTGGGATTCCACCAATTGATTTTCTTTAAAATATTTGGAGTTGAAGGTGTATATTTCCTTACCCAGGTTGGGATTATAATCTTGAATTTCCTTTGGTTGTCTTAGCTTTATAAGTTCCAACTATTGTGCATTTAAATTTAGGGTATTTTGCATTTGCTCAAAGTTTTTTATGAGATTTGTGTCAGTATCTTCTAATCCGCCCTTACGGGTTTCTTCATGGTTTTTTATTATGTTGCTATCTAATTCATTTATGAGGGAGGATAAAATTTCCTCCACTCTCGAGGAATTTTTATTTCTTTTATTTGTCTTTGTATTCTCCATTCGTGGAGGTTTATTCTTTCTATTAGCGTTAGCTTTAGAATTAGCGTGGGTGTAATTCTCATCGGGTTGTTGTGGGGTAGGGTTACAACCCTCAGTACCCATCCCATTATTCACACCTCTATCATTTTTCCCTTCAAAACTAGAGAGCTGCATTTTATTTCGACCGCCTCCACCCAGGGTGGTCTTGTTATTGGTTCTACTTTTAATCAAAGGGCAATTCCTTTGGATATGGCCTTCGCGTCTGCAAAGGTAACAAGCGTTCAATCCGCTCAATAATTCAATTTCACATGTAATATTTCCAAACTTTATTTTAATTTCTAAAACCTCTGGTAAATCCAAACCTAGCAATAATGACACCAAAACCCGAGCATCAGACTGGGGAAGTGGGGATTTGATATCGTCCACCTTCAAAATAGACCCATAGGGTTCAAGAAAAAGTGGAACGAACTTCCAGAGGTGGGGTGGAACCCATTTTATAATTATCCATTGAGGGCTCAAGAGGGCCAACACTTCATCTTCCATAGCCTCTGGGTTCCAAGCCAGAGCACAAAAGACAACATTACCAACAGTCCAAAATTGCTTAGAGGTTACCTCCATTTGGGATTTTTGATTATTGAAAAAAACAAAAAAAAAACCTTTTTGTATCATTCGACAGTAATAAAATTGCAGTCATAGTTTTCTTTCCCAAACTTTATTAAACCATTCCTCCGTGTATTTTCTAGTTGAGACCCTATTAGGGTCAACAGCTGCAAAGAAAATTGTCGTTTTAATTAATCTAGCATCTTCCTTTTCAATAGCCTCATCTAGGGTTTTTTTAGGAACAAGAACAAATTTCAATGGAAAATTTGAGGCATGCTTACCTTGTTCCTGCTCTCCATTGCACTTCTCACTAGAAAATTTCCCAATGTCAAACTTGGCTCCCTACGATAATTGCTTCCTCTCTCCTGTAACCATGTCCCGAAATGATTTAGAAGCCTCCACATTTTCATTATATTTAGACGGGATATTAGAAGATCCGTCAGGGGGCTTTGTATCCCCTAGCATCATCACACAAGCACCTTGTAGAGCACCTGAATATAGGCAGGCCGAGACACCACCGCCGGCACAAGGCCAAGATCACACCCCACAATAAACTGTTACGGCCAAGATAAAATAAGCGCCACGACCAGATACAGTCGTACACCCAAGGAATGATGAGAGATCGTGGACGAGGGCCAAGCCTCCTCCATGGGATGAGGAAGGACACCAAGAAACCCTCACATGAGAGAACACTAGTTGCAAAGGCTCCTCTCCAGATCAAGCATTTTTCTCTCAAAATCATCTTTGCACAAAGACTTCACAAATTTCCACAAACGATCAACTATCCATTGAAACCCACTGCAAATCTTGAATGAATCTGTTAATCAATGGAATTGAGTTTTCATTCAATCCACCTTGAAACTCGAGGGTTTTCATCCTCAAGCTCCTAAAATCCAAGCTCTCCATATTCCTTATAATAATTTTTTGAAAAGATCATATAAACATGAGTTGATGGAAAACAGTAATTTAATATTTTGCATGCATGGAATTAAATGAAAAGTGTATAAAATGTTTAAAGAAAATTTGATTAACCATAATGGCATACCTTAAGTACTGTCATGCAAAAATAACCATTAGTGGCACGTGGAAACTAAAAGAACATATTTACTTGGTGATTTGATGGGAAAGATATGAATTTCAAGTTAATGAGTATCGAATGGTGAGTGGATATGATGGGATGGATGTGAGCTGGTGATTTGATAGCTTCAAAGATTTGAAACGAATGTGGGCAATAAAGAAATTATGTCATGATACTTAGCATGAATTGATGAATAAACTATGTGGATATTTTGGAAATGAATACACATAACCTTGCAATAAATATGGTACCAAATGAGTTGAATATTCTTCTAGTCATCGAACGTTTCTACGAGTGTCGACAGTGTCAAGTCCTAATCAAAATTTTGGCAGTTTGAAGCTATAGGTCCCTATAGTATTAGGACCCCTGTGATTATTGGTAACAATTCCCTCTAAAGATATCTTGATTATTATTATGATCGTGCAGTGTGTGCATGAATAATGTGTTGTGTGTTCTTATGGTTTAAAGCATGAGAAATTATGTCTAGGTGATTTCAGGGGTTGAGTTGTGTAACTCAACCTCTTGATCACCAGACGTGCTTGGTATGTCCTGTATTACTAATGTAGGACTCTATGAATTGGTTTCTATTTCAAGTTCATTGTGAGCACCATACTGTTGGATTAATGAATAAATGAAGTCATCATGTTGCATTGGTTTCTTGTATAACTTCAGACTATGGCCATTAACAAGAAGTGAGAACCGAACTACATCAATAGTATGCAACTATACTATTCCATTAGGGTAAACCTTGCTAATCTCATAGGGGCCCAACCATCTAGACTGGAATTTACCCTTGAAATCCTTATGCCGTGAATCATATAATAGTGCCCAATCTCCCATAGTGAACTCTTTTTTTGAATGTACTGATCATGCCATTTCGTTCGCTACTACTATATTACCTCTGTATGATGGAATGCTTCCATTATTATCTCATCCAACCCATTCAAAGAATGCAGCCTTTCCTTTTGTGCTTCTATTAAATCTATTCCTAACTCTACTGTTGTCCTCAATTTTTTGTATTCAAAATCAATAGGACGGATTTTTGTCTTTCCATAAACTAACTCATAGGGTGTAAACCCAGTGGTTGTTTTCCATGTAGTCCTATATGACCAAACTACTTCAGGTAACCTTGAAACCCAATCTTTCCTATTTATTTTTATTGTCTTGGTGATCATTCTTTCAATATCCCTATTTGTGACCTCCACTTGACCATTAGCCTATGGATGATAGGGTGTTGATTTCTTATGTTTGATTTGGTATTCCCCAACCAACTTGGTGATTAGAGCAGAAGTAAATTGGGGACCTTGGTTAGTGACTATTTATTTAGGTAATCCATACCTAGTAAAAATATCTTCATATAAAAACTTAGTCAATTACCATCTCTTGCAACCTGTAGGGCCTTAACTTCCACCCATTTTTCAAAAGGTGTCAATGTCAACTAAGATTGTAAGGGCATCTCATCACTCTTTTTTGGCCTTCCCATCCTTTGACACCTATCACAAATCCTAGTGTATTTAACAACATCTTAATGTAAATTAGGCCAATAATAGCCAGTTGTGAGGATCTTAAAAGTTGTTCTCTTTGCTACAAAATTACCTCCACATGGCTCATCATGGCATGCTTTCATGATATCAAAAATATCATCTTCTCTGATGCATCTTCTCATGATGTTACCAGGCCTTATATAAAATAGATAACCAGATATCCAGGAGTAAGGAAAACATTTATGAACTAGTTGCCTCTTCTCTCTTGGTGAGAAATATGGTGGAATATGCCAAGTGAACAGATATTTAGCTATATTTGCATACCAAGGTGTTTGTACGTGCAAAGAAAACAAGTGTTCATTAGGGAATGAATCATCCACCACTCCTTCAGTTGATTGTGTTGGCAGTCTTGATAGGAAATTTTCCACCACATTTTCTTTTCCAGACTTATCTACAATGGTAATGTAAAATTCTTGTAAGAGAAGTAGCCATCTTACCAACCTACCCCCAACTACTGGCTTTTTCATCAAATACCTTATTATTGTTTGATCTGTATGGACAAAGACTAGATAGCCAGTAATATAGTGTCTAAATTTATTAATAGCATAAGCAACAACAAGCATCTCTTCTTATGTTGCAATATATATAATTATGCCCCTTGAATATTCTTGCTGATATAATAAATTGGATACTCCTTGTTGCCATCCTTTTGACCCAAGACTGCTCAAATGGAAAAATCTGAAGCATCTACATGAATGTGAAATGGGAGAGTCCAATTTGGCCCTCTCAATATTAGTGCTTGGGTTAGATATTTCTTTAATTCTTCAAAGGAGTTTTGACACTCAAAGGTTCATTCAAACTCAATGTCCTTACTCAAAAAAACAAATAAAGGTGCAGCAACCTTACTTAAATATTTGATAAACCGCCTATAGTAGCCTACATGACCAAGGAAGCTCCTAATATCTCTTTATTTCTAAGGAACAGGTAAGGTATATATTATCTCAATTTTGTATGGATCAACCTAGATTCCTACGTTGGATACACGGTGTCGCAAAACTATTCCCTATGACATCATCATGAAGCACTTCTCATTGCTAAGTGATAGGTTGTCTTACACCTTTTTAACACTTTTTCTAGGTTACTAAGAGCTTCCTCATAAATTTCACCATATGTGGTAAATTCATCCATGTATATCTACATGCACTCATGTGCGAAATCAAAAAATATGTTGAGTACTACTCTTTGAAAGGTAGTTGGAGTATTACACAAACCAAAAGGTAAGACAAAATATGCATAGATTCCCCAGGGGTAGGTAAATTTAGTCTTATCTTGATTTGGTTATAACCACTGAAACTATCAAGAAATAAGAAATATTTCTTCCCTGCAAAAGAATCAAGAACTTGGTCAATAAATGGTATTGGTATGTGATCCTTCCTCATGGCAGCATTAATTTCTCTGTAATCAACACAAACTCTCCATTTCCCACCTTTCTTGGGAACTATTACCAATGGTGAAACCCATTCACTTATGATATAGGGTATATAAAACCTACATCTAAAAGATTTTGTAATTAAAATTTCACTATCTCCCTTAGAGTTGGATTCATGTGCCTTTGTAGATGTCTTATAGGTATGTAGCCATCATTAATGTAAATCCTACGCATGCATAGATCAAGATCTATGCCATTCATATTATGGTAATCCTATGCATATGCAATTGAATGTGCCTATAGCACTAATTGTAGAGAATCATGTTGTTCCTTTGTCAAGGAATTGTTGATATTAAACTTCCTTCTTGGCATAATTTTCAACTCCTTTGATGACTCTTGAACTGATGAGAGATCAAGGCTTGGTATGATTGGTAAACATTGTTGAGGAAGTAATGAATGAAATAGTTGTGATATCTCTTTTGTGGAATTGGTAGGTATAATACTTTGCAAGGGTTCTTGTAGGAATATGAGATAGTCATGTCGCTATGGACTCCTGCCACAGTCATTTTGGATTATATGAGCAATGAGCTCATCTTCATCCTAATCATCTAATAAGGGGTTGTGCTCTATAGTCACCAATGTGTATCAATGGGTTATTTTCAGGTAAGTTTTAGTAGATTAGATTGATAAACAAAAACCCAAAGAAGTTATGAAGCATAAAGAAAGCAAATAACAAGAACGATTATACCAGATATTCGTTGAAGCTTCCATGATTCACCTCCATAACACCTTCTAGCTTGCAACGTATGATTGTTGCCCTCAGATCTGTGTGTGTGAGCAATTTGACTATGACAATGTCCTATGCAAGTTTTGAAGGATTTGAATGACAAAAGACTATGCCTATGAAAAGTAATCAAATCAAATAAGCTAAATGCCAACTAAAATCTAAGCATAAAATGTCTTTAATAATGAAGTCGTGCCTAAATTGTGAGTAAAATTGACATTTTATAAAAAATGCAATTTTGGATGGGCGGACGAGATTAAAAGTTGACAAAGCCTAAAATTAGTGGGTGAGACTTCATGTGACAATCCCTAGTTAGGGTTAGGACAAGATTGTTAAATGAGTGTCCAAGATGTCATTTGATAAAATCAAATCGGCGGTCGAGAATAAATGTGATCATTAGTCAAAAAGATAAAGATTTTCAAAAATCAAGAAGATAAAGACTTCTTGATTTGTAAGATTCAAAAAATCAATAAGATAAGAGTTGAACTGAAAAGAAGATTTGAAAAAATAAGAATTTGCTCAATTAATTGATTTTTGGAAGAAGATTACCATTTTGAATTAAATTAATTCAAAATAAGGATTTTATGTGAATGAATAATCTTCTTCAGATTATTTACTAAAATGAAGTGATAGTTAATAAAACGAAATCATTTTAAATAATTTCATTTATTTAAAATGAGAGAATTGTTAAATTAGGTAATTAAATAATTAAAGATAATCATTTAATTTAGAGGATTATGACCGATAATTAAATAAATTAATAAATTCATTTAATTATGAGAATTAGTGACATATTAAATAAACAAATAAAGTTCATTTATTTAATAATCAACAAGAATAAATGAATAAAAGGTAATTAAATAAATTAATAAATTTATTTAATTGTAAGAAGACAATAGACAATTAATGATGTATGGAATAAATAAATATAATTTATTTATTTAATAATCATGAAGAATACAATAGATATGAATTAATTAAATAATAATGAATTACTTAATTAATAGTCGAATGTGGACCAAGGACATAATTAAATGTCATAATTATGCTAGGACGAAAGTGGTAAAATAGAGCTTGTAGGCCTAGGTCATTTTTAAGTGTCTACATTTTTCCCCTCTTTGTCATAATGTTGACGCATTGTGACAAAGAAAATAAGTCAAAAAATATGCCCCAATGCAAAATAAGATGAGGAAGAACGACGAGGAGGGTAGCGGTATGCCCTCTCGAGAGGACATACGGGTTCCAAGAACACGGGTGTGCTCTTGAAATTGATGAGAAGACTAGAATATGAAAAGACAAAGAGATGTTAGTGTAAAAGATAGGGATGATGATATGGATGCAATTCCTATATGAGATGAGCGAGAGAAGATGACAAGACAGAAGGAGATGTATGTTAGTTCCTAGACCAAATCCTTCAACATATTACCATAGGACTTTAATATTTATTGCTCTTAATCATCATTGGGAAGATTATTGTAATGGACAACAAACACCATGATATGGCATAAATCAAGATGTGCAAGGTTGTACCATCACATAAGACAAGTAGTCACAAACAAAGGTGATCATGACTCATACTAAGAGTGCAATTGCCCCAGTCTTTTTTTCATAACCAACCGCAAGTAGAAAAAGACAAGAAGGACGAGCCATGACACATCGTTGCTTCTCTAAATCATGTTTCCAGGACATTCTCGAGAAACTAGCAACATGATTGCCAAAAGAACAAAATAAAGCCATTATCATGATACGTCATTGTTTTTCTAAATCCCGTAGTCAGGACATCGCTGAGAAACTAGTAACATGAGTGTCAAAAGACAAGACAAACGTCATGAGACATCATTGTTTCTCTAAATCCTGTTGTTGGGATCACGTTCCAAAACTAGTAACATGATGAAAAATCCAAAGACAGTGTTTCAAGTGTTTTCCAAGTGTGCCTGAATGCCAAGTGTTTTAATGTCAAGATGTCTAGTTTGATGATGTCGAGATGCTAGGGTGCCAAGGTTTTGACAATGCCAAGATGACGAGTGTCGAAGATTGCCAAATTCAGGAAGGACACATCCTAAATAATGTTGATGCCAAGAGGATTGATTCCTAAATGCCAAAAGGAATCCCTTGAAATGTTAGGTGACAATGACAATGCCTAGGAAGGACACATCCTAAGGCATAAATGACAGAGGTTGTTCTTCAAAAGGACACATCTGAAAGAACATTGATGTCGAGAGGAATGATCCTTAGATGTCAAGAGGATCCCTCAAAATGTCAGATGATGGTGACAATGCTTAGGAAGGACACATCCTAAGGAATAAATGACAGAGGCTATTCTTCAGAAGGACACATCTGAAAGATAACCAAGAATTGACAGTTTGACCGGTTGTGACAATTTGACTTGTTTCGACTAAGTTTGATTGAAGTTGACTACATGTCGATGTTGACGTGTTGGTGTGATTGTCATGTTGAAGAAGTGACTATCGTAATTCATTTTAGGAGTTTTCCATGTTTGGAAATGACTTGTCCTTACTTGAAGACTTTCGATGTGTGTACCAGTGTCATGCCATGAACCCTAATGGACTGACCTAGTGCGGCCTCAGGGGCTCATCAATTGATGACCTTGCCTACATCGTGCACTCAGAGACCTCGTAGTTCGACACGACCAATGACCTTGTCCAAAGGACAAAATTTTGAATCATGATTTTATTTTGACAAACCTAGAAAGACTGACCTAATGTCTCGGGGATTCAAAGATGAATCTTTCTTACGTAGCAAATGCGCAGAGACAATGTAGTTCCAACATGGACAAAAGATTGATTGACGTGACTGATTGCATTGATAAGACAAACATTGAATTTCACTCTTTTTTGGGATTTTGACATTGATTTGGATGTTTTTGTATTTTCTCAAGACATTTTTCAATTTTTAGGTCTTTTTTCAAGACTTTTTCATATTTTTATGACTTTTTTCAAGACTTTTTACGAATGCAAGATCATGTGCGACACCCACTACAATTACACGATAAAGTTCTTGCCCCCAAATAGATCGGGGATTACCTAGGTCAAATGATATGGAAATAGGTAGACACGGAGCAAAAGGAAAGGATATACAAGGGGTGATGTCAACCAAATGCTAACCATGGCTGAAATCGATAGGACTTAGGACGAATGTCATGAATGTGTCAGGTCGTTGTGATTATCAAAAGTGGATAAGGGTCTATTAGAGTAATAGTAGATGGTGAAGCAACGATCAACTACACATGGCACCTGTTTTCCAAGTTTTCACCATGGTACTTATCCAAAGTGCATGTTTGCCAGGTTCTCACTATTGGACGAATTTATTTCTTTTTACTATTTTGGTCATTTTTTTATTTTTTTTGTGTCACCAAGATGCTTGTTTGTCACGTTTTCATCAAGGGACAATTTTTTCTTTATTTTTCAATTTTTTTGTATTTTTAGGTTTTTAGCCAAGCTCTATGATGCTATGTGTAGAACTTTCGCAGATGTAGGCTATTGATGGGTTATGTCAACTGTTCTCCATCAGGTGTAGCCAACTGATAAGCTCTAGAACCAAAAGTTGCAGTAATAATATAAGGACCGAGCCAATTAGGCTCAAACTTTCTAGGCTTTTCATGGTCAGCCTGATTTCTTGGATTTTGCATGAGGACCAAGTCACCGATTTCAAATTTTCTCACCATCACTCTTTTGTTATAGCTCCGGCAGAGATGATTTTGATATGCCTGCAAGTGATTCAAGGCATTTTGTAATCTTTCTTGTAACATTTCTAACTCATTAGGTGAGACTGACTGTACTCTTCATCATCAATCATTCCTTTTAAGTAGACTCAAAGGGAGGTAATTTCGACCTCGATGGGCAATATGGCCTCAGATCCGTAGACAAGGGGAAATGGAGTGGCTCTAGTGGGTGTACAAATGTTGGTACAGTAAGCCCATAAGGTAGGATTTAATTGTAGGTGCCAATATCGGCCAATGTTGTTCACGGTATTCTTAAGAATGAAAAAAAATGTTTTATTTGACGCCTCAACTTGGTCGTTACCTTGTGGATAATATGGTGTGGAGAAATGATGTTGGATGTGGAATCGCTCACAGAGTTCATGAATGTCCTAATTTTTGAATGGACTCTCGTTATTTGTGATGATGGATTATGGAACACCATACTGGAAGATGATGTAATTAAGGATAAACTTTGATATTTTCTTACCGGTGATGTAAGTGAGAGGGATGGCTTCAATCCACTTAGTAAAGTACTCAGTGGTGGTGATTATGAATTGATGGTCGTTAGACGAGGATGGATGGATCTTGCCCATGAGGTTGAGTCCCCATTGTGGAAAAGGCCATGGAGAAGTGATCGGTCTCACCTCCTATGCAGGACCGTGAATTAGGTCGCTATGCACCTGGCATTTTTGACATGTTCTGAAAAACTAAAGAGTATCTTTTTCTAATGTCTGCCAATAGTATCCCAGTCTAGTGACTTTCCTAGCTAACGTTGGACCACTCAAATGAGATCCACATATAACCTCATGTACTTCTCGTAAATTGGTTTGGGCTTCATCAGTGTCGAGACAGCGAAGAAGGGTATTGTCAGAGCCACGGCAATATAGGGTATCACTGACGATGGTGTGTCGGGCGATTTTTCGTATAAAGGACTTTCTTTGGTTATTGGAAAGGTTGGGTGGTAAGGTTTGGGACTTCAGATAATCATAGATGTCCTAGTACCAAGGTGAACTGGGACCAACAATCTTGCAAACCATTTCTGACTTTGGGATGTCATATGTCGGCATCAATAGTTGTTCGACTAAGAACTCAAATTGTGACACATTTTTGGGGATGTCTAAATTTCACGTTGGGTTCACCAATGTATCAATGGGTTATTTTCAGGTAAGTTTTAGCGGATTAGATTAATAAACAAAAACCCAAAGAAGTTATGAAGCACAAAGAAAGAAAATAACAAGAACGATTATACCATATATTCATTGAAGCTTCCATGATTCACCTCCATAACACCTTCTAGCTTGCAGTGTATGATTGTTGCCCTCAGATTTGTGTGTGAGCAATTTGACTATGACAATGTCCTATGCAAGTTTTGAAGGATTTGAATGAAAAAAGACTATGCCTATGAAAAGTAATCAAATCAAATAAGCTAAATGCCAAGTAAAATCTAATCATAAAATGTCTTTAATAATGAAGTCGTGCCTAAATTGTGAGCAAAATTGACATATTATAAAAAATGCAATTTTGGATGGGCAGACGAGATTAAAAGCTGACAAAGCCTAGAACCAGTGGACCATATTTCATGTGACAATCCCTAATTAGGGTTAGGGCAAGATTTTTAAATGAGTGGCCAAGGTGTCATTTGATAAAATCAAATCGGCAGTCGAGAATAAATGTGATCATTAGTCAAAAAGATAAAGATTTTCGAAAATCAAGAAGATAAAGACTGCTTGATTTGTAAGATTCAAAAAATCAATAAGATAAGAGTTGAACTAAAAAGCAGATTTGAAAAATCAAGAATTTGCTCAATTACTTGATTTTTGGAAGAAGATTACCATTTTGAATTAAATTAATTCAAAATAAGGATTCTATGTGACAATGAATAATCTTTTTCAGATTATTTACTAAAATGAAGTGACAGTTAATAAAACGAATTCATTTAAATAATAATTTCATTTATTTAAAAATGAGAGAAGTGTTAAATTAGGGTAATTAGATTAAATTAAAGATAAATTTCATTTAATTTAGATTATGAATCTTTATTTACTAAATAAATTAATAAATTTAGTTAATTATGAGAATTAGTGACATATTAAATAAATAAAATTCATTTATTTAATAATGAGGAAGAATAAATGAATAAAGGTAATTAAATAAATTAATAAAATAATTTAATTATAAGAAGACAATAGACAATTAATGATGCATTGAATATAATTTATTTATTTAATAATCATGAAGAATACAATAGACATGAATTAATTAAATAATAATGAATTACTTAATTAATAGTCGAATGTGGACCAAGGACATAATTAAATGTCATAATTATGCTAGGACAAAAGTGGTAAAATAGAGCTTGTAGGCCTAGGTCATTTTTAAGTGTCTACACAATGTCTGCAGAGAATAGTTATCTTCCTCTTCCTCACCCAAATTTGGCCAAATGGTATGCTCAAGGTCTGCATATGGTTGGGCAGGTGGATAAAGAACCAATTTCTTTGTAATTGTCCCATTGGATATTATCATTTTACTAGACCTACAACCTATAAATGCATCGGTTGTTGCCTGCCTACGATGAGTGGGTAACCTGCAAGATTGACTTTGGGTTTTAGTACTATGAATTTTGCAAGGTATTCACAAGAATCCAATGCAATAAATAGGTCTTCAATAATTCCCTCAAGCTTGATTGTGGACCTATTAGCTAATTGCAAAATAGTTTGTGTGGGTCTAAGGTTAACCAACTGAAGCAGTTGCATTGTTTCTTTTGTCATGACATTGATGGTTGCCCCCAAGTCTATCAAAGTATTCTTAATGAGGGTCCCATTGATCTTAACGTCCACAACTGGACTACCAGGATTGATATACTTAGGGACTATAATGTTCCCCAACCTGATATTTGCAAGATTTACCAAGACATGGACTGTTTGTGGATCTTTTTTTTTCCTACCTAGTTTCTTAAGACAAATATCCCTTACTGTTTTGGTATATAGGGATGTCTTTGATAGCTTGGATAAGTGGGATTTTGATGTTCACATATTTCAATTATCCCAAAAGGTATGTCTCAACCTATGTGTGATGATTTTGCATAGCTAGGAATTCAGGAAAAGTTGGCTTGGGATTTGAGGTAGTTTGGGGTACCTAATTTTGTTCAGGCTCCAAAGATGGTTTATCAGAAGCCTCAATGGTAGGTTCCTCATCTTCCATTTCTATAATTTGGGGGGATGAAGGTCCAACAAGTTTTTTTCCTGATCTGAGGTGGACATCACTCACCTCTACCCCATAAGTGGGGTATTGCATAGCTTTGTTAGTATAAGCTTGTTGAATAGGCTTAGTGTTAGGGTTAGGTTCAAGTTGGGCAGGTATTTGTTGCTTGGGTGGCTAGGATGTAGGATTTTATGGAGGCACTAGAGCTTGTTGTTGTTGTGGAGGAGGGAGCATGGGTTGCTAATAGTTCATATTTTGTTGCTGCCATTGTTGGCCTTTTCTCCACTGAGGTTGCCATTGATTTTGTTGAGTTGGCCATTATGGATTATAATTGGAACCTTGAAAATTTTGTTGTGGCCAAGGGTTTTTCTATTGGTTCCAATTTGGTTGAGGGGTTTTCCATTTTGAATTCTACCACTGGTTTTAATTTGCTTGCCAAGGCTGAGAGTTCGAAGGAAAAAAAATTTGGTTGCCAATAAGAAAAGAGGAATTGAAGCTAAGTGGGTCTTCAATCATACCTTGTCTCTTCTGTTAGGGCCTCCTTTGAGCTATATAAAAGAGTTGGCCATCATCTCCTTCTATGGGTTGAAACTCAGGATTCTCAAATTTATCCTATTGGATACTGGCCACTCTTTTACATTTATAATTTTATTTTCTTTGCCTACAACTTGGACAATATTCCATGAGCATAGCCTCAGCTTCCTCCTATTTTTTCTTAAAGTGAAGAGTATCCAATTGTGTTTCCAAATGACTGATTATATCCTCCTTCATGTTGGATAACAGATTTCCCAGTTCTACTTTTGAAACCCCAGTAGATGATTTACCAAGAACTGATGTTCTATTTTCTCTTGGCCTTTTTGTGAAGGTCCTGGAATAGTTTTTGTAAATTTTGAAAATTTCTTCAAATGTCATTTGAGAGATGTCTCCTCCCCCAATGAAATTAAAGGAATCCATTCAATATTCATTAACCCCTCTCAAAAATAATAACTTGAGAGATTCTTCTGACAACTTGTTTTGGGGGTTTTTCTTTAGAGAAAACTCAAATCTTCAGCATAATCTTTTAAAGGCTCATCATCCTTTTGTTTCATTTGGAATATATCATCCTTCCTCCTATCAGGCCCTCTACAGTAGTCCTGATACTTCTCCAAAAATAGTGTCTTTATGGTATCCCAATCAGGAACAACACCTTTACCTAATCACATAAACCATATCAAAGTTGCATATTTGAGAGTGGCATAAAAAAGATTTAACCTATGTGCATCAAAATTATAATCATAACTTTTGCATAAGACATCAAATTCAAAGAGGAATGTATCTGGGTCTTCAATTATTAACCCATAGAAAACTAGCAAGGCCGAAGGAGGAATGTTCTTCAGCACTATAGCCCTTTGCTGGTTAGTAATAGGAAACCCAAATGTTGGTCGAGCATCATCATCATCTGATGCATCACCCATGGTGTGTATGTTCCTTTTGCATGCACACTAGAGGTTGGTTAAAAGGAGATTTATTCTTCAAAGGTACCTTCACTTTGAGTACTAGGGTCACCAATGTCTACAATAGCTTCTTGGCATGTGGAGGGAAGGAACCTACCCAAGGAATCTCTCTGCCTCCGCATACATAAAATGTGACTTTAATTCTAGCGGCCCTACACAATGTTAGTATCTTGGTGTTGAAAATGATGGTATCTAACAGTCTTAACGCTTGAAAAGAGAAACTAACTATAAAAAGTGTAAGAACAGGTCTATGAAGATAGCACCATCCCTAGAAATGACACCAAAAATGTAGAGTCTAGGCTAATGTGTTGTAATCTTGGTAAAATCTACTCAATTCAGACGGTTAACTAGTTGAATAGTCCACTTCACATTGCTAAGACTACATTAAATCATCAACCAAGGTGTGTAAGCTTATGATGGTGCAGAATTATATATTCCTTCATGGACTTAAACTATTTAAACTATCCTACTAAAGTTATTCTAATTGTTGGAAATTCACAAAACTGTAAAATAGTAAAAGTATAAACTGAAACTAGTTGCTACGGGTACCTACAGTAAATGTTGTGACTGAAATATTGCTAATAAAATGATACTATATTAACTAAAAGTTTAATAAAGACTACTGACTCAACTGAACTATCCTTCAAAGTGTTACTAATGATCATTACATGTATATTCCTAAGCATTCATTCATAATAAGAAAGAAATGAAATCCCAATTAACTTGCATATGATTAGTGAATAATGATCAACTAATAATAGCTATCAACAGAAATAAATAACTAAAAGATGAAGTGAAGAACAATACCTTCAGTGGCCTGCTCAAGTAACTATTCCCCCTTTAACTGAACTCAATCTAACTAATAGATTTCATGCATTTCATGAATTGATCTTCATTTATTGCATAAGATGAAATATTACAAAATATCCTTGCACAAATCGTACTCAATCATTTTGAAGATTCATGTTTCAACTGAAAGTGATAGATAACATAAAACTGTGAAAAACCAACTAACTAACTTATGGATTCAACCCACAGTTATATACAAACTAAGGGAATCCTTATTGAAAACAATAGCTTAATTGAAATCATTAACTCCACTCCAAATATTTAGAGTGTAGAATTAAGACTTGGAATTATTCAATCTACAACTGAAAAAGGAGAATCCTATCAAAACTATAACTTTGTCAAAACATAATGCATGCAACTATACGCCCATCTGTCAAAGTCCCATTTGATAAATACCTCTTCTTCAGTGTTCATTAATTGATTATAATAACACATGTTCTATCTTCATTAAGTGTCTTCAACCAATGATCATCATGTTCAAATGTTTCCGCAATTTCTCCTATTTCAGTGTCCAATGCCCCTTTGGCTATGGGTTCATCCTGCAACTTCTATGTATCATGGTTCCTCCTTTAGCTGCAAACAAGTTAGTTTCACAAAACACATACACAAGGATAACTATCATAATTAAACATAGCATTCCATCAACATTCTCATACACATATTCATATAAACCATTTAATGTTAATATATTACACCATAATTCCATCACCATGTTTTTGGGTTTAGGTCTACATAATGGATATAAAAAGGAGATAGTATGACATGGAATATTGTTTAGGAAAGTATGTTTAAAAGTATCTTAAATTTTGCATAAAACCAACAGAAAACAAGCTATTATCTAGACCTATCATGATGCACTTTTTTCAACTCTCCTCAACACCGAGTACCTATGGAGCCATCTCCTCTTCCTGAGCATTCAGGTGTGTCATATTGTGGTCTGCTTCCTTGACAGTTCAGGTATACTTTCTTTAAACTCTTTCGATCTACTTTACCTCACATTTGGTAGCACATACTCTTGCTAAAGTGGGTGCAAAATATAATGGCATGAATTTTCACCCCTCCCAAATTCCCCATTTGCACCCCTCCTTAGAAAAATCAAACCTGACAATGCTATTACACGTCCTCCATCCACTCTCCATCCATTTGGTGACTATTTGTAGTGTCAGTGGGGGAATTTCTATCAAGGACACTAACGCGACCTGTGGACATTTGTGTGGCACGTTGTCATCCTGACAGGATTCCCACCTTTGGAATCTACAGAGGCATTACACTTCTCCATTGGCGACAAAGCATAATGCCTCTTCCCCTTAGGCCGAACTTGAATGGCTCTTTTGGCTTCCCTTTCATCTTCAAATCACTATCTCATTCATTCAATCCAACTTCTTCACAGGTTCTACACACTTCTTAAGCATTCCACACTTCATTCACAGCATTTTTACCATCTTTGAAGCTCTAAGTTGGCACTCTACTGGTTTTACTCCTCTCATTGTTGCGGAAACATTGGCATCCTCAAGCTTGTGAGCTCACATCTCCCTTCACATACCTTGAGAGCATCTTGTTGGGGAGGTGATATCCATTCATTTAACATTGTTGTATTTTATTTAGTATCATATTATTGTTAGCATTGCTTGATATTCTTCCTTTCAATACTTTATTTATCGTACCTTTTCTCTATCATGTCTATTATGGATGTTTGTGGAGCTGGGAACATTGAAACAAGGGTTTGACTACAACAAACCCCGAAATAGCCCCAACATTTTTCCCTCTTTCTGTTGTGTGTAGGTACTTCATTCGTGTGGAGCTTCCGAGAGGCTAGACCAACCATAAGTTGCATTTCTGCCACCCTTTCTCATTATTTCATTCTTAATCAATTCATTTATCAAGTTAAAGTATTCTTCTTGTTATTTTAGTCATTTAGTAGTTTTTGATTTTTTGTTATTGCGTCAAACTGTATTTGTCAAGTTGATAGTAGGTTCCTTTAGGTTCCTGGATTGTACTTTACATTCTCTGTTTGTAAGTACGCAAGCGCCCGACTGGGACACCAACGCACTGTGATGTTGTTTGTCTTTTGCACTGGATTCCTTTGGTAGAGAGATGCCTAAGTCGCAGCCTAGACCCCAGAAACCCACTCACCTGACTTCCTAAACTCTTAGGTTGACAGAAGGAAAGTGACAAATTAGTTGTCCTTCCTTTTCACCCTCTTAAGACATCAATTACATCCTAGACAATCTCTTAGCGTGAGGTAGATTAGGGCAGCTGATTGTTCTAGACCCTCCCACAACCTGGGGTCCTGAGCAGTCGGTCCCCCTCCTCTACAATAAGAAATATTTTTTTTGATTCTCTAAATTTCTCTAAGCACTAAAAAGAGCATACCTTTTCTTTCACTCTCCAAATCTATCTTTGACTATAGATTATTATGATTTAAAATAAATATATTGCATCATACATATAACCATAAAATGACTAGATAGACTAGTAAAAATATCTATGACCTATAGAGTAAGTAGATAGTGAGGCCTTATTAAAATCTCTGTCAATATTTTTATCACTATCATACTTTAACAAAAGCTACTTCATTATTGGAATCAAATGAAGATTATGAATCATTTCTAGGTGGGTCTAACATGGCTTCTACTTCTCCAAGCAAATCATTGTCATCAACTAGATTGAAAATACATCTTATATAGTAGCTATGTTGTATATTGCAATCTCTATCATTATTAATCCGTAAAATAGTGATGTAGAAAAATGATTTCCATTTAATTTATCTTGAAATTATTATATTGACTATAATTTATTGAGAAAATAACACTTCTTCATGTACTCTATGTAGAACATATATTTTAAAACATTTGTATGAAAAATCATTAGAATTTATCATTATTCTAATCTTCCATGTCTAATTTGGTTTTTGAATTGGATTTGCATATTATTACAGTTACGATTAAGGATCATTATTGAGTGTGTATATCGTTAATTTCTCCTCTATCTTCTCTAAATACAATGTGGTTAGTATCTATCACCCATAGATCCATAAAGGCCCTCCTAGAAATTATCATGTCTTGGGATCAATCGTCTTAATATTTGACTTTGGATTTAAACATTTAATTCAAAAATATATATCCTTATTAGATCAAAACTAGGAACAAGCTAATGTGTTAATGTTGTAGTAGGATTTTTGCTAAGCCAATCTACAATAGAGTTTTTCTTCCTACAATATATTTAACAACATATGAAACTAATTAAAATAATCCTACCATAAAACATACTTCTCTCTTCCATGGTCCTTTTCTTTGAAAGTAAGGAACCTTGAGCAATCAGTCCTAATAATAATTTTCAAATACATATACATTTATTTATAATGTATTTTTTTGTCAAAATAAATCCATTACTTTATATCATATGTAAGAACTTCACTAGCATATTCACATACAAGTTATTTTCCATCTTTGACAAAACAAAAAATAACTGCCAAATATCAAAGCAGAAGTTTAAAAAATATTCTCTAGAAGGAACATAGATGGATGGTAGAGATTTTATCTTATCTCTAATCTTTTGGATTTACCTAAGAATTTATTTTTTTCATTCAAATCTATTTATTTTTTTCAGGAGATACCTATCATTTCTTGAAACTTGGTAGAAGCTATTTATATAATTCAAAATATCAAGAAAAGATTGTATCTTTCTTTAAATCTTGATATTTTATTTACATTCATATTTTTTAGCTAAATATATCTACTTTATGATATAGTTTTTTTCCTTATGAGCTATTTCAAAAAAAAAAATCATATGAGATAAATGTTCTTCAAAAGTTTTACTGAAAAATCAAGATATCATCCAAAAACATGCATAAGAATTTAGAATTCACTCTAAAAAAATATATCCATTTATGCTTTAAAATATGCAAGAGCATTCATAAAACCAAAAGGTATGACATTCCACTGAAAATAACCAAAAATAAAGTTTACAGCAATCTTATTCTTATATTTTTCTTTAACTCTAATCTAATACAATTTTGACTTACAAATTATCAAAAGTAATTTTACATCTAGGAACCTTTCTATAATAGGTAATTTTTCCATGAATAGGATAGAGATAAATCTTTATTATTGATTTGAAAGGCTTATAGTTTTTCACCATTCTTCTCTTCCCTCTTTTTTTCTGAGAATTATTACTAACCATGAATGAGTATCAAGGAGAAATTGAATATTATATAAACTTAGCATTTAAAAATATATATATAAGCAATAAAACATGAAAACAAACTTCAGCGAGCCAAATGATACACCAAGGTTTTGTATTTGTATTGAGCAAATTATGTAAACTGATTACTATGAGTCGATTCTCCAAGGAATCGATTGTTCCTTTCTTACCAGCGACTCTTCACAATGAACATTCAAAATGATATTAAACCTAGAGCATATGATATACAAGTTTTAGTTCTGTCCAGAAAAATGGAAAGTGGGATGATACAATCAAGCCTCCTTTCTCTTCTATACACAGCCCTTTCTCATTAAGTCGGTGCCTCCTCACTATCTCATGCCTGTGATGGTTTGTCTTCTCTATTCTTTTATGGTCTCCATTGATCATTCAACTCCTTGGTGTGGTTTTTCTTTTTCTTTTTTGTTGCTGCTACCCAAACCTCTTTCCACAGGCCGATAATCTTTTTTCACTGTTGTAACTATTTTCCAATCAGCAAGATCAATGAGAATGAACCAACCAGCACCTTTGCCACAAGAAATGGCCACCTGTCACAGTTACCAAGAAAAAGAAAATGGATAAAACAATAAAACAAATCAAAAAATTCTAGTCTAAATTGATGGGTATGATACCCTTGCATCAGTTTTGCTCCCTTTTAAGTTATTGGACTTAATTAAGCTTCTCAATTTCAAAATTACGCATTCCAAAATTTATTTTAAATGTTTTTTAATAATTTGTAAGCATAAGACAAATGCTCTCATTTAATACTTTATCCCCAACACTTTAAACCCCCAAAAATAGGGTTGGGACATTGGCACCTATGTCCCCCTATTTTGGCTCTGAATTCAAATATGTATGTGTCAAGATTTTATTATTTGAAATTCAAATATTTAAAGTCGACTATCAAGATTTAATTTTTGGGAAATTAGAATAATAGCATATAAATACCTAGTTATCACATCATTTCAAAGAATCTAAGAAGCATTAAGGAGAACTTATAATCAAGCAATTATCAAGAGCAACCATTAGAGATTTATTTCAGCAATTCAAGATCCAACATCATGTCAAATTTTATGTGAGTTTGTTCATGTTCATTGATTTTTGAAGGTTAACCCTTGTTGTAGGTCTCCAAATCAATTCAAGCATTCAAGCAAGATCAAGCAAGCAAGATCCAATACATTGAAGTGATGTGTATGACTTCAGTCCTTCAAGGAAGCCATTGAAAGGTGGTGACTTGTGGCACTTTGTGATTTCATCATTCCTTCCTGTCCATTATCATTTTATCATCGACATTGCCATTGTGGAAGTGGAAACACTAACATGGGGTTTGACCAGGGGCAAGCCCCTAAAGTGGCCCAACATTTCTTTTATTTGTGATTGTGCATATATCACATTGAAGAGGATTGAAAGGAAGCTTGAAAAAACTTTATTCATTGTTGCATTTGAAACCCTGGGCCTTGACAACTCACAGAAACTCAATTTTAAAAATATTTGATGGTGATCTGACAAGTTTGCAGATAGGAAACGAAAGGGCAGATCCGACATTAGAGGACTATGAAAAATAGATCTAAAAAATACCTAGCAGGACAGTGACGCCCTCACCTCCAACATCCTGATAAATTCTATTGAAATTCATATCACAAGTGCATAGTGTCCTCCCCTTTCTGTTTCTATTGTCCAATTTTCTCTATGGCATTCTAGATGTGTTGTTTTTGTGTTAAAGTGATCATTTGCACTAGTAGGATAATAAGATCATTGCATTTCATAATTAGGAAATTTTCAGATTTGGTTAAGGTTGGTTGACTCACCTATCAGACTGTAAGTCAACCTCATACCTTGTTTAAATCCATCAACCTCTGATTGCATCTTTGCATTTCCATCCCTACACACAAGATTGCCCCCATTATTAATGAAATTTGGTAAAATTGTGGGAGGTCCTATGGTGAAAACTCAAAGGTCCCATTTTCCCACCATTTCATGATGTTTATATTTCTTACAAAAAAAGTATTGTATTGAACATCAAAAGACCTATAATGATGTTTTTCATCTAATGTTTCCCAATTTTGGATAATTAGTCCTTTCACAAAAGATAAAGATGCACATGTAATTACTTGAGAATCATATATTTTTGCATTTATTTCAATAGTAATAAATCATGCATAGGTTTCGTGTATGAGTTGGTCCACTTATTCTGGTCTTGGACTTTTTGAAGGCATAAGTATTCTTGTGCATACAAATTTATAATGGGAAGAATCTAATGTGAATAAATCAAGAATTTCTTCTATCAATGGTTCCTCAACTAGCCTTTTTTATATTGGTTGATCCTACATATTTCTTCAATATAAGTATCAAAATATTCATTGGTTTGATGAGTATTGTTTACTTCTAATTTTATCTAATAACTATCAATTCATGTTAAATACCCTTATTCCATTTTTCCTTTTAAATTTATTTGAAAATGTTTATCATTCAAAACACCTAAGATTTTTGAAGGAATACTCTAGATGAATTGGTTTCGGATCTAGTCTTTTGTTGGTGGAATATGAGAGAAGTGAAGTTATTTTCCTTCTCCTATAAATGTTATACTACTCCTCTAGGGAACATATATGCTTTTGGAGTAGGATTATTTGTCATCTAAGTTTCATGGACTTTGCATCATTGTTATTGGTTATTATAGATCATCAACAAGACTCTAGATGTCTTCACCATTGCTATGTTCTTGATTTTGTCTTCAATGTCTTCAATGAAGGATTCAAAAATATCTACCTATTGATATTGGTCTTTATTTTCTTCTTAAACATCCCACTACACTACTATTTTAGTGCAATAGACATCTTTCACAACTTTTTTTGAATGATAAAATTTTATCGAGTCCAAGATAGGTCTCTTATGTTTTTCACGTGGACTTTGAGAAATCGAGAGAATTCCCTCCTTGTGTTATTGTAGCAAAGCCTTATAATAAATTTACTATGTAATATACACTTTGAATTTCCCAAAACAAGAACCATACAACAAATTGTCTAAGAAAATTGAATTTTCAGATAAACTACAAATCCAAATAGAAAATCATCTATAGCATTGTTGAGTGCACAAAATTATGACTTATTTCAAAAAATGCTCAAAAAAAAGACCTCTACATGAGTAAATTAGATCCCCCTAAAGTTAAACTTCTAAATTGAAATTAAAAATGGAGAGGAATATATCCCTCTTGTGGCACCACACAAAGGAGTGATGCTTAGGTGAAGCCTTAGCTATGTGAAGGAGGGGCAATGGTTGGGTTAGCAATGGTGGTCCACAAGAGGCTAAGCTATAAAAATATGGTGCCAATTTTTTTTAACTTGAAAATAAGTATTGGAGGTAAGGGTTGAAAAATAGGTTTTGAGGGGCCCAAAACTCTATTAAAAATAACAAAATGTCAACATAATTCTAGTTGATCCATAGAAAAATTGTAGAAAATTTGCCCTAACCAAGAAAAATATAAATTTGATGTAGAACAAATATAATAATGACAAATAGAGGATAAAATTACATGTCTAGAGTCTTAGTAGCCTCAAAATCTTCCTTACAAATAATTTCATGCAAATCCATAAATTCCTTCAAATCCTTCATTTCCTTAACTTGAATCTTTTTCTTGTTGCTTATTCTCCTAGATCTTGAACCCTCTATATTACCTTTCTCCTCTCTCAAGTTTTAAGGTGTCTTGATTCTTGAGAAGGATATTTAATCTTGTTGTAAGGCCAAACTAATGTTCAATAAATTAGGTGATATTCACACAATTCAGATGGGGTACCTACTGAACAGTCCACTAAACCCTTGTAAAGACTCCATTTAATTATCAACCAAGGATAACATAATCTTGTGATGGTTCTAGTACTATATGTGCATCCAAAGACTCTTCGCTACCTATATCATCCTAGTACATGTGTTTACACGTGCGAAAAAAACATAAACTTCATAACAATAAAAAGAATTGAATCTAGAACTATTGCTACGAGTACTTATAGCTAAATATTATGACTAGTTCACTATCAAAACTGAACTTTGTAACTAATTGATGTTGCTAACTGAGACTCACATTGAGACAAACAAAGCATGAAACATAAGACAAGATCTTATCCATGATTTCATTCACATTCATAACATGAAGAATCTGATTAAGACAATACAATAATGAAAGTAACTACTATAACAACATAAATAAATGTACAAAAATTAAAGTGGGAAACAGTTACCTTGAGTGGCGCTTGTTCAAGTGATTATCTCCACATGATAAACTAAAATCTAGCTTCTCAAATCAATTAACCATAACAGTAACTGAAAAACTTTTCATTGCATAACTCAAGATTTCACAATCTAATAAGAATATTTAGGGATATCTTATTCATAAAAACATAACTGGAAACAAGAGTATTATCGTGTAACAGAAAAACTATCTGAACATACCTATTTGTTATATAGACTATGCTTGTTATTCTCCTTGACCACCAAACCATATATATACATAGGTATGGGAGAGTCCTGTTGAAATAAGGACTCAAAAATAGAAATCTAAATGAAAGTAACCACTCCCTAAGAAATAGAGTGTGACAAAGTCTAAGTAACTAAAAAACATAAGTGAAAAGGTAGAAGAAGTTGAATAGGACTACAACTCTACTGCAATTGTAAAACTAAAATGTGGACTATGGAAACAGTCACATTGGATTCTCAATCATAGCAATAATATTCTCCTTCAGTAGTCTTATTAAATGACATGGTGACTCACAATCATCATGATAAATAGATGCCTCGAATTTTGCAATTGTTGCACTCTTTTTATTCTAGAACTACCCATGCATCGTCGTATGAAACTCCTTTGGCTTTGGTTTGTGCTTCCTAGTTGTTGCAAGCTAGAGTATGCTTGCTTTGGCTTCTTGGTTGCAAAGATTTAGTTCACCTAAACATATACACAATACTAATAACCATAATTTAAACATAGATATATACTACATCTCATACATATTCACACATTTTAATCATGAAATTACTAGCATGCCATAATCATATTTCCATATACTAAAACCAAGTTCAAGTTGCATGGTGATCATAAAAAGATAGTAAAGTTCAAGAATATGTATGAAATGAGTATCTAGAAATATCTAAAAGTATGTACTAAGCAATAGAAAACTAGCTAATAATTGGCCTCATCATTCCCCAAAACTAGACATTTGCTTGTCCTCAAGCAAATCAGTTAAGACCAGAGGTTATACTACAAGGTCATCTCCCTGAGATCTATAATCACATCCACTCCTTTCAGATGCTTCAAGTAAAAACCTCCATAGCATGAAATTCTTACCCATCTAACATTCTTAGCTTCCTCTTGTTCTTCATTCCTTTATCCTATCCAATGTGGCACTGGGTAGAGAAGCATAGGTGGAGAGAAAGTAAGAGGTACCCATACAAGTCCCTTTTCTTTGGTAATATCCATGTACCTATGGGTCCTTTCAAGAATAGTTTTGAAATTGCATACAGAGTGGGGTTCTTTTTTCTATAATTTAGGGGTCAAACTTTCCCATCTTTCTTGTACAAAATGAAAAAAATGATGGATAATACCTACAGTTATTCTATGCATCCTATCATTATCATTCATTCTTAAATTTATAATTTTCCTGCCTACACCCTTGTACCTGAAAATTTCTATCCATTCTTCTATTATTAAACTAGGGTTCTTGGATTCTTTTCTGACCTGGAGAGCAATTGATTTCTCTCTCTCAACATAATCCTGCATGATTTCACCCCTCTATATCTCATTTCTAAAGTAGGAAGCTAATTCCATGATCTGTAAATCACCCAAAAATATCAATGGGTTCTATTTTGTATTGTCTCATATAGCATAGTTATGCAAATAAAATTTACATAATTGGTCTTGCATATCAAGTGTAGAATCGGCAAAAATAGTTTAAAAAGATAAATTTCTTGCTTATGGAAATTAGCAAGTTGTTGATCAGTTGATTGAATTGGAAACTCGAGAATTTCTCATGTAAAAACAAAGCACAAATTCTAGAAAAAGGCCTACGCTTGATGATTTGTGCAACCTTTTTCTAATAACTCCTCAATTCTAACAATCATCTTTTTCAGTTCATCTTCCTTGTTTTCCAATACTATGTTATGGTTTGAAATCATCTTTTCTTTTTCCTTCACCCACTCTGCTCCTTGCTAGGAGAATTCTTGAGTAATTTTTCCATAATTGATATCCTAGAGACATTGCAATGTGATAAGTTGGAGTTATGATGAAAGGAGGTCTTCTGCTTTTAGTTGCAATTTATGTATTTCCTACCTTCACTCTAGCAAGTTGTGCAAGTAAGTCTAGTTTAGACCCATACCCATATGTGTGAAGCTTCTCCCCCAACTCCTTAATTTTTAAGTCTCTTTCCTTGCCTATTTGTTCATAAGACTTTACCAATTCCTCTAATTGTTTTATTTTTTCAATGCTTCCTACAACTCTTTCTTGACATTCCTCTCTTCTATAAACAAATTTTCATCCTTCTCCAAAAACTAACCATCATCACCCACAATATAATTGCAACCATCACTATTAGGGATTTGTGGGTTTCTCTTCATTGTCTTCTTAGCAACAAAAACATCCTCTAAATCATATTCAAAGGCAGTTGAGATATACCATTTCCTTTTAACTGGTGTGTGAACATTCCCAAAAATATTTTCTTTCAGTTTTGAGTCTGTTTCCACTATCACGGTATTTTATTTCCCTTACTTCTTGATTGAACCTCTCATAACACCCTTATTTTTTAGGTGGTTTGAACGCCTTGGCTTCTGCACTTTTGTGGGTGCAGAGGAAGATCCACCTTTCCTCTTTCTAGTTCTTGGTGTTTTGGAAGAAGTTGGGGTTTCTTGGATATCCTTTGTTGCAGGTTGCTCAGAGGCTGCGGGTGGTGAATTTTGCATACTCTGATCCTTTGGTTCACCTCTATCGTAGGTAGGTGAAGCAACAAGTGAACCAAGGGGAATTTCCCTCACTGATGCAGTAGGTGATCCCAATTTTTTTGGAATAGTTGGTTCTTCAAGAATGTGACTGAGATGATTACAAATTAAGAAGCTTTCCCATGAAACCTATGCATGTTGAACCCTTAAACCTTTTTTTACCAATAGGGTAAGTAAGCAATAGTGTGACAGTGCTATATTGTTTCTCTTTCTTTTATATTTATAACTCATTTGTTTCAATAGGTTATACAAAAAATTGGGAACATTGACCCTCCTATTATGACGAAGGTGGCTCAAAAGCTTGAAATGAACGGTATATAATAGAGACTGCCTACCATCACATGTAAGATACTTAATAACATATGCAACAATAGAAGCCCAAATCCATGGTAATGATAACCTTTTAGTACCTTGCAAAGTTGATTCGAGGTTATCTCCATGTTCCTTGAATTCATCCTTGGCATCTACAGTATTTTCCCTGACTAGGAGTTTATCTCCTTTTCTTTGCAAGACAGACACTTATGTAATTATAGCTTTTGATGCGTCGACCTTTGACCTTCAAATAGTGGCTTCATCATTTTGAAGTGTTTCTACAAATTGTTGTGTCATATCCTCATTATATTCTATCAACTTCAAAAAATAATGCAACCATCCTTCTTGTCTAAAAATAGGAAGAACTAACCTATCTTCCAATATCTATTGATGTGCAAATGGTTCTTTGCAAATGATATATTTGCCCATGATGGTAAACTACTTTGTTTCTGCTCAAATTTTCTACTTATAACTTCAACCACACCAATCCTTTCTATCTGTATACTTAGGTTCTTCAAATTCAACTGCTTCTTTCTCTATGAGCTTGAAATGGCTTGAATTATGGCTTGGAAATAAGGGAAAGCAAATAACAACAATGACAAAGGGTTGCAGAAAATTTTTTGGTGGCTTGATTTTGGCTTGACACTCACACAATAAATTTTTGAAAACCAAGAAAATGTACTCTTCCCCCCAACTTAAGTTGTTAAGTGACCTCACTTAATTGTACTTTTGGAGGCTAAGGGTGTTATTACATATAGTGGAAATATGATGACAATGAATACGAAGCATGCAAAATTAAAATTCTGAACATGTCAAAAAACAATGACAATCTATTCTAATTGTGGAAAAGTAGTATGTGTACCTAATAAAATGGAGTGAACTAAACTTGGTGCGTGAGAAGCTGATTAGGAATGTTTGAAGTGTGATTATGATTTGACTGTTGCTTGATTACAATTGGTGATATATGAAATGACAGCTTGGCATGTAGTAATGGAAAGGGTGTGGAATGTACAACTTATGGGATATGAAAGGATATGCTAAATCTATGGAAATTGATGAATGTGACATGGGATATGATGGGGTAGTTTGCATGTAAAGAAATGATATATATATGGCTGCATGTACAAAAAAATGAAGTGTATGTGGATGACATGCAATTACGTTGGCAGATAAATTTGAAATTTCTGGTAGGAAAGTGTTGCAGGTACCTTCAACAATAGGTCCCTCTGTCTTTTTTCGGCCTAGTTATTGATGTTGTAAGTCCCTATTGCATCAAGGATTGTACTTGAAAAATATTGTTGATTGTTTCACCTGTGTAGTGTGTGCATGTGAAGGGTGATAGAAAATTATACCTAGTTCACATCAATAGGTGAGTTGTGTAGCTCATCTACTAAGGCACTTGTAGAACCTATAGTATTTGTTGATGTATCTTTGTTGTTTGTTACAATGTCTTTATCAAGATTATTGAATGGTTCAAATGTCTTTCTCATGATCACTGACTGGTCTAATGTCGTTATCAGAAGCACCATCTGGTCCATATTGTTGCATCAATGAAAGAAGTCATCCTTTTGTGTTGGCTTTTTATAAAGTTTAATTCTATGGCCATTAACCAATAATGAAAATCTAACTGCATCAATTGTTTGTAACTTGACTGCTCAATTTGAGAAAAATTGATGTATTGCATAGGGTCCTAACCACCTTGTTTGTAGCTTTCCTTTATAATATCTATACCTTGAGTCATATATCAAAGCCCAATCTCCCACACTAAACTCCTTTGTTTTGATAAATTCATCATTCCATTTCACTCTTTGTTTCTAAACAATCTCAATGTGGTGCATAGCTTCCATCCTTATCTCATCTAATCCATTTAAATTGTGTAATCTTTCTTTTTGTGTTGTTATCAAGTCCATATCCAATTCAACTATTTTCCTGAGTGTTTTTATTCAAATTCAATGGGCAGTACTATTTTTTTTCCATACACCAACTCATATGGTGTAAATCTTGTTGTAGTCTTCCAAGTTGTCCTATAGGCCCATACTGCCTTAGGTAACCTGGTTGCCCAATATTTCTTGTGAATCTGCATTGTTTTGGTCAAGAAATTTTCAATCTCCCTATTTTTTACTTTCACCTACCCATTGGCTTGAGGGTGATAGGGTGTTGATTTCATATTCCTAATTTCATATTTCTAGACCAATTTAGTAATCAATTCTTATGTGAACTGGGGACCCTGATCTATCATAATTTCTCTTGGCACTCCATACCTTGTAAATATGTCTTCATACAGGAATTTGGATACATTTCCATCTCTAGCAAATTGCAATGCTTTGACTTCAACCCACTTTGTTAGATAATCTATGCAAACTAGGATATACTCCTTATTATTTGATGTTGGTGATATTGGACCAATGAAGTCTATCCCCCATTTATCAAATGGTGATAGTTCCAACTGAGGTTGCAAAGGAATCTCATCTATTTTAGTTGGCTTGTCCATTCTCTAACACCTTTCACAGCTCCTTGTATATTTTACTGAGTCCTTATGAAGAGTTGGCCGGTAATTGCCAGTGGTGAGAATCTTGAGTGTTGTCCTTTTTGTTGCAAAGTGGCCGGCATAGGATTCATCATGGCAAGCTTTGAGGATATCAAATAAATCATCCTCTCTTATGTATCTCCTCATAATATTATCTGGACCTATATAAAATAAGTAACTAGATACCCATGAGTAAGGAAAACTTTTGTGTACCAATTGTCTCTTTTCTCTAAGGGAGAAATGAGGTGGTATTTGTTCTTCCACTAGATAATTGGCAATATTAGCAAACCAAGGTGTGTGAAATGTTGGATAAAATAGATTCTCATCTTGGAAAGAATCATCAACAACACCTTAGGCTAATTGATTTGGTAATCTCGACAAAAAATTTGCCACCACATTTCCTTTTACAGACTTATCTACAATGGTGATGTGAAATTCTTGTAGTAATAATAGCCATCTAACAATTTTTCCACCAACCATAATTTTATTCATTAAATAACTTATTGTAGTGTGATCAGTTTGGATAAAGACTAGATACCTTGTGATGTAATGCCTAAATTTGATAATTGCATAGACAACTCCTAACATCTCTTTTTTGTGACTATGTAGTTGAGTTTTTTCCCTTGTAAGTTATTTCTAATGTAGTATATGGCATACTCCTTAGTACCTTCCTTTTTTCCAAGTATTGCTCCTATAGAAAATTCAGAAGCATTTGTGTGTGTGTGTGGAAAGGAAAAGTCCAGTTTGGTCCTCTCAAGATAGGTGCTTTGGTCAATGTTGTCTTGAGTGCTTCAAAAGAGTGTTGGCATTTTGTGGTCCACTCAAATTCTATATCCTTTTGTGAGAAAAAAAGAAAGGTGTTGCAATTTTTCTAAAGTCCTAAATAAATCTTCTATAGTAGCCAACATTTCCTAGAAAACTCCTGACATCTCTTTGTTTTTGTGGAACAAGGAGTGTGGAGATTATCTCAATCTTATTTGGATCCACTTGAATCCCTTCACTTGATACAAAATTTCCTAGCACAATCCCTTGGGTCATCATCATGAAACATTTCTCATGACA
This sequence comes from Sequoiadendron giganteum, assembly GCA_007115665.2. Classification (NCBI taxonomy): domain Eukaryota; kingdom Viridiplantae; phylum Streptophyta; class Pinopsida; order Cupressales; family Cupressaceae; genus Sequoiadendron; species Sequoiadendron giganteum. Next base: position 314,530,730 of record CM021108.1, read on the forward strand.
TAGGGATAGATTATGTTTTTGACACCTCTTTAAGACCTCTAGGTTATTAAGTGCTTCATCATATTTTTCTCCATAGTTTGTGAAATCATCCATGTGGATTTCCATGGTCCAGTCATGTGCAAAATTTGAGAAAATACTTAGCACTACCCTTTGGAAAGTGGTTGGAGCATTACATAGCCCAAAGGGAAGAACGGAATAAGTATGTGTGCCCCAAGGGCATGTAAAGGTGGTTTTATCCTGGTCCTCTAGAGCTATTTTAATCTAGTTATAGCCATTGAATCCATCTAGAAAGGAGAAGTACTTTTTACCTGCTAGGGAGTCAAGCACTTGATCAATGAAAGGTAGTGGAAAGTGGTATTTTATAAAGTCTGAATTTAATTCTCTATAATCCAAACACACTTTCCATTTCCCTCCTTTATTTGGGATAGTAACTAGAGTTGACATCCATTGACTATCAGAAATATGGTAAATGAAACTTGTATCAAGCAATTTTTGTAATTCAGTTTTGACTATGTCTCTTAGTGCAGGGTTCATTCTCCTCTAGGGTTGTCTAATGGGTTTAAAACCATCATTAATGTATATCGTGTGCATGCATAGTTCTGGATCAATCCCCTTCATGTCATGGTAATCCCATGCAAAGTTTTTTGTGTTTTCCTTTAGTACAATGGTTAGGGAAGTTTGTTGTTCGGCAACTAATTCACTGCTAACATTTAGCATTTTACCTGGCATGATTTATAAATTCTTGGATGTTGATTGTACAGATGAAAGGTCAAGTCCTACTATGTCTAGGACACATTGTTGTGACAATAAAAAATAGAAAAGTTGGGATATTGACTTTGATGAATTGACAAGTATAATATCTTGCAGAGGATCCTACAGACATGACAAATAGTCATGTTGTTGTGGGTTCCTACAGTATTCAATCTGTATAATGTGTGCTTTTAAATCATCCTCATCTTGGTTTTTTAACAAGGAGATGTGTTCTATAGTCATGAGATTCTACAGGGAATATTGGTCTTCCTCATCTAGGATAGGCCAAATGGTTTGCTTTAAATCTACATGAGGTTGTGTTGGTGGATAAAGGACCAACTTCTTGATCATAGTTCCATTTGAGATAATCATGTTTCCAGACCTACAGCCTATAAATGCACCAATTGTTGCTAACCATGGTCTTCCTAGAATAAAGGGATAGCCTGCAAGGTTAGTCTTTGGTTGCAATACTATAAAATCTTCAGGGTACTCCCATGAATCGAATGCTATGACCAAGTCATCAATGATGCCCTCAAGTTTCACTGTTGACCTATCTACCAACTTTAGAACAATGGGTGTAAGTCTAAAGTTTACTAATTGTAGTAGCTGCATTGTTTCCTTAGTCATCACATTAATGGTTGCTCCTAATTCAATCAAGGTATTTTTTATGGGTACCATTTATATTAACATCTACCACTGGACTTCCAGGATTGGTATACTTAGGGACAGTTATTTTCCCTAACATAATGTCAGCAAGATTCCCTAATACATACACAGTTTGAGGTCTTTTCTCTTTCTCCCTGGCTTTTGAAGACAAAGGTCTCTCACCATTTTTTGTGTAAATGGGAATGTCCTTGATGGCTTGGATGAAGGCTATCTTTATACACACATCCTTAAGTTTTCCTAATAGGTCAATTTCAACTTGGTTCTAATACTTTTGAGTAGCTAATCATTCAAGGAATGGAGGATCTAGACTTTAATTAGTTCGGTTGACCTTATTTAACTCGAGCTCCAAAGGTGGTTTGTCCAAGGTCTATGTTGAGGGTTCCTCATCTACCAACTCAATGATTTGAGGGGATGAAATCCCAACCAATATTTTCCCTAATCTGAGGTGGACATCACTCACCTCTACCCCACAAGTAGGGTATTGAATAACCTCATTAATGTAGGCATGTTGAACAGGCTTGTTATTTGGGTTAGGTGCAAGTTGGGTTGGAAGTTGAGGTGCCCTTGGTCGTTGGGATGATATATTTATTGGATTGGGCATGATGGCTTGGTGTTGTGGTTGTAATGGTTGTAACGGTTGTGGTTGTTGGTAATTCAAATTTTGGTTTTTCCATTACTGGCCTTTTTTCCATTGAGGTTGCCATTGGTTTTGTTGTAGTGACCATTGGGGGTTGTAGTTAGGTCTTTGAAAGTTTTGTTGTGGCCATATATTTTGTTGCTTCTAGTTCCAATTTGGTTGAGTATTTTCCCATTGGTTTTGTGTGTTTTCCCAAGGCTGAGGGTTCCATCTAGAGAAATTTTGATTGCTAACTAGAAATGGTGTATTGAAATTCAAAGGATCTTGAGGCATACCTTGTCTTGGTTGCCATAGCCTCCTTTGTGCAATGTAGAACAATTGTCCATATTCACCCTGCAGTGCTTGAAAGTCTGGTTTCCTTGGTCTTTCCTTTGAAATATTTGCTACTCTTTTGTACTTACAATTAATTTTTCTTTGCCTGCAGTTAGGGCAGTACTCAATAAGGATTGTCTCTGCCTCCTCTTGTTTTTTCTTCATATTTAGAGTGTCAAATTGGGTAGCCAAGTGACTTATGATGTATCCTTTCATGTTTGATAGCAGGTTACTCAATTCCACTCTAGAGACTCCATTAGATGTCTTTCTGATGGAATATGTTCTATCCCCTCTAGTCCTTTTGGTAAAGGTCCTTAAATAGTTCCTACAAACTTTGCAGATTTCTTCAAAAGGAAATTGTGATACATCTCCTAACCCAATAATATTAAGCGAATCCATTCAATCATCATTGAATCCTTTCATAAATACTAACTTTAGAGATTCTTCTGAAAGCCTATTTTGTGGATTCTTCTTTAGGAAGAAATGGAACCTTTCTACATAGTCCTCCAATGGTTCATCTTATTTTTAAGACATCCTGAAAATGCCATCTCTTCTTCTATCAGTTCCTCTATAATAGTCCTAGTATTTCCCTAGGAACTTTCTCTTCATAGTGTTCCAATATATAACATCATCTCTTCCCAAACCCATAAACCGTCTTAAGGCAACATCCTTTAAAGTTGTTGCTAATAGTTTGATCCAGTGTGCATCTATTGTGTAATCATAACTTCTACACAGGACATCAAACTCAAACAATAAGGTATCTGGATCCTTTGTAACCAATGATAGAATACAGGCAACATTGAAGGAGGGATGTTCTTCAAGGTAGTTTCCCTTTCTTGGTTGGCTATGGGGAACTCAAAAGTGACATGTTCTAGTGGGTCCTCCACCACTACATTAGTCATCATTTGGAAGGTCTCCTTTGTATTTGTAATGGATGTTCGTGAAAGGGAAAGTTCTTCAAGAATACCCTCGCTCTGATCAATATGATCACCAAGACTCTCTTTAGCTTTGTGTGATGAGGGGAGAAATATTCCCAAGGCATCTCATTGCCTCTGCATATAATAGGTGTAACTTTGTGTATCAACGGCTCTTGCACAATTTTAGTAATACATTCTGGTATTTGATGGATTAAAGCCTAATTGTCCTAGTACTAGAAATAAAATACTTAAACTAAGAAAGCTTGAAATAATAGAGATGAATCTTTGAATGTAGCATCATCCCTGGCAACAGCACCAAAAATGTAAGGCCCAACTAATGTTTAGTAAACCTGATGATATTCACACAATTCAAAGGGGGTACCTATTGAATAGTCTACTAAACCCTTGTAAAGACTCCATTTAATTATCAACCAAGGCTAATGTAATCTTGTGATGATGTTGGAATTGTATGTACATCCATAGACTCTTCACTACATATATCATCCTAGTACAGGTGTTTACACGTGGAAAAAACACAAACTTCATAACAATAAAAATAATTGAATCGGGAACTATTGCTACGAGTACTTACAGCTAAAGACTGTGACTAGTTCACTGTCAAAACTAAACTTTGTAACTAAATGATGTTGTGAACTGAGACTCACTCTAGAGGATAATGCATTGAGACAAACAAAGCACGAAACACGAGACAAGATCTTATCCATTATTTCATTCATATTCACAACATGAAGAATTTGATTAAGAAAATGCAATAATGAAAGAAATTGTTGTAACAACAAAAATAAATGTAAATAAATTAAAGTGGGGAACAATTACCTTGAGTGGCCCTTGTTCAAGTGACTATCTCCACAGGATAAACTCAAATCTAGCTTCTCAAATCAATTAACCATATCAGTAACTGAAAACCTCTTCATTGCATAACTCAAGATTTCACAATCTAATAAGAATCTTTAGGGATATCTTATTCATAAAAACATAACTAGAAAAAATAGTATTGTCATGTAACAGAAAAACTATCTAACATATCTATTTGCTATATTTGTTATTCTTGTTATTCTCTTCAATCACCAAACCATATATATACATAGGTGCGGGGGAGTCTTATTGAAACAAGGACTCAAAACAAAAATCTAAATGCAAGTCACCACTCCCTAAGAAATAGAGTGTGAAAAATTCTGAGTAACTAAAAACACAACTGAAAAGGTAGAAGAAGTTGAATAGGATTGCAACTATGCTGCAACTGTAAAACTGAAATGTGGACTATGGAAACAGTCATGTAGGATTCCCAATCATAGCAGAATTCTTCTCCTTCAGTAGTCTTATTAAATGACATGGTGACTCACAATCATCCTAATAAATAGAAACCTCCAATTCTACAATTGTTACATTGTTTTTTATTCTAGAACTTCTCATGTATCACTGTCTGAAACGCCTTTGGCTATGGGTTATGCTTCCTAGTTGTTGCGGGCTATAGTCTACTTGCTCTGGCTTATTGGCTACAAACAGTTAGTTCACCTAAACATATACACAATACTAATAACCATAATTTGAACATAGATATGCATTGCATCCTATACATATTCACATATTTTAATCATGCAATTACTAACATACCATAATCATATTTCCATATACTAAAACCATGTTCAAGTTGCATGATAATCATAAAAAGATAGTAAGGTTCAGGAATATGTATGAAATGGGTATCTGGAAATGTCTAAAAGTATGTACTAAGCAACAGAAAAGTAGCTAATAATTGGCCTCATCACTTGTTACTAAGGAATTTTATACCCATGACACTATTTTTTATTGTACATTTGTTGACTTCATAAATTTAGTGAGGTTATTCTTAATTTTTTATCATTTTAAAAGTAGTGATTTTGTTAGTATCGTTATCCTTGATAGCCTAGAGTTCTTTCTCAATACCAAAAATTCTCTCATCATGCTTAGACTAATCAATTTCACATCTATTGATCTTCAAAACCCCATCCCATTTTTTTTAAATCCAAGGGCCCCTTCTCTTCTGAAATCACCCAACAATCCCCTTTGTATCTCCTTTCCAATAAAAAAGGTTGAATGTTCAACATATTAATTTTAATAGAATTCCTTTTGGTTAAGTTATGTTGAGCTTTAGAGGCATGATGAATATTTATTGGTTCTAAATGATTTGTTTCACCACCTCTACTACATCCTCCAGTGATTCCGGATTACACGGAGACTATATTAGATCATTGGGGGGAGCAAGTCAAGGGTCCTAAATACTAGGGAAAGCATCACCAAGGTTTCAAGGAAGGCTTTCTCTTTCCCTTTCCCCCCAACACTTATCTTGTGGTCCCCAATATTCCTCTATGAGTTCAATGAAATACCACAAATCAACATTTCACCATCCTACTTCATAGGACTCGCATTACTAACAAAAATCTCATATTGGTCAAGCCTAGGGGACTCAACCACTTTTTCTCTTCTTTTCCCTAACAAACATAGTCCCTACTCTAGGACCCTCATTCCCCTTATTTTCATGGATCACATGTATCTTCTCCAATGAGAGGGATTTGTTAAAATCTAAATCAAAGTCATCAACTCCATTGTTGTCATTTCAAGAAAGGTCCTCTAAAGGAACAAGGTTATTGCTAGGGAGGCAAAAACTTGAGCCAATGGAGGATTTAACTATCATTTTTCCTTTTTCGATTTTTTCTTTTAGGGACAAGGGACTAGACGATTTTTATGTCTAATAAAATTGACAATAACTAGGAGAAAACCATGGTGGAGGGAAAGTATATCCAGCCCTTTTTTACATTCATTAATCAAGTTCTCTAGGGATAACAAAATATAGAATGGGAAGGAAACCAATCTCTTGTACCAAATTTGATTCAACAACACAAAGTGATAAGAATAGAGGCATTTTAACCATGCTTTGAGAGTGACATACCTCATCAAATAGCACACAAATTCATCCCATGGTGGTTTGAGCAAACTTCTGGCATGTCTAAAATGAATTTGGTCATTCTATACAAATGATCTTTTTCATTTATTTTTTTTAATTTTATGGCTTCAACTTGTATACCTAAGAAAATAAATCTTATATTTTTCTAAATTCGATGAATTTATAATCGCTTTAAAATCTTGTGGCCTCATTATATGCAATGGTGCACTCTATTTTGCACCAAAATGCTCAAAAAACTTAAGATCACAAAAAAAAAAACTAAAAATATATGCAACTAGAAACTAAAAATTAATTACTTTTGAGTGTCTAAATTGGATGAAATAAAATTCAAACGTTAGTTTATCAACTACTTTGAAAATGGTGGTGGGCTCTAATCTAACTCAAGAATCATTATTTGATAGTTGGTCTCTAGTGCTCCTAATAATGTAGCTTGAGATATACAATTGAACCTCCTTCAAATAGGATCCATGAAAAGAATAAAATCAAAAATTGTAAGCTCACAAATAGGATTGGTTTGAAAAAAAAATTGTTCTAATACTATGTAGGTATAATGAAATATTCCAAAGATCGAAAAATTATCAAACCAACAAACTTTGACAAGAATATATATATTCAAAGCTGATAAAGAACATGGAAAAAATAGCCAACAAATTAACATATTGAATAATACTTGATGTAGGATGGTAGCCCTAGCTCGGTTGGCTAAACATTTCCTGTTGCAGGAGGTTGGTCACGAGGTATAGTCTCCCCCACCCCCATGGTACTGGAGGGCGTGTCGCACCAATGCCGTCGGTCACGTTAAAAACTTTACCAAGCGCACTGCAGTTTATAGGGGGTCGTGCTACCCGATTCTTGCAGTCTAAAAAATAATAACAATACTTGATGCAAAAAATACATAAAGTCCCTTGTGTATATAGAACAAGGCAACAAATGAAAGATAGAAACTAACTAAAGTTAGCTATCCATGATAGATAGAGCAGACTAAAACTAGATATACATAATAAGTGGATCTACTTAGATGAAATGGCATGATAGAATGTGTATAACTCAACCTCGACTAAATAGGTGTCAATTAAATGCTTAAGTTAAGGGCACATGATTTATAAACTAAACACAAGGAAAATAAAAATACAACAAATTCTTCCTCTAAAATTAATAAACTTATTGCCAATTCTTGCACAAATTCTTGCATATGCCAATAACAAAAAAAAAGGTGGTTAATTTACCATAAAAAATACAATAGCTAACCATGTTAGCATTATTCTTTAAAATGTCATATTTATTAAATCTTGTTGGGAGTTCATATATTCTACATTCAAAACTAGAACCTTGACTTTTTTGAAGTCAAAATTTTCCTCCCAAGTGTGCATATATGTTAGGTTTTGCAAAAAGAAAAGCATGCAAAGACCTAATGTCCATGAATTAGTCATGAAACTATTCTAAGACTAAGATACAAAAACCAAATAGGCATGATATTATTTTTCCATTAATCAAGTTATAAAATACAAATAAGATGAGCAAATTTATACAAATACAAGGGAAGAGGAGGTGAATAGTTCAACAAATAGGAAGTATAACTCCAAAAATTTAAAAGAGGAAAATTTAACTCCCATGAAAGAACAAGACACCCCTCATCTTATGAAATACTTTTGACTATTCTAAGAAAGCCAAATTAGGTGTAGAAAATACATAATAAACTAATGAAATAAAATAAAACTTACACCAACACCCCCTTTAAGTGGAGCATAGATGGGTGAAAGATGGGTCTAAACAAAGGTATAGTCATATTAGGTACCCATGTACAAAAGATTCCCTTACAAAGAGAATATTTGAAGAAAAGAGGAGAGAGAGAGAGAGAGAGAGAGAGAGAGAGAAAGACTAAGTAGTTGCCTCCCTTTCCTACCCCCTTTCCCCCTAATGTGTAGCTTCCTACACTAGAAATAGATGGACAATATCAAATACCAAGGAAAATCTATATTTTTCAAACAATATTCATTTCCTTAAGAAAAATAGGCCTATAGGTGCATGTAGAAATCTTTCTCAGTCCATCAAGGAATATGAGGAAAGAAATAATAGAATTGTGAACTCTGGAAACTATTCATTGGTCCCCATGTTGGTGCTAAGTGTCATCAATATTTGATTAAGAGTCTCAAGTACATTTATAGAAAGTGAAATTTCAAATGCATGTGGATGATGACATAGAGCAAGTGCCATTGAAGATGATGATGGAATTGTTAGAGCATTCCAATGTAGTGTATCTAGCAAACATGAGTGATCCTACTAAAAAGGAATCATTGGATGTCTTCAAAGAGACAACTCTCAACTCTATAGAAGCAATAGAAGGTGGAGGAATTTCAGTCCACGTCTTTGTAACTATGGCTATTGCAAAGACTTGATAATCCAAATGTATATTAGCCACTCCAAAAATCTACTCATATTGACTATGTGAGTATGAAATTCTATAGAATGCATATAGTCTAGATGTATGGTTTGCCTTCCCAACTATAATTATGTCATTTCTCTACAATCTTGAATCACCATGAAAACAAGGAAAAATTGAACCCTCTTACTCATGTCATGTTGTGTGATCTGATAAATAGATAAGAGATTAGTTGATAAGAAGGGTACACAAAGGACATCGTGAAATAATCATGAACTCGTGTTAATAGACCCTCTCCCACATTCATCCATTCAAAAGTTGGCACCCATCAAAAGTTTAGGCATAGAACACGACTCTAATGAGGAAAACATATCATATAATGAAGCCATGTGTTGGAAGCTACAAAATAAAGAATTCATGTCCTTCAACTAGAAGATACAACTAAAACAAGTGTGTTTCCCTTGCCCTTTCCCTTTTTTGATTTAGAAGGTAATGAAAAAGAATATATGGAGGAGTCTAGAATGTTGATTTTGTTCTTCTAATGAATACTCATTAGTCAAGCAATGTGTTTCTTCTTGGCATGTCTTTCTACAATAGCAACATTTAGCCTTCTCTCTTTTTTTCCAATGAATCATCTTATGTAGAGTAGATCTCATATTCAACTTTAGAAGTGGAATAAAACTTTTGTGGATTAACTAAAGTGTTGTTCTGACTATTGTTAGACTTGTTCTACTTCTTATCATTGTTACTATAGTCATTCTTATCTTTAGTGTTTTTTATTTTCCACCAAAGAATGTGACTTAAAATATTCCAAGTCACTTATCTCGATAAGTTTGTCTAGCCCTCTAGTAAGTCTATCAACAAAGGCACAAAAAGAGGGCATTTAAAAAAAAACCTAAAACAAACTTAGTAGCATGAGGTAGACACAAACACTAAATAATTTGATCAAAGCTTAGAAAGCACAATTAACACTAATTGACAGTCTTGCTTCTCTATTTTACAATCCTTCAATTGTTCTTAGTGATTTATTCTATGTAATAAACAAAGGAATGTTGTAAAAACTACATGAATTAAGATTAATTAGTTCAATCTACAACTGAAAACCTCTAATCTCATTTGCTTGACCAAACAAATATTGTAGCATATACCATATAGCCTTTAACATATCTAACAATTTAACATGAAAAAACAAATCAAAAATCATAGCAAGGCATAGGAAACCAAAGGCTTCATCACAATTGTTAAACCACTTTATTTTTTCAACATCTTTTCCAAGCTTGGTTTCAATTCCATGAGTTGTCGTATAAAACCCCTTAGTTCTTAGCAACTAGCAACATTATCGTTTTATCTTTCTATTCAAACTAGTTGTAGCATGTTAGGATTGAAATAATTTGTTGATCCATGATGCAAAAGGGAAATATAGAAGACAAAAATAAAGTAGCCTCACAAGTATAATTCATGTGGTTACTTGCTACAAGAACCCATCCAACAACTATAAAGTTTGGCACTTTATCATTGGTGCACTTTACAATACCTATTTATGTTTTCCTACAGTTTTACAACTTTCAAAGTGAGCATAATGTTGAAAGGAAAGTTTACAATCAAAATGAGAACAAATGGAAAGTAGAATTGTGAGGTACACAAAATCATGCACTTTCAAAAAACAAGAGCCAAAAAAGAGCATGTGTACAGTTATAAGCTCTCAAAATTCTCAAAACAAGAACTAAACAACAAAAATTAGGAGAAATTACAATTTCTAAAAAAAATTAGGGAACTAAATGAGAAAACCAACCTTCTCACTATGTCACTTACAAAAAAATAGCTAGAGTCAAAACAAATTTGACCACAAACAAACTTTAATCATTGAGAACAAGGCTCCCAAAATTGAACTCTAAAAGTGAAAACGCCAATGGTGAAGGCAAGTTAGCTCAAAAGGAAAGAAAAAAAGTGTTAAGACATGGAACTTTATGATGACACATGGCAAGTGAGGTGAGTTGGCCTCCTACGTGGTAGAGATGATACATTAGCAAAGTGTTTGTGTGGGTGGCTAACATGCACTAGTCAATGGTATGTGATCAAGTTTGATAGCACAAGGTAGCTCTACTATCCTACACAATAGCAAGCATACACCGAAATCTTTGTCTACACAAGTTTTGGCAAGGAATCTACATGTTGACAAGGTTGCTTAATGTCATTTAATTGTCATGCAAGATTTTGTCAACAAACGTAAGAATCATGACAATGAAGCAAAGGCCAACCATCAAAGGAACTATTCCAATCACTAGTTGGAGAGGTTGTCAATATTAGATCAACATCAACAAGTAATCAAATTCTACTACTAGGAGGTGGACCAACAAGAGCAAGGAAGAATATCAATACCCGAATGGAGGTAGAATGTTAGCCATAGTTGTCACCAAGATGTGTAGACCAATCAAAAAAATCAAGTAACCAACAAGAATTAGTTGTTGATTCAAATTTGACCACAATTCACATTGACAATTGTACCACAAAGGTACAAGATACACCAATAAACAGGTACCTCAAACTTTGTAAGAAACCTCCAACAATGCAAACAAAACTTTAAGCCTCATACAAACTTTCCAAAACACAACCATCCCTCGTTCAAACCGTGCAATACCCTTGAACATCATGTAAACAAAGGAATGAACCAAAAGATTCCAATGATTAAACAATCATCCATAAGGTTTTGGGCCCTTTGAATCCTATGGAGGGCAAGAAACTTGCCAAACTACTCCAACATTCATGCAACCTACAAGAGGCAACACAAAATACAAACCCAAAAGACAGGTCAATTGACCTCTCAATGTCTAATTCAAATGAAACAAAAGTCTATCTCAACTATCTCAAACCTCTAGAACACAATGGTGAGATCAAAAGTACTCCACCATTTAGTAAAAAATCAGTTCAACAGAAAATGACGTTTAAACCTAGTATTTTTCACTGAGAAATTTGACTAATCATAAGACATCGGGTCTCTAATACCATGTTAAATTTTAAACAAACAAAGCATAATGAGGACCCAATGTCTATGAATTAGTCACAATATTACTTTTAAAGCTAGAACACAAAAACCAAATGGAGAAAATAATATTATTCCATTAATCAAGTTACGAGATAAAAAGAGGAAGAGTACATTTATAAGAAATGCAAGAGAAGAGGTGAATAAGTTAACAAATAGGAAATGTAACTCTGAAATCTCATATCTCTAAAAGAAGAAAGCGCAACTCCCATGGAATAATATGACACCTCTGACCTTTATCGCTCTTACTTGAGTAGCCTAAGCATGTTAAACTAGGCACAAGAAAATACATAATAAACTAATAAAACAAAATAGAACCTACACCAACAATATACATACCAACTCTTCCCACAAACATGAACTAGCTGAAATATTTTTTTCTTTTATTAGCAGAATTGAATACCACTATTAAAAACCCTTAGGCTTTTACCTTATTTGTAGAGTGAATTTTCTGATGACGTGTTTCTCCAAATCAGTTGCATTTACCTAGATACCAGAGAATTTGCAAAAATAGTTGCCTTTACCTTCTTATCTTCATCTTTTGGTTTATAGATTGTGATATCCTCTAAAGCATGGATGACTACTTGAGAGCTTGATTGAAACTTCTTTCTATTTCCCTACCTATCACAAGTCACTACTACATTTTTCCTCTTGTACCTTCCTATTGCACTATTTGCGCTCACTTGGCATCCTTTTCTCTTTAAACTCTTATATACGTATAGGCCTTCTAATTCTTATGATGTCACTATGTTTATTATATATTTGATGTGGAAAAACAAAATTCACATCTTATTTGTTTGTGTTGAATAGCTACAACCTGTGATGGTTCCACTTTAAAACAAAAAAATATATCAGCTTCAACAAAAAGTGAGTCCACGCAATCCGTAAAGATCCAAGGAAGATAACACCATTGGTTCCCTATAGGTGCAGCCACAAAACTAACAATTTTCTGAAAAGGTGTTTTCGTATGGTTGGCAGAAACAAGAATATGAAACGAACTATTTGAAAATTGATTAATTATGATTTTGGAGTGTTCCTATGCACAAGGATCCTCTAACATCTTTCTAAGGATATGAGATCGGATTGAATAACCCAAGGCATTCTATAGTGAATGCATCTTCAATAGTAGCATAAGAGAATAAGAATACAAGACAAAGAAAGGAGAAGTTCCAGGAAAATTACATGACTCGTGGTTGGAGATATTTGACACTTGAGAGCACTAGGAAGATAGGAGTGAGAATCACACTTGTAATTGTTTAATATTCCAAGGAAGCTTGAAGATGTGCAGTTGCCACTTCCAACTGGTTTTCCTTGCTTTGAGGTTTCCAAGATAATAGGTGTTCATGTAGTGTGATTTCTTTCTGTTCATGTTTGTTTATGATATATATAGTTCATTCTCTACACTTGAATGCACTTTAACTCTCGTTACAATGATTTCCACTAGCATTTGGATGAAAATTCAAGTAGCATAGTATGGATTAATATTTGTTTTGACCACAAATTGACAAAAGCATAATCGAGTAATTAATTATGGATCATCAGGGGTTGCTTAGTCCCAGCTCCCAATTTTTAGTAGAGCAGGCTTGCTCCCAAAATCAGATGAAAGCAGAAGAGACAAATCTCTACTGTAAACGTCTAGGAAGATCTTCAAGATGATTGTCAAATCCCAAAAACTTCATAAAGCATACTCTTTGATTCATAAACCGTTGACCTTGATAACCTCTTTAAATGAGAAAACAACATAAACCCTCGGTATCAAGAGCAGAGGGTTTCCAATAACAGTCCAGTTTAGTGTGTCGAATCCACCAAGTAGATTCTCAAATGCCCAATGCTTCATAAAACAAATCCACCAAGATGATTATCAAATGCCTGATACTTCATAAAATGTACCCTTTGATCCATAAACCATTGACATCATTAGCCTCTTTAGACGAAAACAACAATAAGATAAACTCTGGGTATCAAGAATCGGGAGTTAGTTTCCAATTAACAGCCCAAGTTAGTCTGTTGAAATCCAATAACAGACAAAGCAGCATATCAAATTTGTTTCCTTTAGATCTGAGGAAAATCTCTTCTAAAGGCACTTCCACCTAAGGAATATCATCGCCCTTTCCATAACAACCCTCTAATAGCTTAAGGTGAAAATCCAGGCTGAATAATGGCAGGCAATACATGCTTCTACATATAAAGCAGAGTTCTTCACTAAAGTGCTGTTCTGCAATGTAGCACCTTATGTGAATAGAGAGATATCAAAGGTGTTCACCTCCCCCTTGAGCTGCAGCCCAAACTCTACAAGATGAGCAAATTGTTTGCTGGTTGAAATTGAAAATGGAAACAGCTGAAATAAGATGAATCAAAAACTGAATAATTGTCATGCCGCCACCTTCAAAATTCTGACAAATCTAACCATATAATAATCTCTATGTGTAGTAGCTTACAGGAAACTATTGAATTGGTAACGACATTGTGTACAAAAATGCATTTTTTAATTGCTTTGCAAACATTTACGAAGTTGGTTGCCTGCAAAAGCAACAATGAACAGTTTCAACAGAACAATTGTGAATGCAATTTCATTTCTAGCACACAATGATACAAACCATTTAAGAACTCTAGTTTGCTAGATTTTCAGATTTCCACAGGTAGACATTTTTGTAATGTCCTTTTCTCTTCTTTCTATGAATCATGCCATCTCCTTTTTGGAATTCATTAATTCGTTATCTAATGATACAAAGAGAGGCACTTACGAACCTCCACAACAAATTCCAAATCTCAAACAAGATGGAGCTTTCATCCAGCATTTTAAAGCATGCTCTATTGGAAATTGCTAGCATGATTTTCGATTTAAAAACCAGTCAAATAGGACAAGCTGAGCTGCAGCAACAGAAGCCGATTAACTTCATAGGATTATAATTGCACATATTCTGTTCCACAAAGACTTCGTAATTTCATGAGAATTCTTGATTTAGTTCCATGTTATCCTTCTTCAAACACATTTTCTTCATAGCCAGTGCTATTTTCAGCGTGTAGTGAACTGTTGTTGATGATTCGTAGCTTTCCTTCCTGGATAAACATGCATTCATACAAAGTAATTCATATCTGGATGTATGGTAGAATAGTAGTAACTGGACTCAATTAGATATCTTAAAATCATGTTTGATTTTTGAAACAAAAATGAAATTCTGAGTCTTGCATTTAACCTTTGTTCCATATACAAGGCCTCCTCCAACTAAAGGGTGAAAGCATGCGACATTAACCTCATCTTCTGCACTTGGAAGAACTCTTACTAACTTCATGTCAGAAACTCTGTAAATCTGCAAAACAAACATAACGATACATTCCTTAGCCAACGCACTATTGCAACTTTGAGAACTTTAAAATAATACAAAAGACATTGAATTTTGTTTTTGATTAAAAGATAAAATATTATTCCTTATTAAATCACCTTCGAGGAGTAAAATGCTTTATTCACCATCACAACTTACCACGCTAAGTATCTCTTATAATTTAATTTGGTGTATCTTTTTACTCAATATGTAACTTTGAATAGAAGAGAAACATAGACTACCCAATAAATTGTTGGTATCAAATAATCCATGCAACCGAAACATGCATTATCCTTCTCCAAAAAGACTTTAGAAGACTGGATTACTGGGCATTGATAACAAAGGCTATTTTAAAAATTTAAAAGACTAAATTATAGACAATCTAAAAGGTGTTCATGCAAAAAAACACATTGTGACTAGACCCAAAGGCTTCTTTACCACCTTTTTTGCAACTGGTAACGCAAGAGAATCTGTATGCTGTATCTCAGGCAGTACATGGTTTCTGATTTCTGAACAAAGCTTTTCTATTTACTTTTTGATATAAAGTTGAAATATAAAAGCAACCAACTTATGTTATAGCAAACAATCAATGTTAGACAAAAATCCACATGGAGCTACAATATATTCATCAAGATAGGGGTAACCTCTTTCACCATTCAGAAAACTGATCAGAACAGAAGATAAGAGTATGCTGCCAGTTACAGTAATTCCCAATTGCTTTTTAAGTCTATCATTTACATCCTTAAGAATAATAAGCCGGACCAAAATGGAGCTTCATAAAAGATGGAACACTAAACTGACTTTTGTCTTCACGGTCCATTTCATGAGTATTGAAGCCAAGCTTCAATACAGGTTCCCTACCATGATACCTGTGTGGGTGAGACATATTGCTCTTTGCAAAACTTTATAGAAACATGCATCACTCAAACCAACAGTCTATAATTTGAGAGTAGTTTATGCATTAAATCTACCTAAATTCTGAGATGTGTCATAAAGCGATAGATTATCACTTGAAGAACAATTTTGTGCATTAGAATCTGGGGTAAGGGCCCAATAGATGAGCACCTTATGTTGAGGATCTAATAAGTACATCATGACCTCTAAATAATATACGGAAAAGTAAAGTCAATAATATTATTTTTTTATTAAAATACCAGTTTCATTTGGAGTACTCAGTTGGACAGGAAAATTACACTTCGAATCAATTTACTTTGGCATATCCTAAATATAATAAAAATAAGGCGTTTAAAAAATTTTGAATGGCAATATCCAATTGCTATATATCCTATGTGTCATCTTGAGATTGGCTCTTCTGTAATATTATCAAGTACATGTTATATCATAATGTAAGACTTCCAATCACTAATTATTAAAAGAAATAGTACTAACCATAGTTTTAGGACTTGGACTCAGACTCAACTCGGCAGCCTAAAATTTTGACTCGGACTCGGGACTCAGCACGGACTAGGCAAAACAAAACCTCATAATTATACAAAAAAAGAAAAAAATGCATTTAGAGAACATAAAAGTCTAATGTGATTATCAATTTGCAATAATTCAAACATTACACATGCCATATGATCCTTAAACTCTCAAAATTTGAAATTTCAGCCACTATGTCTGTGATGTTCAGGCACTAGAAGAGTCTAAACTCAGAACTCAGGAGTCTTGGAGCATGACTCGGCCGAGTACTCTCCAAGACTCGGCCATACTCGATGCGGGAGTCTGGTCAACTTGGCTCGGCCAGCTCAAAGACTCGGGAGTTTGGAGAGTCTTGCAGAGTACTCGGAGAATCTTCAAGCTATGGCACTACTAACATTAACATGTCCTATTAAAATTTAAAACTATGGTTCCATCACAAATATAGAGGCCCTTTTCTCTATCTTAAGTCTGAAATTATGGGTCACTCAAAGCAATTTGTCTGTACTTGTAACAAGTTTACACATTAGATCTCTACTGTAGACAGAACCACAACTTGCACTCAAATAAATGTAAATCTTGACTTAGAAGGGTCATGCTGGGAATGGTGAGGCACTGGTGGAAACAGTAACCTACTTATAAAAGCATTACCTTCAAATGTTGAGAATGCCATGAGCATGACAAACCATGGAAACATTGTCCAACTTAGCACCAAAACTGAACACTGTGCCTAATCATTCTATCCAAGCTTCTTGGAGCTAAGCATGAGAAAACACTACAATGCACACCTCACTATTGAGTGGTGCTACAACGCAAGATCAACCACCTACATTTGCAGGATTTTGAAAACTGATACAAAAGTTTTGCAGGGACCTTTGAATACTTCTTGTGCACATTAATTAAATGTATCTATTTCATATTGAGTTTGTAATACTGCCACTTTGGATTGAACATAGGGAATGTTATCGTATCCACAGACCTGATGTTTCAAGGATCAAACTCTCTCTAAATGGAATAGAAGATTAGCAAAACAAGTGCTTTTGGTCAATTGTGTTTTTATGCCATGTCAGGGCCAATCCAAGCTCTTAGATGTTAAGGTCAATCTACGTTCTCCAGTGTTTCAAAAATTTCTTCAAGCTTGTTGCTTTATAACAGAAAAGTAGAGGGTGATTTGAGACACAAGAATTAAGTAACAGGTAAAAGGCAAATCCTAGGATGTCATCGCAGTAGCTTAGTTTTGAGTAGGTGCTTCATATATTAATGAAACAACACAAAGACTTATCAAAAAAATTTAAAATTACAGTGGATAAAGCACCCGACCCATGAGCACCCCACAGATGTCAGATAAAAGAAAAATGACCAGAACATGCACATAGCTGATGTTTCTATCTTGCGAAGGCATATTTTCAGCTCCCAAAGCACAAAACCAACTTAGGAAAATATTTCCATCCTCAGATATAAACCAATGCATTTCCCAATAAGAAAATGAAACTGGTCTAGAATTCTCACTAATATAACAATATGCAGAAAGAAAAACAGTCTTGCAAATATGATTTCTAAGACTACAAAAAACAGGCTCAATTTATATATTTCTAAATGTAAGCAACAACAATTCATATATTTGTAACAGCATCTCTTTGTTAGTTAACTTGATTTCTACCATTTCATTAATAGTGGTGCTTCAAGTAATGTTGGGAATGGCATCCAAATTTGGCATGTAAATATGATATCACAAATAAATTATTTCAACAAAACCCAACCAAAACAATCAACAAACTAAATAGTGAGTAATAAATCAAATCAAAATGCAAAAGAAGTGCTACATTTCATATAGCTATTTTCTAGAACCCACATAGACACTTGTACAATATGCTACTTGCAAAAGCATATCCACAAACCAGATATAGCTCTAGATTTCATAGGCAATCAACAGCAACAATTCTCGACTGCAGAATATGATCCTTGTTAGATACTGTGGAATTCATTGTGTGACCTTTACGATAAGGCGAAAAAAAGTGCAGATGGTGATTACATATGTAACTAATCAAAATTAACATTTTCCACTATTTGGATGTTGACCTCCATTTTTACAAGAGATAAAAGCATCAAACCTCTAAGATTGTGTAGATAGGTACAGTATCCGTTCCATCAACAACAATGCTTCTCAGAAGAGAATTGTGACGGCGGCCATAAGCTAGTAGTATATGTGCAGACGTTGGTGAAAACTGTCATGAAACATTAACAAAACCAAGTTAATTAGACAGCACTGTAACAGAGGGCAGGAAAGTAATACAAATATCAACTATATTTATAACATCATGCAAAAGGTATGACAAACCAAAATGTCAATGTGTCATTCCTCTGGCAACCTATAAATTAGAATATAAATCAGACACTGTATAGGATAATTAAATCCTTGAATTTTTATTTTAATTAATACTTGTTCTTTATTTTGTTTTCAATTCAAGAAGCTGACTAGAACAGAAAATCATAAGATGAAAAATGCAACCCACATCAAAAGGCAAAAACCTACAATTGATACACCAAAAGCAAGCTAACAATTATTTAAGTATAATTATAACTTGTGCCACAAAACTTGCTAGGTACTTGGCAGAATCACCAAGCCCCGAGCCGAGCCGAGCCGAGCCTAGCCAAACTCACTGGACTTGCCTCACAAATCCCATGAATCAAACTCAGCTGCATAATAACCGCTAAAAATTCTTTATAAAAAAAAACAAGTTAAATGATTTTATAAACCCTGAAAGTCAAAAAAAAATACAATTAAGGGAAAGAGACATCACTTGCAAGTTGCACCCATAACAAAGACAAAAGGAGATCATAGAAAGGAAAAAGAAGACATTGTAGCAAAACACAGCCAACAGATTTGTGCAGCAAACAGCGATCAAGCTATGCATGCATGTGCAGTTTTCTAGCAGCCTATGATGCATTTAAGGGAGCGCATGGTGCATTTGTAGGAGCCCATGATCCATTCGTAGCAGCAAATTTGAAGAGGTATGTCTTTCTTTGAATCTTTTCCTTTTTATTTTCATTTTTCATTTGCCATTCCATTCTACTTTCTTTTCTTTTTTCCTTTGTCTATTTTTCTCTCTTTTTTCCTTGTTCCATAATCCTTTCTCTTTTTTTAATCTGCATAGTACAAATGTTGAATAATTTTCACTTTTTTTGTAGTATACTTGCAATTTACAAATAATTATAATAATAGCGTCAATTAGAAAGGACCTATGTTGGAAACATATCACCCTAGGGGCTAAGAAAGGGGAGTTAGTTTGCAATTATTGCAAAATGAAAATTAGTGAGGGAGGCATTAAAACCTAAAATTTCACTTTACACGTATGCTTAGCCAAAATGCTTCATTTGTACACAAGTGGCACTTGAAATTATGCGAGATATCCAAACTCAATTAGAGCCAAACTGGAAATGGCAAACACAAGTCAAAGAGATTGCTCTACTTCTACAATTTCCCCATTCCCTTCCAATCAGAGCACTTGTGTTGGGCCAAGCGTTTGTGGATGGAGAATAGATTCACAATTTGTACCATGCTTCTCCAATTTCCTAACCATCACTTAACAACTCATGTTGGAATAAATACAGACATTAGGCAACAAGAAGTGCAAATGGAGATTTTTGGTTTTATTGTTTGATTTTGCTTCACATGGTCAGGTGATTAATTCTTATTTTTGTTTTAAAATACAATTTTTGATTTATTCGTCTCTTGAATTTTAAAAATAAGTGGTTTTTCAAATTTTTAATACTTTTTTTTTTGTTTTAGTTCTTATGGGCAAAATTTAGCGAATGTTATTATTGTTGTTGAGGCATGGTTCAAAGCCCCTAACAATGAAAAGATAAATGGCCCAATTTTGAATGAAAAAGTGGCAGATGTGAAGACCATTAATCTTTGCAGCATCATGTCTAGTTGGAGAAATACACAAAACAAGTAGTTAAATTTCCTTGTTTTTTTCTCATGTGATACAATTTTCCTCAAATCTATTTATGTTTCAAGGAAGGTGAAAAGTGCATATTTATTTTCAAAGATTTATGAGTAAGTTATGGCCAAAGTGGGTGAATCTAAAGTTGTGCATATCATTATAAATAATATGAAATTATATTGTTGAAAAAGACCTCTAATGGAGAAACTCCCGTCTATTTTTGATCTGTTCCAATTATTGCCTTAACCTTATATTGGAGGTTCTTGACAAACTTTCATGGATCAAATCACTTCGGGATGATGGTTAAAATATCTGCATATATGTATAAAACTATGCTTGAGTCCTCAAGGACCATAATGACCTAAACTAATTTCATACAAAAATCAGACCCACAAAAAGATTCTAACAGAAAATATACCTCAGCCTATAGTGAGGAAAAACAAAACCATAACTACTCTATCCAACATATGGATACATAGGGGTTTTTTTTCTTTTTCATTTTTCTTTTTTCAATCATAGACATGCATTCAGATTGAATCTGCTAATATTATATTACTTACTGGGCACTCCCAACATACAACTCTATACTGATTGATACAAAACTGACCAGCTTTGATGATTCTGAGCACCTGTAATATTTAAATATGAAACCATTGATGATCCTAACATTCCTTTGTATATTCTGTTGTCACATCACATTTGTGTACTACTTCTAAGGGTTTTTTTACCCAAGATGACCAAGCTTGTGCCTAAAGGGTTTTGTCCTCAAGCACCAAGCTGTTACAGCAACATCACCTTCCTAAAAGCTGAGTTTTTAGTTGTTCTCAATTTTTAGAAGATACCTTCTCTTTTACCTTATGTGCTTCTATATTCCCAGATCCCCAGCAATCCCCAATCATTAAATCAATCCACAATTGGTGTCAACTAACTAACAACTAACTCCCTAAATTGTTGGCAGCTAACTGAACAATAACCCTCAAATTGTTAGGTTAACTAATATGTGCAAACAGGTAGGAGGCCAAAACCAAAACATTTGTTTTATTCTAAATGCTAGCAAACTCTCACTTTATTGTAAATGAAAGACTCGGGCCCTTTATTCCAACAATGGACAAAGCATACATTCAATGTTCTGGATTAAAATGGGACATTGTCACATTACAAATATACCCTTCCCGAAATTGGTTGTCCGCAAGCAATGTAGTGTTAGATGTTCAAATACCTCTAACCCCTCTCAAGTAGCATCCTCTATGTGTAGGTTACTATAATGGACCAAATTTCCTGTGGCAATCTTGTCTTGCAGTTTCTTCCCTCATATGTCAATTATGGCCTTTAGAACCAATATAAGTTTCCCTTCATCATACAAGAGTGGCAAATCAACCAATCATACAATATGTTGGCCAAGTGCTTTTTGATGTGAAACACATGGAAAATATTGTGAATCCAGCTGCCTACTAGCAACTCCAGCTCATAGGCCATCTCACCAACTCTCGAAATTTCATATGGTCCACAAAAGTGGTATTTGAGCTTTTCGACCTCCACTTAATGGAAGCCTGCCTACAAGGCCACAAGCATAGAAAAACCATCTCCAACCTCAAATGATCTCTCAATGTGGTATCAATTTGCATAGAGCTTTTGTTGATTTTGGGAACATTACAAATGATCTTTAAGTGACCTCAAAATGTCTCAACTACACTGCACCAAGTCACCAATTGTTGGTATCATGTTGTCAATGAACACCAATTAGTGAAGGTAAAGGCATCCTATCCATATTGGGCCATGAATAGTGTCATACCAATGGATATATGGTAAGTTGTCATGTCCCCGGATTTGGAACCCTAAAATGTAAATACAAAAGGAAATAAATATATATATATATAATTTGAATATTGTTATAAATTATAATTATAATTATCAGGAGATAACATTATAATTATAATTATTATATATTATCAGGAGATAACATTATAATTATAATTATTATATATTATAAATATTTAAATAAATACTAAAAATATATATATTTAAGATAACTCAATAAAACCAATCTATAAGAACAAGAAACATAAATATATAATAATATTATAATTACCGCTATAAACTGAGGCACATAACAGGACATTTCAGAAGGGAGCTTGAATCTAATGTAGGGAGTGATTCGCAATATTATACTCGAAAATTTATATTTATCAACGGCTATTGATTGCCAATCCTTGCAAGTATTACCATCAGTTCGAATCTTTGTTTCAGCTTAATGCCTGAGCACTATACAAAAGCTAACGGGTTTTGCTGAAGATTGCCACTATTGTATTTTGGCGCCTTTAAAATTGCCAATGGTTGAATGTATCAAGTCCCTTATCGAGCCACATAATGATTACCACACCTGTATAAAGACTCGAGAGATATTTCGTGTGAGGGAGGCAATGATTGATGTCATTCATGGCGCTCAAACTAACTATTAGTTTGATTAGAAATTCAAACCACCCCATTATGAGTCGAGACCTGTGACGGGAAATGCTAAAAAGGGTACCGGCGATATCATGATTCAAGGAGAGGTTCAATCTTATTGGAAACCGAATCTAGAATGAAGCCATGACCATGTTTATTAATGGCAAGAAGAAACAATTGAAACAACAACGATTATTCCCCCGGGAGGGCAGCGAACTCTAAGCAAGAAATACTACAAAATTAAGTAGCAATAATTAGTCATTGATTAAGCAGCAATTAGGGCGGGTAAATAATAAGAATCATGACCATTTGAATGGTCACCCCAATCAAAAGGATGCATTTCTTGGATGAGGCATAAAACATATAAAAGGGTAATAAGAATTGAGGAGAAAGGCAACAATAACGGCAGAACAAGTCTGGGGGCTCTTAAGCACCGTTAATCCTTCAATTTAGATTGCATATTAACTTCAAAAGGTCAGACACACATAGCCTAGAAATCGCATGATCTAAAGAGGCACAAATCTTAGATATCAAACCAAAGGAGACACCACCTTATTCTATTTTTCTCATGCATGCACTCGGATAGAAAGATCAGAAATGGTATCCATTTGGTGGCAATATTATATATATTTGATGTCATTATAGTTCAAACTTATATCGGCTTTCAATCAACATACTCATCAATTATCCTACAAGCATATAGAAGAAAAGCAATCAGGTCGATTATAGTTGAGGATTTTCCTTAATCAAACCAAGGAGATCACTTGGGATTGATAAATTAGGGCAGATTTAGGGTTATACCAAAAATGGGACATTACATAAGTGATATTATAACAATGTTCTCCAAGATGTAAACACTTCATCGATGTTGTTTGTTGATTTGTGACCATTCCTCAAGTACCCTTAGACGACTTATTTACTATCTTTGTTCATTGATCTAGGGGTGATAGCTAGTTCTAGGAGTCCTTGCCATTTACATTAGGAAGGCCCATAATGAAATCCATGGATATTCTTTCCCATTTATGGTTGGAAATAATTAAATGTTGTAGTAAACCTATTGGAAAAGTATGCTCAACATTATTTCATTGGTAAGTCATGCACTCTCTAATATCCCCGATAACATCCTCCTTGAGGTGGTTTGAGGAAAATCTCTCAACTATCAATAGGTCTTGTAGAAGCCAGCATGACCAACCATAGATGTATCATGCACACTCATCATAATTTTCTCCTTCATCTAGGATTTGAGTATATGGAAAATTTTTGTTCTTATATAAGATAAGACCATCTACCACTATATACCTATCAACCTTCACACTTCCATCTAAAAAGTTAGTAGCAAAAGTGTTCTTGGCATATATAATGTCCCTTTTTTAGTTAATTTAATCTTGTGGATAAAAAGCTCATTCCTATATTTCCCATGGACTAAGGGGAAATTGTAAGGGAAATATTTTTAATTAATTTTAATTATTTGTGTTATTTTTAGGATCAGAAATGAAATAAGCAGAATAACAACACAAGAACAATGAACACAGCAAGATACCTTGGGAAAACCCTCCTTCACGAGGGAGAAAAACCCAGCAACATATAACTCTTATATATAGGATGAATAAGGGCAGAAATCTGCTTTACAATCAAACCCTTCTCAAGGGTGAAGTAATACAATGAATAATAGCACTTATCCTTTGATGCCAAGATAAATATGTATCTCCTTGAAGTCGATCTCCTTCTACAAGATGATAATTTGTTGCTGAAGGGCGAACTTCTGCTATGTAGAGAATGTGAATATGAATATATGAGAATGACTTGATTCCACCTTGTATCTATACAAAACATGGTGACTCTTCACTTAGGTCGGCCTCCTTTTAAGAAATAATATAATTTGTGATTAAGGTCGTCTTGCCTTATTAATTATTTATTATATTAACTTAGGAGAAAATATCTCCCTAAGCTACAAACATTAACACTCCCTCTTAGCTAGGGAGGTAACTTCCAAATATCTTCGTCATGGAGTCTCTCAACATGATGCCCACAATGGCTACACCCATTTGTGGAAAGCTCAAAGGTTCATCAGGGAGTCTCTCAACGTGATGTCGTCATGGAGTCTCTCAACATGACATCCACCATGGCTACTCCCATGTGTGGAAAGAAACACACGTACAAGTGTCCATCACGGAGTCTCTCAACGTGATGTCGTCATGGAGTCTCTCAACATGACGTCCACCATGGCTACTCCCATGTGTGGAAAAACACAAGTACAAAGGGTTCATCACGGAGTCTCTCAACGTAATGTCGTCATGGAGTCTCTCAACATGACGTCTCATCTCAGTCTTAGAGATGAACAAGGGCTCGCACCTCATATTTTTCTGTCTCGGAGAAATATACACTACAAGGGCTTTCACCTCATACTTCTCCATCACAGAGAAATATACACTACAAGGGCTTTCAACTCATACTTCTCCATCACAGAGAAATATACACACAAGGGCTTTCACCTCATACTTCTCCATCACAGAGAAATATACACTACAAGGGCTTTCATCTCATACTTCTCTATCATAGAGAAATGTACACTACAAGGGCTTTCACCTCATACTTCTCCGTCACAGAGAAATATATAATACAACAGGTCTTGATGATGATGTGACTCCCTCTAAAGCTCCAAGTACTTGCATCAACCTCCTCGTCCAAGGTTGCCTCTGTTGGTTTGTCAGACTCCCTCTAAATGTTAATTCCTCCTCTTCGAAGAAGCTGATCACAATGACAATCTGTATAGGTTCTTTCTCTTCAAGAGATGTCTCCAGTCACCAACTCAATCCCATGGCTACAAGTTGTGTCTCCATTCTTCAGCCTACTTGACTTCCTCACAAGATGCATCAAGCTCTTCTTCTCTTGAATGCAATCTCTTATGCTTCTCGGTCCATCCTGAAGGCATTTTAGAGAGTTTAATAATAGTTCATAGAACTCAACTATCCCGAAGAGAAATACCAATGTTAGAAACACTGTCCAATCTCCAAAAATTCAAACTCTCAACTTTGTTTGCAATTGAACCTGCAATTTGCATACATGCATATGCAACATGACTCTAGACCTCTGAAATCTTTAAATAAATTTACACACAGACTGTGAAACCTCTGACAATATACAGCTCATGGTTACTTCTCCACAATGGCACACACTAAACCCATGCAACAGACTCAAGAATACAACATCAATAATCAGAGCACTCTCATGAACCACCCAATAAAAGACTAGCAAACATTGTTGAGTGCAGCATTACTCATACACACATACGCATATAAATCACTCAACTTACACCAATAAAATCTTCAAATTGAATGTCAGAAAAGAAAAAAAAGTCATCGCCTTAAGCATCCTTCACTAAGTCCACACCATACATATATATCTATACTTCTGCTCTAAGTATTGATGGCGACTTCTCCGTCAAGATGTTCAACTATAATGCAATCCATCGAAATGGGCACTATGCCTACTCAACTCACCTGTCCATGTCGCAGCATGATATGAAGCTCGTTATCCCTCTTTTTAGTGTCATATAGAGAACATTGTTTTCTGATGAATGCCCCGATGCACCTCACACTAACCTAATCACATTTGAAAAACCACTCAATCTACATTAACTATTACAGTTACATGAAAACAGTCTTAGACTCCATGGCACGATGAATAGAATCAACGTCAACCTGATCAAACTTCCCACTTTGCGGCTTCTTTCTGGTGGACGGATAATTTTGATTATAAATTCCTCTACTTCTGAATGTTTGGTTAAAAATCGACCCCAGGCATAGAATCAAAAATCAACCAGTAGCATAATTTATTAAACGACTGCAGACATACTCGTTAGCCAAACAAACAACTCTAACCAAGCAGACATATTATGTCCGAGACTATGAATATAATCAAAGCTAAACATAATTGTGTCTTTCGCTCGATGCAAACTTCAATGCAGAAATATTCTTTAAAGAACCACGACTTCAACGCATGTCCCTGTATCCTAAGCATCATGAATAAAATTGTCTCCCATACTCACGACTTTCCTTTTTTTTTTCTTTTTTTATTCACGGCTTGTTTTTCACATGATAAACTCATAACTATGTGCCTTCACACATGAAGCCTCGATACACTGAAATGTCAACACTAAGAGAGAACACAACTTCAGTCACGTTTTCACCAATACTAACCTGCACCAAAAAAAAACATGCGACAAGCGAAGACTCCAAATGTAGCATATGCTCCCAAAAAACTGAAACCGCTACAGTAATGGAATAAATGACCACGACAAAACACTTCATCAGTAACCATTACAAAGGATAGAGTCGTTGAGAATAGATACACGATTTCTAAGCGCACCCATGAGAATATTAAAATAGCACGATAGCATGAAATACAAACATAAGCCACCCAATATCCAGAATCAAGTCGTCACAATAGATGAAACGGGAGACAATAGAAGAGCTGCCACATAAAATTGTAAATATTAGCCACCTCATAATATTTGAAGTCGTCCTGTAGCCGATGACAGAGTCGCCCACAAATATCTGTATTGATTAATGTTTTCAGAATAAATAAATTAAAGCAAGCCGCCTCAAATAAAAAATCGTCCTCAAACCTCCACGTAGACTTCTCTTATGTTGTCCACCTGACGCTACTCTTCCCTTTTTACTTTGATTAGATATGAATCTCCTTGTGATAAATCACGACTTTCTATTTGATAGATTTTCTCAGAGGCCTACATCTCTCCTTTGCTTAAGAGACCCGAAATTTTTTTTTCTTTGATGATTAGATTTCGTCTTTTGAAGCACTGCCTATCAGATGGTGTCTTTCCCAACCACACCAAGTAATCGTTCCTCTTAACAAATACCTCAATTGCTACGCTTTAAGTGTAATGTCCTCTCGTTCGCTTCCTCTTTATGCCGTCAGCTTTCCTAGATGCCTCCCGAAGAACACCAAACTTCAGGTGATTTTTCATTGAATTGAATTCTGCGATGTTATTTAGATCTGATTGGATTTCCCCTGAACCCACTCTGATACCATGTTATTTTTAGGATCAGAAATGAAATAAGCAAAATAACAACACAAGAACAATGAACACAGCAAGATACCTTGGGAAAACCCTCCTTCACGAGGGAGAAAAACCCAGCAACATATAACTCTTATATATAGGATGAATAAGAGCAGAAATCTGCTTTACAATTAGACCCTTCTCAAGGGTGAATTAATACAATGAATAATAGCACTTATCCTTTGATGCCAAGATAAATATGTATCTCCTTGAAGTCGATCTGCTTCTACATGATGATAATCTGATGCTGAAGGGCGAACTTCTGCTCTGTAGAGAATGTGAATATGAATATATGAGAATGACTTGATTCCACCTTGTATATATACAAAACATGGTGACTCTTCACTTAGGTCGGCCTCCTTTTAAGAAATAATATAATTTGTGATTAAGGCCGACTTGCCTTATTAATTATTTATTATATTACCTTAGGAGAAAATATCTCCCTAAGCTAAAAACACTAACAATTTGGACTTGAATTTATTATTATTTCTCAAATTTGGTGAAATGGGCCAAATAAATATTAAAATATATTTGATTGTCCAAATGGGGCATGGGAATCCACAGTGAGAGGATATTGTAACTCCCAAAGCATTCTGGCATCTTTGTTTGTGATAGATTCTAAGATAGGGTTATGACAGATTCTGTGACAACTCATAATTGGGGAGTTAGTATTGGCAGCTAGTGGAGTTACAAAGAGCTTATTTGGGAAAGAACCTTGAATAAATACAATGTTATTGTTTTGCATGTTGGAGGAACATCTCATTATTTTTTATGACAATTGTGAGTGAGTGAAAGAGGAGCATCTTTACTGCCTAATAATAGTCGAGAATAAAGTGGAGGTTATGAAATCTCTTTAATTGGGCCTATTTTGAGAGGAAATATTTGAAAAAAAATTAATTAAGATGTATTTTTTGGCATTTTGGGACTCTAAGATTATTGCCCCCAACTTCTATATATGTCAGGCTACTTCTCCAGTTCTCATCTTTTGCCGATTTATCAATTTTCTTCACTGCAAGAGAACTTGTGTTCAACTACAAGATTTGAAGACAAGACCCTTGGATTCTTGGAGATTGTTGGATAAAAACCCTTTGATTTTCTGAGGGCAATCTCGCACAAAAGTTGTATTTGCACTTCAAAGCATTGTTTAGATTTTCCGCATAGTTTTCAGTATTTTTTATTTGCAGATTTGTGAAGGAGCTACAACAAGCAAAGAATATTTTCAAATTTTCAATGTTCATCTTTGTATTTATTGTACATTTTTTGCTTATTTGGTGAATATAGATCAGCTGCATGCATTTTGGAGAAGTCTAATTTATATGTGCAAATTGTAAATGTAATCAAATCTTCAATCAAATTGGAAGCCTAAAGGTTTTTCAGAAATTCTAAGTGTAAGAATTCTACTCAAAATTCTAAGTCAGATTTAAATTACTTATGCTGAATGTGCTGACTGCAGAACATTTATAGATTTCGATGCTTTGCATATCACCAATGAACTACCATATATATCTTTGAGACACGCCTTCACAAGAGACGCGTCTCATGAGAGGACGTGTTTCCACAAGGTGGAGGCACGTCCGCTCATGGGACATGTCCCTTGGGCACGCGCAGGTCTCAAGCAAGACCGAATTTAATTCGGTTAACACATATTAATATATGTGTGAATGGTAGAATGAAATCCGATTTATATCAAATGCAGATTTTAAACATCATTTATTAATTCGAATTTTATACATGCATTATAAATTCGATTTTACTTATTTCCAGAAATATAAATATGAAGAGTAATCTAATCTTATATAAATGAAGATGATGCTTATAGCAATCATCATTTATATCTGACCTAATCTATCTTTCATCAACACAAATTTAGATGAAATTCTGAGCATAGTTGTGAAGAAACATCAATATAAATTTCAGTATTTTAGTGTAAGTTTTTGTGGAGGTTTTAATATATATTTTATGTTAAAATTTAATAGCTAAGATTATTTCAAATTTGAAAATATTTACAAAATATATTGTTGAGGACATTACTATTAAAATAATGTTTATTTATTTATTTATTAATGCTCAATATTGTAAGATATTGTAAGATAGAGATAAGATCGTCTCCGATCTTATCTGGAGTTTCTTTTTAGAAACTTTCCAGTTTTGTAAATCTTGTAAACTATTTATTGAGCGTCTCGCTCATTGTTAATACATCAATTAATTTACCAATTACTTGCGTAATATGTTATCAGAGCCACTACGCTCAAAATTGAATTTTTAATTCATGAAAAATCTTTTCAAGATTTTTTAAGCTCTTGAATTAAAAATTTAATAAAATCTTCCTTGAATTTTCGAAGATTTTTTGTGAGCTTAATTTCGGAAATTTTTTTCGAATTTTCTTCGTGGCTTGTTTTGAAATTCGAATTTTTTTGTCTGAAAATTTTCGTGGGCAGTTTTTCTGGAAGATCGCGTTTTGCTTAAGCGAAGGTTTTCTTGTGGCACGCGTTTTTTTTTCTGGAGCACGTCTTTATTTCTGGCAGCGATCTTCATTTTCTCTGGCCGCGCGAACTTCTTCTGGTTTTTTTTCGTGACCTCCTGTCCTCTGGCTTGTGTTCGTGTTTGTTTCATGCACGCATTTTCTGGAAACGTGTTTCTTTTCTGGTCGCGCCAACGGGACTTTGTCTTCTGAGCCCGTTTTTTTGAAGTTTCGGACTGCGACTTTGAGACTCTCAAGCTCGCGATTTTCTTCTACGTTTTGAGTGTTCTCTCTGCACTTTAAAAACGCAAATATCAGCCTCTCTTTGCCATGTCTCTGTGGAATTTCGAGCCGCTAAAAGCTGGATCCGTCTTGAGGTGTTCTCTGCAATTTTTTTCTAAAATCGTGAGTTTTCTGGTTCAGTCAATGCCGGCTAGGGCAGTCTGAAAGTTCGTCCAAGGTTTTGACACGTTTTTCGAAGTCAAAAAAAATTTTCGATCACAGATTCCTGGTGGGTTTTTCGAGAGCTCAACTGGGTTGGTCTCCGAATTTTTTGGGTGCATCGTTTTTCGTGCCTCAAATTTTGTGCCATCCGTACACTGTACTTTCTACAGTCTATACTTGAATCTGTCCTTGTTTTCTGCATTGGAATTCATGCCTCGAGTTTCGTGCATCAACCTCTTCTCAGTACCTCGTTTTTCGTGCCTCGAAAAGCGTGAAGATGGCCAGTTTAAGCAATTTAATGCTGGAAGGCAGCCAGAGATTTAATGGCAAAAATTACAACACCTGGAAGCAGCGGATGTTAACAATTTTTGAATACCGCTGCCTTGATCAGATGATCCTCGGCAACGCTACTCGTCCTGAAGCGGCGGGTAAGGATCAGGATAAGTTTGATGAGCAGAATCGTGAAGCCGTCATGCTTATTAAGCTTTCGGTTACTGATGATCAGCTCCCACAGATCCCACTGCGAAAATCAGCTAAGGAGATCTAGGATCACTTGAAGGATTTGCATGAAACTTCCGACAAAAGTCGTGCGTTTTTCTTGAAGAATATGTTGTTTTCTATCATGATGGATGAGAAGACAACTCTGCAAGCGCACTTGAATAAAATCCAGGAGATCAGAGATCAGTTGGAGGCGATTGGTCGGAAAATGGAGGAGGAAGACATGGTTGTGATCACCCTGAAGAGTTTACCGAAGTCCTATGAACATTTCATAGAGACCCTCAACATTACATCTGCTAATGTTGATCTCAAGTTTCCGAATTTGTGCACTATCCTGTTGCAGCAGGATCGCTGGAGACAACAGTTCGGTAGCAATGAATCATCATCCTCCACGGAGCAGGCCTTTGCAGCAAAAACTCAGTCAAAGCATCATGGGAAAGGTCAGCCTTCACAGCAGAAAGGCTCAAGTCAGCGCTCCACCGGCCCGAAGAAGAAAAATATACAGTGCAATTACTGTCATAAATTTGGCCACATCAAGAAAGATTGCCGTGCTCGTTTGGCTTCTAAGCAAAAGAAGCAAGGAGGGTTTCAGAAAGCGAATGTCGCCGAGCACTCTGAGCAGAAGGAATCTGCCTTTTATGCACTAATGGCAAAAAGGGCCGCAGACCATGTCAAGTCCCCTGCTTGGTACATAGATTCTGGTGCCTCGCGTCATTTCTCACATAGGCGTGATTGGTTCACAGACTTTTCCCCTTGCACTGACTCAGTAATCTTTGGAGGAGGTGAGGAATACACAGTTGTCAGCACAGGCACTGTTCAGGTTCAGTCTGGCGGGAGGGATCTCATATTCCTCAGCGTTTATTATGTACCTGATATCGAGCTCAATCTTCTCTCAATCAGTCAGATCATGCGGCATTCTCCCCAGATGGATGTGGTATTCAGCTCGCATAGATGTTCGATTGTTGATCGAGAAACTCGCACAACGGTGGCCGTTGGGATAGAGGATCATGGCCTTTACAGGCTTGTGGACACTGGTGATTCTCCAGAGTTAGCCTTGGCAGCCAGACATTCAGCTGTCACCAGTCTTTGGCACAAGCGGTACGGGCACTTGAACGTGCACTATCTCTCTCAGCTTGCTCGGGAGGGACTTGTAGATGGCTTACCTGACATTCAGACTCAGCATCAGGGCGTTTGTGGTGCTTGTCAGGCTGGGAAGCAGCATCGCACACCGTTCAAGGATGGTGACTCTTGGCGGGCTTCTAAGGTACTTCAATTAGTTCATGCTGATATTTGTGGCCCTATGTCTGTTTCTTCTGTAACTGGTTGCAAGTACTTTCTACTTTTTGTTGATGACTATAGTAGGAAAATGTGGGTGTACTTTCTTAAACAGAAATCAGAGGGTTTTAATGTATTTCAGAAGTTTAAGGCCTTAGTTGAAAAAGAGTCCAGTTCTAGTATTATAACTCTTAGGTCAGATAATGGGGGGGAATTCTGTTCTAGTGCATTCTCCAACTTCTGTGATACTCATGGGATAAAATGTCAGTTAACCACACCCTACACTCCTCAGCAAAATGGTGTTGTAGAGCGACGCAATCGTACGATTGTTGAGATGGCTCGCTCCATGTTGCAACACAGGAGTGTTCCTACTAAGTTTTGGGCAGAAGCCGTCAATACATCAGTCTATCTCCTTAATAGGTCACCCACTCATGCTGTTAAGGGAAAGACTCCTGAGGAAGTTTGGTTTGGTCGCAAACCTAGGATCAGTCATTTGAAAGTTTTTGGCTCTCTTGTGTATGTTTGGATTCCAGAGGCCAAGCGCACTAAGCTGGACTCAAGAGCCAGAAACTCATGTTCACAGGGTACAGTGACAACCACAAGGCATATAGGCTGATTGATATAGACACTGATCGTCTTATCTTCAGTCGAGATGTTGTCTTTGATGAGGAACCAGGTCCATTTCACTCTTCCTCACCTGTTCAGCATTCAGAGGATCAGCCTCTACAGGGTCCTGATATGAGTGTCCGACTTCCATTAGGTTCACTTGATGGGAGGGATGACGAAGACCTAGTCTTTGATGATGCTCAACCTGAGTTTCCTCCAAATGATAATGAACATCCCCCTGTTGAACCTGTTCCAGATCCACAACCAGATCCAGCTCTTCCTGCTGCATCTGATGTTGGCACATCTACTCTCCGACCGAAATGGTGGGCTAAGACTATCAGTGATCTTCGTGCTGATGAGCTCATTGAGGGTAGATCATCCAGAAACAAGAGCAAACAGCAGTCTACAGTGAATTTTGCTCTCATGGCCAACATTCACAGTGTTTATGAGCCTCAGACCTATTCAAAGGCAAAAGGGATACCTAAGTGGGAAAAGGCAATGGAATCAGAATACCAGAGTCTTCAGAAGAATCACACTTGGGTCCTTTCCAATCTTCCTTCAGGGAAGAAGCCCATTAGCTGCAAATGGGTGTACAAGGTGAAGTACAAAGCTGACGGAACCCTTGACAAGTACAAAGCTCGTCTGGTTGCACGGGGGTTCTCACAGAAAGAAGGCATTGACTATGAGGAGACCTTTGCTCCTACAGCCAAAATGAGTACCATACGGCTTGTCCTTGCCTTAGCAGCCCAATTTGGTTGGAAGGCCCATCAGATGGATGTGAAGAGTGCTTTCCTCAACGGTGAGTTGAAGGAGGAAGTATACATGACGCAGCCTCCAGGTTTCAAAGTTGCTGGTCAAGAACAGAAGGTATGCAGATTGGTCAAAGCACTCTATGGCCTGAAACAGGCTCCTCGGGCTTGGTACATTAAGATTGACACGTACCTCACAGATCATGGTTTTCAGAGGAGTCCATCTGACTCGAACCTGTATGTCAAGAATACTGGTAATGAGATTCTGCTTGTTGTTGTCTACGTGGATGACTTGATCATTACTGGTAGCTCAGCACATTTGATCACTGAGATCAAACAGGACTTGTGCAAAACTTTTGACATGACAGACTTGGGCCTCTTGCATTATTGTTTAGGTGTTGAGGTTTGGCAGACAGAGAGCAGCATTTTCATCTCCCAGTCCAAGTATGCTCGAAGTCTTCTGGATAAGTTCCGAATGCAGGATTGCAAACCTGCCTCTACACCCATGGAAAAAGGGCTTAAGTTGTCAGCTAAGTCCAATTCACCTGTGGTAGATGAAACATTGTTCAGGCAACTAGTAGGCAGCCTCATCTATCTTGCTGCTACTAGACCTGATTTGAGTTTTGCAGTGAGCTACATATCACGCTTCATGACAGCCCCCAAGGCTGATCATTGGGTAGCAGCGAAGCGTGTGCTGCGTTATGTGAAGGGCACTCCTAATTTTGGACTCTTGTACACTCGGAGTCACGATCCTAAACTCAGTGGGTTCACAGATTCAGATTGGGCAGGTTCAGTTGATGACAGGAAATCAACATCTGGGTATGTGTTCAGTTTGGGATCCGGTGCAGTCACATGGACGAGTAAGAAGCAGCAAGCAGTGGCTCTCTCCTCGACAGAAGCAGAGTATCGGGGAGCAGTAAAAGCAGCATGTGAGGCAGTTTGGCTTCGCCGGATGCTTGCAGATATGCAAATATCTCAAGCAGGTCCGACTCCCTTGTTCTGTGATAATCAGGGAGTTCTCAAACTTGCCAAGAATCCGGTCTTCCATGAGCGAACCAAGCATGTGGAAACTCATTGTCATTTCATTCGGAAGCTGGTTGAAGACGGATCAGTTCAGTTGCTGTATGTTCCGACAGAGGATCAGACAGCAGACATTCTCACCAAGTCGCTCAGTACAGATAAGTTTGTAAAATTCAGGGGGCATCTTGGTGTAGTTGATAGATTGAGCATTAAGGGAGGGTATTAAAATAATGTTTATTTATTTATTTATTAATGCTCAATATTGTAAGATATTGTAAGATAGAGATAAGATCGTCTCCGATCTTATCTGGAGTTTCTTTTTAGAAACTTTCCAGTTTTGTAAATCTTGTAAACTATTTATTGAGCGTCTCGCTCATTGTTAATACATCAATTAATTTACCAATTACTTGCGTAATAATTACAATGGTATCAACATAGTAGCCGGATACTCCCCTACCCCTCCCCGGGCACGCGTATCCCCGTATCCGATACGGATACTTGTGCGATACGCCACGGATACACGTTGGATACCGTACCCACACGTGCCCAAAAAACCTTGATTTTCCGGCCGTGCCGGATACTATGTGATTTTATTTTCAAAAAAACTGACGTGAACCTTCCAAAATATTATCTTAAAAAACTTCAATCATGCAATTTTTTGTTTTGTTTTGTATAAATAAAACCTACACCAAATGAGGAAGACAAATGAAATGTTTTTCTATTTCAGCAACCCATTTTTATAAGACTTCTTCAAATGCAACTCTACTATTTTTCTGGTGTTTTAATTTTTACAAATTTAAAAAAGTTAATTGATTATAATTTTATATTTATATTATATTGTTTAAATGTTAGAGATTTTAAAAAAAATAAAACTTATTCTTTAAATGTAAATCAAATTTATTAATATATATTTAACTATTTATTCTTTATTAAATTATTAATATTCAAATTTTAATATTATTTTAATTTATATTTTCTTATTTGCTTTTAAAGTAATGAAAATCTCCTCCAATAACTTAGAAAATATATGTGTGTATTTTTTATGAATGTCGTATCCAGCCGTATCCATATTGGGGGTCTTAAAAAATGGCCATATCCGAATCCGTGTCCATGCAACTTTGGGTATCAAAGCTTGATCTTACCAGCCTACAGGGTAAATGAAATTGTTGATGTGAAGGGAAATCAGATTTCTCCATTATTTATAATTGCTCTTGATAATCATGGGAGAATTCTTGATATTTCTAAGAAATGGGGAAAATGCAGATCTTATTCAAGAGAAGATGATATAAATACAAAAGAGCCAAGATGAAATGCAAAGGAACAGAGACACAATGATCAATTTATTACAAAGCTACAGAGTAGGATGTGAAACCCAATCCCAGCTAAAACATCACAAAAAGTGGAGATTGATAAAATCTTTGAAGAGTATCAAAGAAAATCTTGTGTAACTTTTGACATTTACTTGGAAATACTTAGAAATCCGAGTTTTTCAATAAAAGAGAGTTCAAGCAAAAAGAAGAAAAATCAGAACCAAAGCAACAAGAAGTTATTAAGGAACAGATCATCAAGCATGAACCAACGAAAGATGACCTACAAATGGAAGAAAGAATTGAACCAAAGGTACAACAAGCTACAGAAGTTGAAGGAAAAAAAATTATCAAGCATGAACCAACGAAAGATGACCTACAAATGGAAGAAAGAATTGAACCAAAGGTACAACAAGCTACAGAAGTTGAAGGAAAAAAAATTATCATTAAAAAAAGATATTCCAATTATTTCTAATGAATCCTCACATCAAGGAAGTGTTTATAACTTTATATTAATGAAGTTGTTAAGAAAACAACATCAAATGTTAGATGTAAAGATTTCATTATTCTAATGATTTCTAATGGTGTGTGAAATACACCTATTGAAATTTCAAATCTTGAAAAAGTTGGGTCATTGTCATATGAAATTGATTTACAAAGTAGTTGTGTTGACAATCATAAATTTTTGAAGCATGTTGATTATTGTTCCACTAATCTTCATTCTAAAAATTTGAGTCACAAGAATGGCAATGCTGCTTAAAATCTTTCAATAATATCGAAGACAGCAAAAGAAGGTAAACACTTTGATGGCCTTTTGGATTACACCTCCAGAAATAAGGAGAATAGTAGTAGCATAAATTTATTGGAACAATTTCATACCATGACATTACAAAGTTCTTGCCATCATGGGAAACATTCTACCAACATTTGAAAGATGAAGGGTACAACTTGCAGAAAATGGAAAGGTGATCCTTTTGCTCCTATCCAAGATTGCTCATGCATGATGGTGTTGGATCCTGGTGCTATAACTAAAGAACTCCAAATATTAGAAATTCTGAAGCACACAAAGATTGAAGCTTTTGATAGATTCAATTTCATGGTTGCTTATATATTCACCATCCCACGTAACAAGATAAGTAGACAACTCAATTTAGTCATGAATGAGCTTATAGTATGTGATGAATTCTATGTTGTTAAAATTAATGTGGCTATTGGTGTATAAGGGCTGTATTTTCTTGGTGAGTTTTCAAAGAATCATCAAGGAAAAGATAGGGTGTTTGGAAGTCTCTTTGATGGATCACTAAGAATAGTCACATCTATGAGGATTTCTTGCAAGGGACAAGTTGCTTGGACAACAAGATGCTTGGAAATGGCAGGCATGCATACTATCTCATTTTATAGTAAGCAATATAGTCTTCATTTTGATATTCAAACTCTTCTAAATTAGTATAGTAAGTTGTTCAATAATATGCCTCCATGATTTCCAATCAATAGAGGATTCCAACACATCATAGAGTTGGAACAAGGCTCTAAACCTATCACGATCATTCCATGTAACCACCTAAGGACGTATAAAGAAAAGATCAAGAAAACTAGCACAAGATCAAGATGCATCTTTTTATTTTTTTACTTCCACATTTTTCTTTCATTGCTATATAGTATAATTTATGTTTTATAATTGTAAATGTTGTATGCTCGACAAGTTGTGATTTCTTCTTTATCTAAGAAAAATTGGAATACATACTCTTTTATCCACTTAGTTAAATGCAACTGGTCGGGTGCAAAAACAAATTGAGGATTTGGTCTTCATGCACTCCAACTTGCATCTCATTGCATAAGAAACCTTATAACAATGTGCAGGTGATGAGGAATCGGGACCTATCTCCTAAGAGTGCCACTTAGATGCTACTATTGCACTTGCCTAAATCTATATAAATGACGTCGTTTCTACAGATGATGCTGCTTCAACAGATGACGCTACTTCTACAGATGACATGGCTAGTGGGAGTGGCATTGCAGCCGATTGTAGTTCAAATGAAATTGAACCACAGGTTGACCTTGATGCTCTTGATGAAGAGCAATATGAAGATTATTGAATATTGATTATACTTTTCATTTAGTATCAACACTTGACAAATCACTAAATCATGAATTTATGAGTATTTAATTTATTACAAGTTGAGATATTTAAATATTTTATTTATTGGCAATTATTATATTTTATAATTTTTAATAGATATTAAATTATTAAATTTTATTTCCATATTTATCAACTTGTAGTCGTACCCAAGGAAAAAAAAAAGTGGTGTTACAAAGTAAAATGGCACATTACAAAATGCATTGAGGAGTTGGCTTGTCATGGTGTGACCCACTTTGCAACAAATTTTATCACATTTCAATCTTTGCTTCAATCAAAGACTACTCTAAAACTATGCTCCACGGGGACGCGTCCCCTAAGGTTTTTACCCGTTTCCCATACCGAGTACAAAACGGGGACGCGAGTACGGCTAGGAAACGTACCCTGGCCGTCTCTCTTTACCCTCCAAGTACACAATACTTTTAGGGGACGTTTTGCCAAAAAATAGGGGACTTGGGTACTGCTAGCAATACCCGATACTGCCTAGCCGTACCCCGACCGTACCGGGTACGGCTAACAGTACCCTACGGCCCAGCAAAAAAAAAACGCCTTTTTTTTAAAAAGTCAAAGTTTTTTCATTAAAATAAAGCTATGGGCGGGCCCACAAGGGACGCCCCATCACACTTGACCTAATGTAAGTGTCATATAAGCTCCAAAATGAGAAAAAGTAACTCATTTTTACTTTTCCATTGTGAAGTGAAGGAAAGCAAAAGAGGAGCAGCTAAGTGAAGGAGA
The DNA here is from genome assembly GCA_007115665.2 of Sequoiadendron giganteum. Classification (NCBI taxonomy): domain Eukaryota; kingdom Viridiplantae; phylum Streptophyta; class Pinopsida; order Cupressales; family Cupressaceae; genus Sequoiadendron; species Sequoiadendron giganteum. The sequence goes on from CM021108.1 coordinate 314,569,843, forward strand.
AAACAGCAGGTTGGAGAGGAGCTTAGAGCATCATTTCAGCATATTAGAGGTATGTTTTTCATCTTTTTTTTGTATTTGCTATTTGTTTTTTATTTTTGCAAGATTTTTTTAAGTTTTTCAACACATAGGAAAAGCATTGTGGGTTTTTTTTTATTTTTTTTTCAACTTGCAGCTCTTTGAATTTAAAAAACAATCATGAGTCATAATATTGAAATTCAAATGCAAGAAAGAACTCAAACTCAAAGAACAAGAGATAGACCTAGAAATAGTGCAACTACAAACATTGGGGAGTGTTCAGAAAGTGGGAGTGGAGTAGGGTCAGCAAGTTCAAACGCATTTGAATGTCCATCTGAAACCCTCAAAAAATGGGCAAAAGGCCCATTTAAACCCAAAAAGCCTCTACTACAATTTGCAACAAGAGTTGATAAAGAAAAGAAAAGAAATCGGGGGGTAGTAGATTATGGGAGTGTCATTTGCGCCACAAACAATACTATGGCAGCTATACGAGAGTTTATTGCCATCTTTTGTGGATTGGTGGTTAAGGGGTGAAAGGGTGTAGAAAAATAACCCAACAAGAAAAAATTGAGGCAACTAGATTGCATATGGAGGGGGAGGCATTAAAGAAAGGGGTTTCAATTGAGAGTTTGCAGCCTATTATGGGAATGCCTACACCATCAGTGGATTTTGCTTCAGCTTCTCAATCTCATGTGGGGGAGGATTCTACTAGAGGAAAGAAAACAAGTATGCATGTTGCTGATATGTTTAATGTTACAGTAAAAAATGGGGCTGATTCCTCTATTGCCAAGTTTTTTTATGCTAATGCCATACCATTTCATGTCTCACGTTCACCATATTATAAAAAAATATGCAAAGATATAATAGCTGCTGGTCCCTCATATGTTCCACTTGGAGAAACTAAGCTACGCACCACTCTACTTGATAAAGAGTACTCCAAGGTGAGTATTTTGATGGAGGATATGAGACAAACATGGTTGACAAATGGCTGCTCGATAGTCATGGATGGGTGGACCAATATCAAACATCGGCCACTCATCAATCTTATTGTCACTAGTACAGCAAGCTCTTATTTTCTTAGAGCTATAGATTGTTCAGGAAAAAGGAAGGATGCAACCTTCCAATTTCAGATTTTGAGAGATGCTATAGAGGAGGTTGGAGCCTCTAATGTTGTGCAGGTATTGATCACAAATTCACATTTTGATTTTCTTTCTTTCTTATTTTTGATTTGGAATGTGAGACATCATCTATAAATTAAAATTTTTATTTAATTATTAAATTGATATCTATACTAATCTCATATCAACTTGATAATATGCCATTGCCAAGTAGTGATTGATGGTGGAAAGTGCTTATAAGCACATTTTTTGGACCCCTTGTGTGCATGCGTTGAACAATACCTTGAAGGACATTGGGAAGATAGATTGGGTGAAGGCAGTGGTTGCAGAGGCTAGAGAGGTGCAAATGTTCATTTGCAACCATCACACTTCACTTGCTTTATTCAAAACATTTTCAAGGAAGGAATTCCTCAAGCCCATGGAGACTAGATATGCCAGCTACTTCATTTTATTGGAGAGGATGGTTGAGGTCCAAGAGGCTCTACAAATAATGGTGGTCAATGTAGAGTGGGGTAGATGGCATGAGTCAAGCACACCAGAGGGAAAAAGGGTGAAACAAAAAATCCTTGATGATGACTGGTGGTCCACAATGAGGTAAGAAAATTGGCATTGCTGATTTTATTATTTATTTGAATTATTTCTTAATTTTATTATTGCTGATTTTCATTTTATTATTTAATATGTATAGGTTAGCTGATTTTAATTTTTGTAACTTGTTTGCACTTGCAGATATGTATGCTCCTTCATCCAACCTATTGTGCAAGTGATTAGATATGCTGATACTGACTCTCCTAGCCTTGGAGAGATTTATGAGACCTTTCATAGTATGCTTGGACAGGTCAAGCAAGCAATTTATGGCAAGGACCCTACTTTGGTATTTTATGAGGAGCATCTTAGGCCCATTGTGACGCGACAGTGAGACATTATGAACACCCCGCTACATATGACAGCCTATGCTCTCAATCCAAAATGGTATGCACCGAGACTTGGGAGAGTGGCTCCATCTCATGATGAAGAGGTGAAAGAAGGCTTCATGAAAGCCCTTACAAAAATGTATACTTCAGAGGAATCTAAACATTAAAAGATGCCATACAAGTAGCAAATCTCAGATTTACCTAGAAATCACTACAATCTGGGAACAAGACAGGTCATATTTATGGCACCATTGGCCTGGATAACAGTTATAGCTCCATTGGTGTAGGTATCAATCAGATACACATCTTTGTTGCCAAGCCAACTGTTATGACACTCACATATGGCATCACAGACCTGAGTACTTATGGCAGGCATCTATGGAAACCTACAGCATGAAAATGTCATAAAGGTGCGATGTTGTATACTTGTATCATCTGGGTATTAGAATAAATTATATATTTGAAAACTAGACTCAAAATCCTACATTTCATATTACTAGACTTTATTAAAATTCATGGTTCTTTTCATTTTGTCATCAATAAATTTATGGACCTCCAAAGCACGTAGAAGAATATATCATCAACTGGTATCCTCTTGTCTGCCTTATTCATTGGCTCACTGCAGTTGGTTATAGCTTCTCCTTTCAATATTAGTCCTTAAGAACCTTACCTTTGTGTTTTCCCAGACAGTTGTTGAACCTCAAATTAGATATACCTATGAAAGTTATATAATTTTCTTCTTGTTACTGCTAGGCTTCTGGAGGCGTATAAACATGGTAGTTATAGCAGGATCTTGATAATATAAATGGTTTTCTTCATAATTCAACAGTCTCAATTTCTCATAATCAAGGGTAAATTCTAAAATTATTCAGACAATAAGAAAATCAGGCTCAAATTGCATGTTAGCAACCTAACAATCTTCATAGAGGCTTGATAAAATCCATTAAAGTGCTTTGACATCTGGGGCTGACTAAATTATGTCCAAAGTAGATTTTTGAGGACTATTAGTATTTCTGATGTCCAGGCAATGTAGTGTCATCAAATTTAGGCTCTAACTGCTGCTTGTTGGAAGGATGTAGGGGACAATAATGATTGAAGTTAGGGAATCTAGGAGATGGATGCATGGACTTCTTCATCTGAGCTCTCATGACAGGTAGGCCAGTTCCATCCGTTTCTACACAATTGGTGTTGACAACTATATTCACAAGTGACATGTCAGTGCCATGTTCTATATTTTATCCTTTGGGAAAAATTTGACCAAAAAGGACCACAGCAACTCCACTTGTGTTAAGATCCTAATATTCTATATTCCTAAGTGTAATAAGGATAAGCACTGGCATGCTTAACCTCAATATTTCCATTTATTAGTTTTAGTTATTCATTAAGCCAACTTAATTAGAATGACATAGTTATGCCTATAAATAAGGAAGAAAAAGACTCTCCCCAAACCATCAGATGTTCTAATATTCAATTTATATTATTATTTTCTGATTATTGGATGTGACACCTCAAAGTGGTCTGCTATTTTTTATTTTTTTTGCCTCTATTTTGAAGAAATATCATAACAAGTGGTATCAGAACTATAATTTGGGCCAAGAATTTTCTTTTTACCATAATCACAATCCATTGCGAATTTGGACCTGATTTTTTCTAGGTTTGAGGTATCTAATCAAGGAAGCTTCAAGTAAAATTAGCTTTCTATGATCATTTTTGTGCAAGTTATTACAGTCTTTTTTTCATTCATTATAGGCCACAAATTTCAAAAAAAAAAACATTTTTTTACATTTTTGGAAAGCTTGTGAAAGATAGTTAAAGCCAGTTCTTTTTTATTTTTTCATAGGAAAACTAATACTGTAATTTAGTGGTCAAAGTTAGGTCAAAATATTTTATTATTTTTCATTAATTTACTCTATACAATCCACAATATTTGGAAAAAATATGTATACATTTTTAAATATCTTGCGGAAAATCAGGTAGGGTTAATTATTAGAAATTTCTTATTAGAGAAAAAATTAATTCCATAATTTAGTGATCAAAGTTTGGTCAACAGACAAATGTCAAATTAAGTTATAACTCGTTTTAAAATTTGATGGTTACAACTTGCATCAAATACATTCCTCCCTCACCTAATAAAAAACCTAGTGTTCAAAAAACAAACACAACAAAAGCCATGTCATCTTCAAGATTTGAGGACTTTTCTACAAAGACCGGATACAATGACCCTCTTTATTCTCTACCACTTTAAATTGAAGGAAAAATTCCACCAAGATGTGAAATAGTGGTACATTTTATGAAGAATAAATTGTCTAATCCCATTTGCAAAATCTTTAAATGAGGATTTAGATAGGTTTGAACAAGAACTATTGTTTCAATTGAAGCCACAACAAAGCCACCTACGTATGTGCAACCCTAACAAACAAAATCAAGAGATAGAACAGTCTTTTTAAAGTCTGAAACTAAACCCACCAAAAATAGACATTCAGAAGTTTGATGGTTCAAATGTGACTTTATGAATAAGTCAACAATATTTTAAGCTTCATAATATACCAAATAATGCAATGGTTGACATCATAGTTTTAGGACTCGGACTCAACTCGGCAGCCCAAAATTTTGACTCAGACTTGGGACTCGGCATGGACTCAGCAAAACAAAACTCATAATTACACAAAAAAAAAGAAAAAAATGCATTTAGAGAACTTAAAAGTCTAATTTGACCATCAATTTGTCACAATTCAAATAGTACACATGTCCATGATCCTCAAACTCTCAAAATTTGAAATTTCAGCCACTATGTCTATTATGTTCAGGTGCCAAAAGAGTCTAAGCTTAGGATTTGGGTGTTTGAACCTAAGACCCGAGAGTCTTGAAGCAGGACTTGGCCAAAATCAATGTAGGAGTCTGGTTGACTCAGCTCGGCCAACTCAAAGACTCAAGAGTTTGGAGAGTTTTGCAGAATACTTGAAGAGTCCTCAAACTATGGTTGACATAGTCTCACTACATTTTGAATCCGAACCTTATCAATGTTACCAATGGATGATGAATGACAAGCAAGGCCAATTGCTTAGCTAGAAAGAATTTAGTAATGACTTAGCAGCCCACTATGAGCAACCATGGAAGGGAAGCTATTTCACCCAATTGCCAAATTTAAAACAAATAGGCTCTACAGCCGAATATAGTGCTAAGCATATGAGATTGGCAATCCGCACAATGTGACACATTATCAAAGGCTACAACTCTACATCAACAAACTTAATGACCAAAAATGGCATGATGTTTGTTTGGTGGAGCCTTGTGCAATTAGAAAAGCTATGCAACAAGCATTGCATATTGAGCAACAAAACTCTTCAAACAAAAAATTTGGACAAGGTTAAACCATAGGATAAAAAGATAGAAATGTGACTAATCCCATTGACAAAAATAGGGACAACTTCTTTAAAGCAAAACAAAATTATTAAGCTCTTTCCTCAACAAAAGACAAAGAAAAGAGAAAAAGGTCTATATGTTGGCAACGTGATAGCAAATGGTCTGGAGGTCATAAGGGCTTATTAAGAATAAGGTCGAAAAAAGAGGGAGAAGTAGGGACAAAAGAACCAAATGTGGAGCTTGAGCATGAGAATTTAGATGAGAAAGAAAGTGCTACTATCCCCCTACATGCATTGAATGGCACAAACAAACTACACACGCTAAAAATGATCGGTTATATCATAAAGAAAAAAGCAACAGTATTGGTTGATACAAGTAATATACACAACTTAATTGATAGAAGATCAACTAACAAGCTTTGTGTGTCCAATCTCTAATTTCCAGGTCATGATAGCTCATGGGAAACAACTCTCTTGTGGTTGTATATGCCATCATATAAAACTCTATATGGAAAATTATCAGCTAGATTCAAAAATGTTTGCTATCCCAATTGGGGGAGCAAATGTAGTTTTAGGTGTGCAATGACTTAAACAATTGGGAACAATGTCTTTCGATTTTTAAGATTTATTTATGGATTTTAGTACAAATGGGAAAAAAGTATAAATTTATAGGGATAAAATCATACCAAGTCAAATTATTAGCTCCCAAAAGTGTCATGCCCCCACAAAATGCAATCCTAAATACGGGTTGACAAGATCAGATCACCATTCATAAACCATTTGGTCAGACATGGAAAAATATTAATTGACGATATTGAGAGTTAAGGAATGAAACGTGGCATTATGACAGAAGTTGGATGCAGATCGTCCCTCACAAATAGCAACACAAAGAAGCAATAAAAGGAATCGAACTATTAAAGGATAATATTAATAAAAATTAATTATCCTTTAAATAGATACTTACGATTGGCTAAGCAATCAAACAAAGAGACATGCCTCTAACGAAGGGGTGTAGCAGTCAAACAAAGAGACATGCCTTTAATGAAGAGAGATAACCATTCACCCCAACGTGGGTATATAAGGTGAAACATCTCAAGGCAGAAAATCATCAATTGGAGAGAGAATTACTCAGTCTGGAAAATCAATAATTTCTGAATATTAAGGCAGCAATCATCTGCAGATATAAAACAGATAACAGGGAATAGGGGTCTGCACCCTCTAAGTTAGAAATAATCAATTATTTAGCATATGTGCAGCAGCCCGATTTCCTAAGTTGGTATGAGATCTGATTTACAGTTATATGGTGCAGCATAATTTAATATAAGTGATTGTGATTGTTTAATTGAATATTCAAGATACTAATGATACATTGCTGTTATGGCTGCTTCCTTATATCAGTAAGTATGATTAATATTTGTTGTCATATGTCTTGAATGTTTTAGCCATGATAGAAGGGACTGAGATTACAAGAGGGGAACGGGGATGGGGCACTCTCCTAGGTATACCACCTCGAGATGGGGGACCAAGTAGTCCCAAGATGGAGGACCAAGTAGTCCCAAGGAGGCCAAGGGGGTACCAATGGTACAGCGCCTTGGGCTTGAGAGAGATGACATTTTCATTGGGCTTGAGAGAGATGACATTTTCAGAGCACCCAATGTGATCTCACCCCTCCATCATGGTGAACCACCACAAGAGATCAAATCATAGAGAGAGGGAAATGGTTGGCAAGATGAGGGGATAACGGAAAGGGGACACCTCCTAGGTAGACCACCTCATATGGATGGCATGGGCCACATGGGGCCAAGATATCTGCTCTTGAGCCTAGTGTAGAAGGGTCCTAGGCACCCCATCGAGTCACATTCTCCCATACTCTCCTATGGTTGAGCAGGAGCCCTCCAAGGATATTAAATGCTTTGTGATTGGATTAGTAATTGGCCTTGAGTTTACTAATATTTAATTATGATAATCAGCTAATTAATATTATTGTGGTAAAAGGTAATAATCTGCTAATCAGTGTGATTGTGGTAAATGGGTTCTCATTTGTGTGCAGGGCTTCAATAAGGTGAAAGGTGCTCTCTAACCCATTTGTTCGTTTAAAAACTAAAGATTTAGGGCAAATTTAGGGCATTCCCAATTAGGGGACATTACAAAAAGATTGAGAAATTACTTAGGAAAGGTTCTTATAGAATAGTGGCACAACTACATTTTGTAGAACCACAAGATGTGAAACTCAAGATCCAATAAGCTTCAAGAGATCATTCAACACCAATAACAAGTTTTTCAAGAGCCCAAGGGTATACCTCCACTCAAAGATGATGATTATACCATTGAATTTATGCCAAGAAGCATTGTTTGTCCCAAGCAAATTGTATTAAAATAATATTTAGTTATTATTTAATGGTCACCATATTGTAACGTAACTGTAAATTAGCTGTTTTAGATTTGTTTCTATTTTTCTTATTCGGTGATGTTTCTCTTCCTGCATTTTTAATTTAGGAAACATCTATCATGTAATCTATTTATGAAGTTTGTTCGCTTCCTGTTAATATACCGAATATTTCAAATCCTCTTTGTTTCATGGTATCAAAGCGGGAATTTTTTTTGGCGCTCTTCGTGTTTTTTTTAGCTGAAATTTGCAGGGTCATTTCAATCTGAAAATCGCGTGCCTCTTTCGTGGATTTTCTTATCAAAAATCACGATTTGTATCGAGGACATTTAAGGTTTATTTTTGGTGTGCAACCTTCCTCACTCTGTTGGTGGACGCATTTCACTGTTGGTGGTCTATGAAAATCGCAATTTTTGGGTTTCGCATCGAATTATTCTTGGGCGTCCTTGTACAAGAAAAATCATGTCATTTTCCTAGTTTTCTGAGGTCACGCGAATCCTCTTTCATTTTTCTTCCTGCACGCGACTAGTAATGGCGTATTTCTAAATGCATATTTTTGCATTCTTGAGGTTTTTTGGGCACGTTTTGTCGCTGCGCGACGTGTTTTTTTGGCACATTTTGTGACGCCCGACTAGGGTTTTTAATACCCCACACGTTTCTTCACAAATCTGGGCGTTTGCATTTTTTTGTGAACTTTACAATTGCATCTAAAACAAAAGTCACGACCTCCCAAAAACTTGCTTTGGCGTGATTTCTCTGAGGAATTGTGGTGTTTATTCTCTGTGCCTAAGACGTCTTTCAAGGCGTTTCTTGTCCTTTTTCTTTCTAGTCGCCAGATTTTGTCTTCACCTCTTGCACGTGTCCGTCTTGAGACCTAGGTGATGTCTTTGTTGGGTGATTGTCAGAGTTTGCTAGTTTTCAAGCAACGTTTGAAAAGGGTTGCCTTTTGTCGTGTTGTGATTTTTTTTCTCATGGCCACGTGTCCTTTATCTTATTTTGGGCGCTATTCAACCTTTTTGGGGCTATGCGAACTTTTGTTAGGCGTCAAATTCAGTCTTTCATTTGCATGTATTTTTCCTGCCTGCGAGGTTTTTGTGCACGTGTATGCCCTTGGTTCGACATCGAGTTTTGTGCAAAATGGCCTCTTTGTCGCACATCATGTTGGAGGGCAGTCAAAAGTTTAACAGTTGCAACTACAACACCCGGAAGCAACAAATGATGACAATCTTCGAATATCGTTGTCTTGACCAGATTATTCTGGACAAAAAGATACGACCTGCATCGGGAGATAAAGATCAAGAAAAGTTTGATGAGCAAAATCGTGAAGCGGTGATGCTCATTAAACTGTCTGTCACCAATGATCAACTACCTCAAGTTTCGTCTGGTAAATCAGCAAAAGAAATTTGGGATCATCTGAAAGATCTTCATGAAACATCTGACAAAAGTCGTGCATTCTTCTTGAAGAACATGTTTTCCATCATGATGGATGAGAAGACAACTTTGCAAGCGCACTTGACCAAAATCAAGGACATTCGTGATCAGCTTGAGGCTATTGGTCGGAAAATGGAGGAAGAAGATATGGTAGTCATCACTCTGAAAAGTCTACCAAAATCTTACGAGCACTTTATTGAGACCCTCAACATTACTTTAGCTAATGTTGATTTGAAGTTTTCAAATCTTTGCACCATACTTTTGTAGCAGGATCCTTGGAAACAACAATTCGGTAGCGGTGCTAGTTCGTCCTCCATAGAGCAAGCATTTCCTGCTAATACCTTTCAGAAGAATAAGGGAAAAAATCAGCCCTCTCAGTAGACCAATCAAGCGCAATCTTCAGATTCTTCCAAGAAGAAGAATGTTCAGTGCAACTATTGTCATAAGTATGGTCACATGAAGAGGGATTGTCGGAAATGCTTGGCTTCTAAACAGAACAAGCAAGGAGAGTCTAAACCTAAAGCCCGTGTTGCAGAGCACACTGAGCAGAAGGAGTCTGCATTCTATGCCTTTATGGCCAAGAGTCCAACCAATCTTGTGAAATCCTCTACTTGGTACATTGATTCAGGTGCTTCTCAACATTTCACTCATCGCCAAGATTGGTTCATTGAGTACACGCCCTTCAAAGACTGTTATCTTTGGAGGAGGCGAGGAGTATACTATTGTCGGAAAGGGCAATGTGCAGATACATTCTAGAGGGAGAAATTTATTTTTTCTCGATGTATACTTTGTACCTGGCATGGAGTTGAACCTTCTTTCTGTCAGTCAGATTATGACACTCTCCTCAGTTGGATATCATTTTCAGCATGCACACTTACAATATTGTTGACAGAGAGACTTGCACTATAGTTGTTCAGGGACTTGAGGATCATGATCTATATAGACTTGTTGACTCTGGTGATTCTCAAGAGCACGCTATGTCAGCCAAGAGTACTTCCATCAGCAACCTCTGGCATCAGCATTATGGGCACCTAAACATGCAATATCTCTCTCAATTATCTCAGATGGTGACTCATGGCGAGCTTCCAAGGTATTACAATTAGTTCACGCTGATGTATGTGGCCCAATGAACACTCCTTTTGTTACTGGTTCCAAGTATTTTTTATTGCTTGTTGATGATTTCAGCAAAAAAATGTGGGTGTGTTTTTTGAAAAACAAATCAGATGTGTTTGGTATATTTCAGCAGTATAAGGCCTTAGTTGGAAAAGAGTCTAGTTCTCCAATAGTTACTCTTAGGTCTGATAATGGGGGGAATTTTATTCTATTGATTTCTCCAATTTATGTGTTGCACATGGCATTAAGCACCAACTTACCACACCCTACACCCCTCAGCAAAGGTGTCATAGAACGTAGAAATCGCACCATTACTGAAATGGCTCGTTCTATGTTGGAGCATAGACATGTTCCTAAGAAATTATGGGCTGAAGCAATTTATACTGCAGTCTATCTTCTAAACCGGTCTCCTACTCATGCGGTTAAGAAGATGACTCCTAAAGAAGCCTGGTTTGGACGTAAGCCTCGAATCAGCCACTTGAAAGCTTTTAACTCTACTACTCATGTTTGGATTTCGGATGCCAAACGCACTAAGTTGGATTCCAAAAGCCAAAAACTCATGTTCACTGGTTACAGTGAGAATCATAAGGCATACAGACTAATTGATGTAGATACAAATCGTCTCATCTTCAATCGTGATGTTGTGGTTGATGAAACTACTGGGCCCTTCTATCAGTCTTCTACTTCTATGAATCCTAAGGAACAACCTCCGAATGCTTCTAAATTGGGTGTTTGTCTTCCCCTGAGTCCACTTAATGGGAGGGATTCTACAGTTGAGCAGCCACCTCAACAAAATGTTCCACCACCCGCCCCTCCTCAAGACAATTTGGATCCTAATCCAGCTGATTCTATACCAACCCCACCTGGTGATGTTGTTCCACCTGTTTCTGATATTGGTACTTCTACTCTCCGGCCTAAATGGTATGATAAAACCATTAGTGATCTTCATAATGATGAATTGATTGAGGGTAGAACTGCTCGAAAAAAGAGCAAGCAACAGAATATTGTTAATTTTCCTTTCATGGCCAATCTACACAACATCTCTGAGCCTCAAACATATTCAGAGGCTAAAGGCGTACCTAGGTGGGAACAGGCTATGGAAGCTGAACTCGGTAGCCTTCTGAAGAATAACACTTGGGTACTTTCTGATCTTCCACCTGGGAAGAAGCCCATTGGCTGCAAATGGGTGTACAAAGTTAAGTACAAGGCTGACGGAACCCTTGACAAGTATAAGGCTCGGTTAGTAGCCAAAGGGTTCTCACAAACAGAGGGCATTGACTATGAAGAGACTTTTGCTCCTACAGCCAAAATGAGTACTATTCGGCTTGTCCTCGCTATTGCAGCTCAGTTTGGTTGGAAAGTCCATCAAATGGACGTCAAGAATGTGTTTCTCAATGGTGATCTATAGGAAGAAGTCTATATGACAGCCTCCCGATTTCAAGGTTTCTGGTAAAGAACATCAGGTTTGCAAACTCGTGAAAGCACTCTATGGCCTTAAACAGGCTCCACGAGCATGGTACATGAAAATTGATTAATACCTTACTGATCATGGTTTTCAGAGGAGCCCTTCTAATTCAAATATGTATGTCAAACAGTCTGGTGATGATATTCTTGTACTTGTTGTCTATGTTGATGACCTTATCATTACTGGCAGCTCCGAACATTTGATTGAGGAGATAAAACACAATCTCAATCAATCATTTGACATGATCGATTTGGGACTTCTTCATTATTGTCTTGGTGTTGAGGTTTGGCAGACAGTTGACAGCATCTTCATTTCTCAGTCCAAGTATGCTCGCAATTTGCTTGATAAGTTCAGAATGACTGACTGCAAACCTGCATCAACACCTATGGAGAAAGGGCTCAAACTATCAACACAATCCAATTCACCTATGGAAAATGAATCCGCATTCAAGCATCTAGTAGGCAGCTTCATTTATCTCACTGATACTAGACTTGATCTCAATTTTGCAGTCGCTTCATGACAGCCCCTAAAGCTGAACATTGGGTTGCAGCGAAGCATGAGCTGAGATATGTGAAAGGCACTTCCGACTTTGGCATTTTGTATGGAAGGTACAAAGATCCTACGCTGATTGGCTATAAAAACTCAGATTGGGCAGGTTTTGTTGATGACAAAAAGTCTACTTCAGGGTATGTATTCAGTTTCGGTACAAGTGCAATTACATGGACCAGCAAGAAGCAACAGGCAGTGGCACTTTCCTCAACTGAAGTTGAATATCGAGGAACTGTTAAAGCAGCTTGTGAGGCGGTTTGGCTTCGAAGGGTGCTTTCGGACATGCAAATGTCTCAAGCAAGGCCTTCCCCCTTGTACTATGACAATCAAGGGGTGTTGAAAGTCGCCAAGAATCCAGTCTTCCATGAAAGGACAAAGCATGTTGAACTTCACTGTCATTTCATATGCCCGCTTGTCGAAGATGGATCAGTGGTATTGCAGTATGTTCCAACTGAGGATCAGACTACTAATATTCTCACCAAGTCTCTCAGTCCAGATAAGTTTGTAAAATTCAGGGGGCACCTTGGTGTAGTTGATAGGTTGACCATTAAGGGGGGGTATTAAAATAATATTTAGTTATTATTTAATGGTCCCCATATTGTAACGTAACTGTAAATTAGCTATTTTAGATTTGTTTCTATTTTTCTTATTTGGTGATGTTTTTGTTCTTGCATCTTTGATTTAGGAAACATCTATCATGTAATCTATTTATGAAGCTTATTCCCTTCCTGTTAATATATCGAATATTTCAAATCCTCTCTATTTCAAATTGTTTATTCATCTCCAACAATTACAGTTAAGAAGAAAGATGAGTCATGGAGAATGTGCCCAAATTATAGGGAGCTCAACAAGCTAACACTTAAAGACAAGTTTCCTATTCCTATTACTGATGAATTTTTAGACAAACTAAATAATGCATTTTTCTTTGCTAAGGTAGATTTACATTTAGGTTATCATCAACTTCAACTAAAGGAAGAAGATGCATATGAGATGACCTTTTGAACTCATGAGGATTGTTATGAATTCTTAGTTATGTCATTTGGTCCCTCTAATGCCCCATCAACTTTTTAAAGCCTCATCTATAGTAAAACAAAGAATAATGAACAATTAATACAAAAGCATCTAGAGTTGCTATTCATTGAGGGCAACACTTTTCTGAAGGGGATGGAAATGTTATGATCCTAATATTCTATATTCCTAAGTGCAATAAAGATAAACATTTGCAGTATGCTTAACCTTAATATTTTTAGTTACTAGTTTAAGTTATTCTCTAAGCCGACTCAATCGGGATGAATGGGTATGAACCTGCATAGTTATGTCTATGAATAAGGAAGAGAAAGGCTCTTTCAAACCATCAGAAGTTCTAATATTGAACTCATATTACTATTTTCTGATTATTGGAGGTCACCACCTCAAAGTGATCTATTATTTTGTTGATTTTTGCATTTATTTCCAAGCAATAGCATAATAACTTGCAACACTCGACAAATCAAAAGACCACTAGCACCATGGTGAACTTTTCCTCACCCATACCTCCTTGTTCCTTCTAATGCCAAATTTTGTGAGAATTCCTTAACCAGACACTCACAACTTCCTTTGTATCTACTTAGGCCAGAAAGAATTGTTGGTCCTTTCAGTTCAAAGGGAATGGACAATCGTATATAACATGACCCTTCGTGGATCTCATTGACTCAAGAAATTGATGGTTTGGACAATTAGAATTGTTGTGACACAGAGTGCAGCTGTTGGTGCAGTAAATTCATGTATTCAGCAATTCCCTTCTTTACATCTTTGTTCAATTCCTTGAACATTTTCATCACATTTCTCTGCAATGCCATAATGGATGAAGGTTCCTGCGACTCTTCTCCACCATATGCATCAAAAGCTACCATTGTCCTTGCAATTGTCTTATCTTCATTTCCAAGGTAGCCTTGTCATAATTTTCTCGAATGACATGGGTGGAAGCACCTTTAGTATGGAATATATTAAGGCAATAGAACTTCAATAAACCATCACTCTTCTGTACATTGATTGTCACCTTTTCCAATTTACCAATTCATTCAAGTACAAGTTTTTTATGTCTCCTTACTGAACTGATCATTCTTTGCCACTATTTCATCATGGTTAAGTAATGACAATCATTTAAAATTGTTTTTAATTACTTTTTGCACCACTTTCCACCTCTTAGAAATGGCCTTTCTCTCTGTCAACAAATTTCAGAGTGCTAGGAACACCTCCATCCTGTATGCCTTATCTAATCAACCACTGCCTATCCATCAGATCTTGTTTGTCAAGACTTGTGGATTTTGGCATCTTTTTATGATCTCTAGGTGGCACTGGGCCTGCCAATAATAAATGTTATTCTTGTTGGAACACCTATCCTCATATTCAATCAGTCCAATCTAGTTTCCTTTCAGCAATTGACTTGTTATATCTGTCTGTGGTAGAAGGCAGGCTACTCTTGTGGTAGGATTCTCTCATCAACATTGTCCATTCTCTTTGTCTTGATCTAAAGGCTCCAAAGCATGTTATTCCAAGATAGCACTCAGCAGCACATTTTCAATGGCTTTTGTATCAACAATTGGCTCCTTGTCATCAACTTCTGAGAGGTCCACCCCAAAAGCCTTGTGTCAAAAGGGATTAAGTGACTTTTTATTCTTCTCAAACTTTTGAGCACATGTTCCTAGAATTATTTCTCTTACCAATATTATGTCACCCTTAACAGCCTCTTCTCAACAGCCCACACACCACCACCCCTCCTCTCTCTCTCCAATCTTCATATCACTTCCATGCTCTTTGCATACAATTTGCAAATATCTTAATTATGTATTGAAAGTCAAGATACAAGAGTCCCTAACCAATCCAAGAGCTCATTCCGCTCAAGGTTATCATCCACTGCCTGTGGAGTACCATGCATTTCTCCAGCTTCTTGCTGATTTAAGTTGTTGATCACTATTTGCCAGAGATAAGTGAATTTTTGTGTTTCAATTCTCTCCATCTTTGATTTTCTTGTTTGTCAATTTTGTGGCCTACCTTGACTCCAGGGCACTGAGGTTAGTTAAAATTCAGAAGTTGTATAAAGGAAACCAAGTATCCTCTTCAGAAGGTAATTTATGGTCCTTGGTTGCCATAATATCCTGTGCCTTGTATCCTCACTGAGAACCCAATACTTATTCACATAATCTGTGTGTGTGCCACTGTAGAAGATTCCCTGAAAATCTTTAATGTGAGTTCTTCTGTTGTTTGTCTAAAGATCCTACGAAGTATCTGTCCGACATATATTTAGATCAAGTTGATATTGCAGCACTAACAATTACTGGCAGATGAATAGACTGAAATGAGAAGCCCACAAGGATCTTAACCAATAAGCCAGTCTAATCATTTCTGCATAATTATTTTCACACAATTTAATGTAGAAGGAGCTAGTTCTTGAACTGGAATAAAACAATTACAAATCATCCTCAAGGTCACTATGAATAGCCAATACAGTAATCATTAACATAATCGAGAAATCAAACAAACTGAAGAACTTCCATTTGAACAAGACCTAGAAAGCATATAGCAAGCAGCAAAAGCACATAAATATAGCATAGAGCATTCTAAATTATTGGGTTCTAGATTGACCAGAAAGATGAGTTACCTGGATTGATGTAAGACAATGAGCAGCTCTAATAGCTCTTGATACAAGCACCTCCCCAAATCTGTAACAGAGAAAATAAATTTGGATTAGGCACACATGTGAGGAACAATAATCAAATAATACTGACAACCTAAACAGGGGAGAAAAGTTAAAACATTAACATTGTATGAAAAATAACAACCCTTACAATAGAAAAACAAATCAATAAACTATACTTTCGGGCATCCAACTTTGCAAAACATTAATTAGCAAATCACTGTCTCATTTCATAATCTTCTCATCAATAAGAAAGGGCATGTGTTTGTGTACTACGACACTTACGTTGCCTCTTCAAGTGAGTAGATACGAAGCTCATAAACCACCTGCTGAGCAGATATTGGATGTCGTGTTGGAGACGTTGCTGTCCCTCCAGCGCCAAAATTTGACTGAGACAGAAGGCCTACGTCAGACTCCTGAGATGGAAGTACACATGCTACACATGCAGCTAGGAAACGCCCACAAGGTGAAAAATGTGCCCCCATTTCACTGTATCATCCAATTTATAAACATAAATTATCCTTAAGTTGCACTTTGAATTATTAGTTATCCATCGTAAAATTGCATCAAGCATGTAATAAACATCATTCATATGTAAATAGCATTTTACATGAAAAGCGATGTAAAGATAAAGTCAATTTGTAAAGTAGTAGGACAAGTTTAGCACTCAAAGGGGTAGCTCATCAGCTGCAGACACAAATCAGAAAGGGTTTGACCTTGCATCCAAAATATTTCTTGTTTTGACATTATAAACTATGAAATGCAGAAACAAACCACTGGAGCATGCTTGTTAGGTGCAAAAGCTATTGAATATGGTGAATGCAAAAGTGAATTTCAGTCTCAGTATAGAAAACTTCTGCATAAAAATAAATCCATTTTTGAATATATGTTATGACTAGCCAGTATTGCCAAAAAAACATAATAAGAGACTTCAAAAGGGCTTGAATTATATCAGAAATAACAAGAAAATTCCATGCAGGATAAAGACATTTTATGATGTTTCAGCTCTTCACAAATATGGTATGGTTGCACAGCACATGTTTCCAAGCATTTATAGCTTCATATTGCATGGACATGCCACAATTCTTTGAAAGCTAATAATGCCTTCATATCTAACATCACCGATTTATACTTTATAACTCAGAGGTCTTAGCAACAGAAATGCAGTGAAGTGAATTGATAGAATACCTGCATAAAACTGCATGTGGTATGGTCAAGCGGCATGTCTTTGAATCAAGCGATGCACAAGGATTCTTAATATCATATGGCCATATTCTTAACTTAACAGTGCATGGTAGCTCAGCAGCTGCAGCGGTAGCGGCAAAGGCTTCATGTGCAGCTGCAGCTTCAGCAGTACTCAGAATTGGCTGTGCACCGTCAGTTCCGATATGCAAACCCACCCCACCACCTGCCTGAGAGTTTAATCGGGAACGTGATCGATGTCGCCCTGCAGACCTTCCATGAATTCTGTCTGTGGTCATACCAGCAGCCAATGTAGCTGATGCCAATGAAACTGTAGAATTCTGTTGTAATTGATCTGTAACAGTGATACGAACATCAGATGGAATAGTTTGCATGTGTGTAGGACCAGTTGTAGGTAGAACTGGATGTAAACCAGCTTGTGTCTGACCCATCACCCACCCCTGCAGGAAAGAGAACTCCCAACCTGGCTGATCTCCAAGAGGAAGAAACTGATTAAGTTGCCTACCCCCTAAAAGAAGCTGGACATTTACATTTTGAGAAATATTTAAGGGCCACAGGATAGGACTTGATCTTATCATTTGTCCTTCCTGGCTCGAAGGTGACCTGGAAATTGAGCTTTCACCAAGTTCTTCACGTCCAGGCTCAGCTCTGTTTAAAGTTCCAGTTTGATTAGACACCTCTGAAATACTGAGAGAATCCCTTTGATAATCCCTCATATGCCTTTCTGCTGCTCTCAACAACATGTCAACCCCAGACTCATAGACACTGTTTTCTGGCTCATTATGCTGCCTGTTATTAGCCATGTTCTCAGAAGCTCTGCCAGGGTTTACTGATTCAGAAAGCGATTCTCCATTAGAAATAGAAGTATTAGGATTTGCTGGAACTTCCATAGGAGTACCCCTTGCTTGCAGGTCTAGTTCTCTCACCAATTGTAATGTTTCTGTGTTTTCAGCTTCAGATTCTCTTGCATTAGAATCAACCCGCAAGCCATCAGATTGTGAAAGAATCATGTTATTTGAACCTACAGTGGCATGAGGCCACAGAAGGCGAGGAAATGGCATCAATGGTCCCAAACTTGGAGTAGAAATGGGAATTGAAGAATCTCTGCCAATATTGACAGGTGTGAAGAATACATCAGGTGGAGGGTATCGTAAGTATCCATGTGATGTAGCCACTGTCATTGGAGAATCAGGAGCATCAAGATCATTAACCTGCAAGCTAAAAGGTTAGCTTAGATTAAATATATAATAAAT
This sequence comes from Sequoiadendron giganteum, assembly GCA_007115665.2. NCBI lineage: Eukaryota > Viridiplantae > Streptophyta > Pinopsida > Cupressales > Cupressaceae > Sequoiadendron > Sequoiadendron giganteum. Next base: position 314,588,328 of record CM021108.1, read on the forward strand.
AATTTGATCCATTTTTTTCTCGCAACCATATTGTTAAGCAGATTTTCTTTTTTTTTGGTTATCAACTCTATTACGAGATTGATTTTTTCAAACACAAAATTAGGTTAGAAGAAACAAGTTTCAACACCTCAGCAGTTAACAAAATTGGTGCAGCATGAGGATGAAAATGAACTGCCCGTAGAGACCGACGAGTACGAAGTACAATCATTGGTGCAGATGCATCTCCTTTCACACTATGACGCCAAATATATAGCTGATGAATCACTAAAAGCATAAGTATCCATCTACAGTGCTTGACTCATGGATCAGTCAAACAGAACAAAGAAATAAACTAAAGTCCATGTTCCACTGATTCTAAAGGACAGCCTTTGTTTACAGAAACACAAAATTCAATGCCTACTTCTGTTACCTTGTGACCAGAAGCAACAGCTAGTAAATCCCCATGAGCATGAAATGCAATGGAGGCAATTGGGCGATCTACAACACATACAAAAAAATAACCAATTATTTACAGAATAATTAATTTCAACACTGCAAATCATGAGAGTTTGAAAGTAACAAATACTTTAACTTGCACTATGACAGTAGATCCTCATCTAATAATGTAAATTACAAAACTCAACATGAATCCATAGACGCAATATATTACTGAAGTCACGTGAACCAATGCATTCTGCCGTATTTGCATCCCAAAGGCGTACTTGATGATCCAAACTTCCACTTGCAAGAATTTCCTGACGAAATGGATGAAAACGAACCTGCAAGTGCTTCCAAACCAAAGACGGAGTCAAACCAAAAACTTGAGAAGTCTTACCATAGATAAGGTCAAGAAACAATAATGCCCCTTTAAAACAAAGATTTCCCAAAGGATTCAAGAGTGAAAAGAAGATAATTCAGCAATAACTATAAGACCATCACCCTATTTGTTGATGAATAACTGGAGGATATGACTCTCACAAAATTTATAGCTTTCAAGAAAAACCTTTCTTTTTTAGAGCCCCATATTCCAAAATACAAAACACACAAGCAGAAATAATTGCTGGGTGAGTCAACATAAATTTGCCTTTCTCACACATGAAACACAGTGTTTAGCATTTAAGTCATCGACCCCTTTATTTCTCCTCATTCCCCTTAGCCAGAAGTTATAACAGTGACAACAATGTGTTGGGCTTCTCAAAATTGGGGTTTTCTGTGGACTACTAAGTTAGGCACTGTGCCTTATGGTTTTCATTGTCTCAAGGAGAGGCTGTATTTCTCTGTTTTTAGCCACTGGGTACAGTAATTTTGAGGGTTTGTTGCGAAATTTGGGAAGGGCTTTCAGTTTCTGTAAGATGGCCTTTGGATTTGCTTTCTCCTCTGGAAATTGAAGAAGAATCTGGTATGAATTTTAATAACATAACTATCTAGTACTGGGTCTCCAAGTACATTGGCTTCATTTGCCAGGTGTTGAGACAGGGCTCTTCTCCTTTCAATGTAATCACTCTCCATATTTTTGAATCCTCGTCTTCTGTTACTTTAATGGCTTCGCCCATAGACCAAGATCCCCCCTCCCTTAGAGAATCTAGTGAGCCCTCTGGCATCAGATGGAGCATCCATCTGATAACAAATCATAAAAGAAAGCTCTGACCAGGTGAATAAGAAACCCCAAACTACACAGACAGTGACAATTTTTTCCTATCTCTCAGATTGAAACCTGCACCCTTAATAAATCCTGTTCTGCAAGCTATGAGTCTATGACTGACCATGGGCAATCCACCCCATTTAAATGTCATGAAGAGCGCCCATATCATTGGGATCCAGAACTTATCTCTTCCTTGCTTAGCTCAGATTTTCTTCTTCCTTTTTTGATAAAATTTGAAATTTTAAGTTCAAGATCCTATACTAGGGAAAACAACAAACAATACACCAAAGTAACAACAACCAAAGTGAAATATTTACATGCAGAAAAGAAAATCTACGCTAACCATACCAACTTTCCCTAGAGATTGAGTGGAGCAAATGGCTCAAAACAATGCTTTAAGTATTGGCTATCGGTGGAGATATTAAGATTGACAAGCATCCAAACTCTACATTCTTAATGTATTTTACCCCAGTACCTCAGAAATCTAATAAGGTCCAGGCCATAACAGATCCATATCTGTATGACGCCCTTTCTTCTCATGGGCTTTGTCTGATAGTTTTATGACATCACCAATTAAAAACTCTCTTTGGGTGAACCTTTTCTCAAACCATCATTTGACCAATTCTCAATGCTTATGAGCTTGCTTAGGGCAACTTCTATAATTTCTTTTAGTTTGAGAAGCTCATCTACCCTCCCTCCTCTTATGAGGATCAGTCCCCCTCATGTATTCCTCCATGAATTGAATGGCAGGAAAAAATAGATTAAATGGCAATATCAAACTCTTAACCATACACAAATGTGAAGGGTGTTGCACCTAATCAATCTTTATGAATGACTCTATCTGCCAAAAGAGCATATTTCAGCAGTTTGTTCCGTGTAGATGGATTCTTTTGTTGTTTTCTTTATTAAATTCAAGTGAAGACCCATCAACGTAATCCTGTTTGCAGTGGTAAGAGAGATAAATAAAGCACAAGTTTGTAATAAAGATTCTAGTAAGGAATTTACAGTACTAGTCCTTTTACAATTATTACATCACTTAATGTATTAATAAACATGAGTATTTAAATAAAAGTGAGTTGCTATCAATGATTTATCAATTCATGACATTTTAAATCTCAGTTCTACAAAAGAGGAATCAAAAGAATAGGCTTTGACTCATCACCTCCCACAAGAGCAAAGGATCACCTACAACCAAAACAATCTTTCACACAAGTGAGAAGCAATGAAAGTGCCATGAAGCTAGAGAATTCATTGGATACAAAAATGAAATTGGTACAATATACAATGAGAAAACCCTTATTATAAAGATAAGGATGAAACCCTTGGTCAAACTAAGATCATGACGAATGTCTTAATCTTATGATATGAGACACACAAAAGTAAATGGCCTAAGTAAGCTTAAGTATGTAAGTGTGAATAGAACCTAATATAAAACTAATTAGATAATATACCATGTTCACACCAACAAGGTGAATCTTAGTGTTCGAAAATGATGAAGAGTGGTGTTGATGGAAGCTATTAATGTGGATGATGAACGATAAGCATGACAAATAATACCAAATAGCAAAGAAATCAAGGTGATGAATGATCTGATGTGGACAATAGAATTATTTATCAACATTAACACAAGAGTTGTAATGACCACCTATGTGATAACTCTTGCCTTGTCCTAATGTTTCTTATGATTGGATTAAAGGCTATATTTATTTTATTACTATATGCTGTAATTGCTGAATAGATATGTGATAACTCTTGCCTTGTCCTAATGTTTCTTATGATTGCATTAAAGGCTATATTTATTTTATTACTATATGATGTAATTGCCGAATAGATATGTGATAACTCTTGCCTTGTCCTAATGTTTCTTTTGACATCATTGAAGGGAAATGATTGCAGAATCCAGACAGTTGAGTTTGGTTACTCGGTAATCCAAATAACTAGAAGAGGATGATCAAAAGTTATTGTGAGAGAAGAGTTCCATTGATCTGTAGAGATGCACATTTCAAGTAAATGAATTTGAGAGAAGAAAGGTTCAACAATTTGTGGTTTTGGATTCATGGTACAGGGAAAGCAGCAGTTTAGAGGATCCTCATCATACAAATAACATTGCATAATGTTTCAGAAGTTACAATTTATTTTATTATGAGTCTCACTTTTGGATTTTGAAAAGTTGGGATAATAAGAAATATTTCAAATGAAAAAGTAAGCAAGAACTGGGAGCATACAAAGGGATAATATTTGCAAATTCAAAGTGTCATAAATATCATTGTAGATCATGTTGTCATTTCAGAGAGTTATACTAATGCAAACTCCATCTTCATTGTTGTGCTTAATTTATTTTCTGTGTAAAAATATGTACAACAAAAAACAATTAACAAAGATTTATCTAAAGTTTAATTGAGAAATAAAACGGGGTTTGGTTTACCCCGTTGAAGGAGTAATGGACAAAGAAATTGTTGGGAAAAAGGCGCACTGGAGCAAGCCCCCTCTTGGTTTCTATAAATTTAATTTCAATGGTGCTACTAGGCAGAACCATGAGGTTGTTTGGAGCTGGTGTGTTAATTCGTGATGACTATGGCTCTGTGAGGTTTGGATTTTTATTCTTGGGCACTCATGCTAACAGTGAGGCTAAATAGTCGGCTGTTTTAGAAGGGCTTACAATGGCCAAGGAAGCTGCTTGTAAGAAACTCATTGTTCAGGGGTATTCGTCAGTGAATATTTTAGGGCTCTCCAAGATGTCTCATCTGAATTGGAATGCTAAAATTTTATCAGATGAAGCTCTTGCTATGCATAAGTTCTTTGCTGATGTTCTCTTTAAACACTGCTTCTGAAAATGCAACAAGGCAGGAATCATCTCTTATCCCAATGCTTGATATATCTGGCAGTTCTTCTGCAGCTCGCAGTGGTTTGTATCAGAGTGCTTCTTTGGGTGATATTAGGATTCTAAATAAGGGACTGTTGGTTGTGTCCCATCAGTTGGAGGATGTGCAAGTGTTGTGTCTTGATCTGAAAATGGTGGCGCAAAATCTGTTGGTTACACATTTGAGGGGAACTTCTGAGGTGACTAGTGCTTACACACTCCACTCTCTGGATGGTGAGTCCTTATGCAGGGCAGCTCAGAGAAGGAAGGTTATTCAAGGTGTCAACTTTCCTCCGCTTGCAAACAGCATAGAGGTTCTGTGGTTCAATCTAAGGGGGTGCTGGTAGCACCGGTGTTTGAGGTTGACACTTCTTCTGACAGAGTGGGAGGTTGGCGGGTTTCAAAACTGGATTAAGACCTGGTGTTTACGACTTAATTTTTTGTAGGTAGCTTCATTTTGTTCAGCTATTTTATGATTTTATTCAGGCTATTTTCTATCTTTTTGCTGACCTACGGTTGGCTATTTTTCTGGTGTAGTCTGTTATTTATGGCTTTAGTGCCACCTTCTGCTGGTTTTATGCATTTTGTTTACTTCATGGATGAGGGCCCCTATAGATCCCCTTATTATAAAATCAAAAAAAGGAGTGAAGGGGGAGAGCATGGGCAGAGGAGGAGGTTGGTGGCTATGATATGCAGATTATGAAAACCTGAGAATTTGTAGGGATATTGAAAATACAAAACCTGAGGAATTTATCCACCAAAATTTAGCACAAGAGTATTTTTTCCGTGTGTGGCTAGGGTTTAGTTTCTTAACTACTAAATTCACATAACAACCTAATGGAGTAAATTGCAAAAGATGAGAAACTGAAACTCAAGGTTGCTAATGTACATATTTTAAGATTTCCATATAAGAATTTTCCTGTACATATTGATTAGTCAATTACAATAAGAGATTGTGATATTACACAGATAAGTGAAGCTACTAAAAGAAATCTTATTTAATTTGCAATTAAGACAACAGTTTTTACCCAAAGAGATTATATAGTAATTTCAGTGGGAAACTTATGGGTCCGAATCATGACATGTTGCTACCTCTACATAGCCAAGGTGTGCAGCTTCTACACAGAACAGCAAGCTCTGGTGGCCTCTAATGCCAGTTTTAAACCAAGTTACTTAGAGAACTGAGTCAATTTTAAATTCTACACAGGTTGTTCACTTCATTTAAATGGCAACAGGAAGCCATTGTTCCATGAAGTCTAGCTAAATTGACTAACTTTAAATAACTAATCTGCAAAAGAATTTTGAATGATCAGTGCCAGATGCTTCAGTATTTTGTATTCAAATGAAGTTGTAAAAAAAAAACACCTTGGCCAAATAGCTACAAATTCAAATAGATAGACATATGCATTAATTGCATGGATCATCACCAGTAAGAAATTCCACGTGGTTGAACTCAATTAGATACACGTGCATTATGTGCATTGTCATAATCAGCAGTATGTGATTGGTTAACAAGCTAATTTTTAACATAAATCTCAGATAAAAAGTATGTGATTAGTAAACAAGGTAAGTGAATCTAACCAAGAATCACAGTGCAGGTCTTAAAAGTCAGAATGCATGGCATAATTAATAGACTGTTTCCCTGTAATCTACAACTCATGTCACCATAATTGAATACTCAAGCACACCAGACATTGCATCATCAGCAATTGGAAATCATATTAGATGGGATCTTCTGATATTAAATTCCTGGCTTACAGAATATCTTTGTTTTGTAGAAATTTGAATAACCTTGTGTAAAAAAAAGAGTTTCTTCATATCTAGAAATAGACTGTATAAAGTGTTGGTATATAATCTAAATCTCAGATAAAAAGTATGTGATTGGTTAACAAGGACAGTGAATCTAACAAAAAATCACAGAACAGGTATTAAAAGTCATAATGCACAGCATAATTAACAGAGTGTTTCCCTGTAATGTACTATTCATGTCACCATAATTGAATGCTCAAGCACGTCAGACATTGCATCTCAGCAATTACAAAGCATATTTGATGAGATATTCTGATATTAAATTCTAGCCTTAAAGAATGTCTTTGCTATGTAGAAATTTGAAGAACCTTGTATTATTAAAAGATTTTCTTCATATCTAGAAATATACTGTAGAACGTGTTGGTATATATGCATCAATGATATTAATTTCATATGTTTTGTGATTCCTTATTAAGTGTTAAAACTTTCTATAATATTAAGATTGGAACATGTACCTAATTTAGGATAGGCTACCTTTTAAGAGAGATTATCTTAAAATAGTTCTGCAGTAGAATAAAGCAGTTCCAAAACTAGAGCGTAACAATGGATTTAGAAGGGGATCACCCCGCAGTGCAACGGTAGTTGTAACACCGTGTTGATACGGTGGTCAAGATTTTGAGTCTCACCATGCACATCACCCATCGTTGGCGGAAGGCAGTCAGGGTGTTCACACTGGAGATAGGCACACGAAAGGTAATGGAAGGCTGCGAGAGGAGAAAGGCAGGCCAGGAATCATCTGGTGAGACAAAGGACAAAAGGAAGTAGAGGAAGAACGGAGGACAGAAAAAAGCGCGGGAGCTGGAGGCCAGCAGTGCGGCAGAAACGTGGAAAAAAAAGGCCACGGAGGAGAGGAGGAGAAGGTGCGACGGTGGAGAAGAGGAAAGAAAGAAAGCTGCGGGGGAGGGAGTGGAGGTAGAGGAAAGAAGAGGAGAAGAGAGAAGCAAGGAGAAAGAGGAGAGAGGGAGGTTGCGGAAGGAAGGAGGGAGTGGAGGTAGAGGAGAGTAGAGGAGAAGAGAGGAGTAGGGAGAGTAGAGGAGAAGAGAGGAGGTTGCGGGAGGAAGGAGGGAGTGGAGATAGAGGAGAGGAGAGGAGAAGAGAGGAGTAGGGAGAAAGAGGAAAAGAGGGAGGTTGCGGGAGGAAGGAGGAAGGGGAGGTAGAAAAAAGGAGGAAGGAAGAAGGAAGGAAGGAGGAGGCGACGTAGAAAAGGAGGTAGGAGGGGCATCGAAGGAAGGAGGAGGCGACATAGAAAAGGAGGTACAAGGGGCATCGAAGGAAGGAGGGGGGATGGAGGAAGGAAGAGACACGGTGTGGTCAAGTGTTCGAATCAGGAGCTAGATGCACAGCCGGCTCACCCATCGACGATTGTTGATGACAGTTGCTGGAGATCCATGACGCACGGTGTAATTGACGGGGATGAGGCCCCCCAAATGTGGCCTCACTGGTTCATAGCTCCAGTCAAAAGCGGTTACTGATCAAAAAAAAAAAACAATGGATTTAGAAGCATTTGTTAAGTCTTACGGGCCACTCTGTTTTAAAATGTCATTGTATGTAATTTTGTACTAGTTTGAGAATAAAAAAGCTGCTGTTTATCTCTCTGCTTTTGATATCATCCTTAGCCATTGTCTCAGCATCAATTAAAGTTTTTTCATGTGGCATCAGAACTGAAGTTCGATTTCCTGGAATAATTAAAGCTTTGATTGTCCAAACAAGAAACCATTGTTTTCAGATGCTGACAAGGATAGGTTGTGTAAGCAACAATGATTGGAAGAAGAAACTCAATGCATATTCAGAAAGGTTACCAAGACTATTTGGCATGCCTTCATATTCAGAAAGGTTACCAAGAATATTTGACATGCCTTCACAAGTAAGTCTAGGATGTAAAAATTTTGGCTATTCCAAAGCTGTAGAATGTAATTTTAGAGATGACAGTGAAGATGATCCTGTCTTTTGAGAAGACTGCAATTACATTTGGAAGTACACATCAGGAACTGAATGATTGTGAAGAGGAATTTTCATATGGTTCTGAGATCACAATAGACAGTTCTTTATCACCATAGATTGTTAGTTTGTTATTATTTTTTTTGGAAGGGAGCTGATATCTTGTCAGGTGCTGTATTGGAATATGCATAACAGATATTAATGCAATTTCTTGATGAAGAAGAGTTGGCCAGATTAATTTGTGTAAAGATTTAAAGCCTAAATGTGATTTAGGACACAATTTATTTTAGAAAGACTTATTCAAATGATTTCTTGGGTAGCATAATGTATTTCCATAGCTAGAACTCAACCAATTGGTTTCACAACACTTTATTATAACAAGGGTTTGTGACCTAATTCACTGCAAACAAAAAGTATTTGTGAGTAATTATGTAGCAATCACAAGAAAAAATATTGCTGTAATGCAGATATCCATTCCTTCAATATCTTCTTTTGCTAGTGCCTTTTTATTGATTGAGACTCTTGCTACAAAAAGCTACAGAAAGCACTAAATATCCTTCCAATTTCTAGTTTGATGTTCACTCATGGAGATAACAAATAATCTGATAAGGAAATTACAAACCACAGTTCTTAACTAAGAACTTTAAAGCAGGAACAGTTGTGGAATTGAATGAGACGCACCACCCAAGGAGTTCGCCGATGTCCACTTAAAACTTTTATACAAGCCCCAGTTTGAAAACAAATTATTTTCACTGTATGATCACCACTGTAACAAGAAACTATGTTAGACCAATTATGTTGCATCAATGTCAACACATAGCAAAATAGAAACCTCCATCTGAAATTTGTTAAAGAACAGATCTCACTGTGTAGAAGCAAGCCTATGTCCGTCAGGACTGAAAGCAGCAGCAATAGTAGACCTAGGAGGGGGTACTAGAGTGCAATACTTAGCAGAACAATGCCTCAATGATTCTGCCTCCGTCCTGAAATAAGACATTAACATCAGTAGAGTTGCATGAGAACTTGAAGCTCTTCCCACTCATATGCATCAGAGATGTCTTACAATCATCTAGAAAATCAAATCCGTTTGCCTGACTGCAAGTAAGAAATAGGGAAAATAGACTGCAATATAGTGATGCACAATTGCTCAGACAGGTAAGAAATTTAATGAGCAATCGCATTGACCATTGCATAATTTCACCATCAAGACACATTGTAGAAGACAACTTATAGTGCCTATAGATTTTCAGTTTGTTCCAAAGTGAAAAGAACACAACACCAGGAAAGGGAAAATAAGGATAGGGGACAAAAGAAGCAACTTCAACACCTGGGATAGAACAGATCCCATAACTGCACTTTTTAGGAGAGAATTTCAGAAATCAGATATCAAATCAGAGAAATTCATCATTATTTAATTATTTTCCACCAAGAAGTTGTACATCGGTATTGTTTTGCATTGGCAAAAAGGGAAAAAGGTTAAATATATGATAAAAATATTTCTAAAAATTGTAGACATACATCTAGGACAGAGAGAGGACCACAACCTTAGACAATCAGCTGCTACCCCTTAGTATAAGATTGGCATTATGGTTCCTTTCTAAAATGAGTTACATTTAGCAACAAAAGCAATATGCATTTCCTGATCTCCCAAATGTCTAGCTGGATTTTGATCAAACAAGTACCAATGTAGAAGCTTCTTTGAACTTCAACTTGGCCTCATTCTTGCAGTATTCTGTTCTTGAACAGGAGAGGTCCAAGAAAATCTTGCAGTAGCTAGGGTTTTATTGGTAGAAATAAAACAATTCCATATGCCTTCACTTGCACAAACACAACAGCTTTATTGTTTTTTAAACATCCTTTGAGTTAAAATGTGAAAAAGCTGATTTGAATGCTGTAAACTTCATATTCATACTCCTAAAATAGATAAACTGGCACGAACTGGTTGCTTTGCTAAAGAAATACTAAAGAGCCAAGATATCAAGCTATGACAACTTAGGTTGAGACTATTATGGACAGATACCATGGATCAAGGTTATATGGATACACAGGTAGAGGGTTATGCAAGGAGCAACTTCAAACAATTGCTTACAACGAGTAACATTAAAACTCTAAAGTTAAACATCAAACTTGAAAATTGAAACTAGAATCAGTAAATTTTAAAGCAAATCATATCATGTATTGATTTTATAAAATATTAATGCATCATTAAAGATTAACCAATTACAAAGTAAAATAACATCTAAAGCATTCAAGAAGTGTTATATACATCATGTAAATCAAAATTACCAAATTGTCCAGCCATCATATGACATAAAGCTTCAACGAGAAAGTAGTAGAAGAGTCATTGTTTACTCCTTTATCTGATAAGACTAATACTTGCATAAATGAACGTAAAACACAATGCATACCAGATTGAGTAACAGATGTAGAACAGTTGAAGCTTTGTGCATATAGAGTTCCTTACATATAGGTAGATCAGGGAAGTCGAGACCAAAATCAAACTCTTTTCCTAGACTATGAGAATTCTATATAAAGTGCCTAATGGTTGCCAAGAGAACACAACCACTTACAACCAACACCAAACAACTACTCACAAACCGACAAGTAATTAATACATAGTTGGATACAACATAACAAAAAAAGTTTAATTATTATGAACTATATCATCCTCCCCAAAAATACAGGCCAGATTCCTAGCCGACAAAAAACAAACAGAATTAAATCACTGAACATTAAGGCAAGAGACGGCCCTAGAGGTGTTGATGCTCTGCTGAATGGAGTTGTCTCATGCCTTTTTTCTGTTTCCATTAGTTCCTAGGAGTGGGCTTCAAATCTGGAAGCACCCGGCCCTCCAGACTCATGCCATACTGTTGAAATGCATTTTTCCAGATTTGTGGCTTCTGTGCAAACAATTAAGTTCCGAAGTGTGGATTCTTTCCTTTAGCTGCCATGATTGCAGAGGCAAATCCTGAAATTTCCACTACAAAATGGTAAGTACTTGTTAAAACCCTCCTTTTCAAGGATCACTCCTCCTTGCAGTCCTTGTACCATGGATGGTTCTCCACACCCTCGAAGCAGTTGCTCAGGCCATTTCTTCTCCCATGAAAATGGAAATGTAAACATGGAGATCTCTGATTTTTGAATGATTCGGCTCATGTATGTAAATGCAAAACAGTTCTGGAGAGTAGAGGCCAAAAAAAGAGTGAGTAAAGAACTGCACAACGGCATGAGAAAGTGCAGGTTAATATTGGAGCATACCATAGCGTTGGGTGCGAAAATTCCAAAAAATCATTTGGGGTCCACACAGTGAACTGATGATAAATGGTGATATACTAGAGTAAGGATTTGGAAGTTTATTAAGGTTTTTAATTTTTTTCTTTTCCACCCATTTCAAAGCAATATTCCTCTATTATTTTTTTCTTTATTTTTTCCATGTGGGACCTATCTTTTGTAGTGTGCTTTCCACCTTCATTAATTTTCTTTGTATTTTTTTTCCAACCCACTGCAAGGTTCTTTTCCTTTTTTTTAATTTTCCTCTAAGCTTCATTAGGATTGTCTTCTAACTTTGATTTTGTGTTCATATATACAAATGCAGATAGGGTCCTTTGTAACATTCATTAGCACAACAAGAAATGACTGACTTCAGATTAAAAACTATAAGTAATTTCTCTATCTTTAATCATAACTTCTTCAACATTAGTTAAGTCCAATTCTAACACTTTGATGAAGTTTGCAAAATCAGTCATATTTATGGCTTCTCCAACCAATATCATTTTGTTATCACTTCTAATCCCAAGTTATCATTTACCAATGGAAACTCTATATACTTCATGTCCTCCTTACTTCCAAATTGATGTGTTGATTTGTCATCTAACTAGACATCGCCCACTTTATATTCTGCAAAATCTAGAGAATAAGTTCAACAAACAAATCCTTCACAATCATCTCCTTCTTTTCGTTTTCCTTCTTTGATTTCCACAAATTTACAATTAGGCTGAAAGACTTCACAATCTTCCATTTGCCTATTGAAGTGGCCTCTGAGAGACCTAGTTTTGCCTTCCGAACAAGATTGCAGCTCGAAAGCCCTTTCATTGTTCAACCCTATAGCACCTCAGTCTCTATCTTTAAGCATTCTTCATCAAAGTCCAAATCTGATGATCTGTCAGATGAGGCTACTTCTTCACTTACGGACTAGTTCTTCAAATCTATGATGTATTTCCAACCTTTGTTTTTGATGGACAATAAATTCTTCTTCCAATTATGATCGGCCTTGGCTGCTTACAACCAACCTTGGCCATATAATGCAGCGTCAGCATTTTTCTTTATAGAGATGACGTAAACTCAAAACAAATGGTTGAGTATCAAAAATTATTATTACCTATTAGGCCATGAGGACGCCCAACACCTTTATACCATATTGATTTGTTTCCACCAATTGGAAGGTCACCAGCCAAATAATGGGCTTCCCAAGACTCTTCCAAGTCTCCTCTAGAAGATTCATGCCAAGCCCACTGTCGATAATAACATGAGTGAGCATACTTCATAATATCTCCATGTGTACAGTTGTTGGTCATTGGGCTAAAATCATTGTCAATAGCATGGGGTCAATCACTTGATTCCCCAACAAAAGAGTTTCCACAATCAGCTCCTTTTGTTTTCTGTGGTTTGCAAGATTTGTATGTTCCATGTGGCACTAAAAAATTTGAGCATTTGTGGTTATGGCTTCCTTTAGTTCTAAAATTCAATGCAATAAATCTATTACCTTTATAGGTATTGTGGTTTGCAACACATGCCTTGCAATAGCATTGTTTGAACTGAGTTTTCTCATAAGCCTTGCCTCCACATGGGAATGTTGTTTACCTTCATTCACTTCCTAACCTTCACTATTGCTTTGACCAGCCTTTGCTTCTTCATTGGTGGGTCTAGGTAGTCTACTTTTCTCATTTGAGATATCATTCTCGCCATTACTTCATCCTCGTTGGCTACGTCAATCATATTGGTGTTGGCTTGCTTTGAACAATTACCATCTCTATGATCGCCGAGTCCATACCATTGGGTAGAGAAATCCATAAGTGCCTTGATTGGTAGAGAAATCTCTTGTGAAATAGCCCTACATGTTGCACTTACAACATTATATAATCAATCAACCTTGGCCATTGTACTCTATAGTCTATTCATCTTCTGGCTCAACCTACATTCTAGTGTCTATTGTCTATTTGGTTACAATATCAACCAGGTGATGCACTTGTAGACGCATTCAAGGAGGCATTTGATATTGGCGGCTATCCTTTAACAAAGATACTTGGGTACCCTTCTTTTTTAGATTGTATAGGCAATCCTTAATTGAATGGCCCAAGACTTCTCATATTTCACAAAACATCATTTTGCAACAATTAGTTTTGTTGTGATCTATGTTACAATCATAGTTTGAGGACTCAGACTCAATACGGACTTGGCAGCCCAAAATACGACTCGGACTCGAGACTCAACACGGACTGAGCAAAAAACTCCACTAGGACTTGGCAAAGAAGAAAACCGTAGTTTTACAAAAAAACAAAAATAAATTAATGCAGTTAGATAACATAAGAGCCTAATTTGATTATCAAATTGTCATAATTCAAATATTACACATGCTAGATGATCTTCAAACACTCAATGTTTGAAATTTCATCATTCATACTCATAGTTTCAAACTTTCAAATGAAAAAAAAAACAAAAAACAAGTTTTAAACTGCTGCTGATTGTTTCCAGGCGATGCCAAGAGTCCTAAGTTGGGACTCAGGAGTCCGACTCCAGGACTCGCGCGAGTCACTCGCCAGGACTCAAGAGTCCTAGCCTGGACTCTCTAGGATTCGGCTTGAGAGTCCTTGGCGAGTCGACTCGGCGAGCCCTAGGACTCGCGAGTCCTGAGAGTCTTTTCCAAGACTTGCAGAGTCCTCAAACTATGGTTACAACTAGTACACCAAAGTTCTTTACCTTCTTCTTTCATGTCCTTTAGTTATTTACAGTGCCAATGTTTGCTTCTTTATCTAGTAAGACTAAGAATTGCATAAATGAACATAAAACATGATGCATACATATTGGGCAACCGATGTATAATAGTTGAAGCTTTATTCATATGGAGTTCTTTACATATAGGTAGACCAATGAAGCCAACACCAAAATCAAACTCTCTTCCCAAACTATGAGAATTCTATTTAAAGTACCTAAAGGTTGCCAATTAGAATACAATCATCAATAACCACCTACAACCAACTCCTAGTGACTGTTGATGTTAATACAGCGTCGGTCTTCACTAAGACTCATATTAAATATCAACTAGAGCATGGGCCGACCCTATTTTGAGTTATATCATTTACTTGTTGACTGGCCGACTTAAGTTATATTTATTCATTTATTATTATTTGTATAAAGGCCGACCTAAATGAAGAGGCGCCAAGAAGATATATATACAAGGTTACTTTTGGTTATTGAAGGACAATTCGAAGATAAACAAGTTCGCACTTTTGGCAGAGCAGAATTCGCAGTCTTAGAAGAAGTTCATACTTAATCAGCAGATCATCATCTTGTAGCAGCAGATCATCATCTTGTAGCAGCAGATTGATTTCAAGGAGAAACATATTCATTTGTATCTTTGCATCTAGGAGAGGTGCTATTATTCATTGTATCAAATTCGGTATTGTGTTGTGCCTGAGTTCAAGCAGATTTCTGCTCTTATTCCTTCAATATATAAGAGATATATTTGCTGGGTTTTTCTCCCTCAAGAGGAGGGTTTTCCCAGGGTATCTTGTTGTGTTCATTGTCTTATGTGTTGGATTTCTTTTGTGAATTGATTATCTAATCTGATCTAAGAAACACTAACATGGTATCAGAGCGGGTGTGAAAAAGATCGTGATCAGATTTAGTTCGCAACACTTATTCTTTTTCAGTCTATCTTCCAAATTTCTCAAGATGGTGAACGGTCTGAAAATCGAGGATAGACTCGAAGGGATCTCGAACTACATATCATGGAGATTCAGGTTCATGCTAACCTTGGAAGAGAATGATTTGGCTGAGTTTGTGAAAACAAAAGTTCCCGAACCTGAGGGGGAAGAAGAGAAGCTGCAATGGAGGAAGAAAGACACTAGGGCAAAGAAAGCATTGGTTGATTCCGTCAAAGATCATATTGTACCAATTATCTTCAAGTTGGATACAGCAAGAGAGATGTTTACAACCTTGGAAGAGATGTACGAAATCAACAACACCAGTCGTGCCCTTGCTCTGAAGCAACAACTTCATCATGTGAAAATGGAGAAAGGAGAATCTGTTATTACATACTTCATGAGGATTTCAGAGATAAAAGATCAGCTCTCCACTATTGGACACATGATTGATGATAAAGAACTGACTATGCTTGCTCTCAATGGTCTTCCGCTTTCATGGGAGGCATTCATCCAAGGAATCAGTGCAAGATCCGAACTTCCTAAGTTTGATCGATTGAGGATTGATTGCATTCAAGAAGAGTCAAGACTAACAGCAAGGGGGATTGGTCAAAGCTCAAAGAATGAAGAATTACAAGTTCTTACCTCTCATTCATCAAACAAAGGAAAAGGCCTTAAGAAAGGATTCTTCAAAAGGAATCGAGAAGATGGAAATGATGATGCTCCTACCTTCAAAAGAAAACGAGACATGTCCAAGATTCAATGTTTTCGTTGTGATAAGTATGGTCACTTTGCGAGGGTGTGCCCTCAACGACCTAAGCTTCAAGTTGCCACTGCAGATGTTGAAGAAGTCACTCCACAAAAGGACTCCAGTAATTATCTATTTTATTCAGCCTTGTCTAGCAATGTTTCTACTGACTCTTACACTTGGTTGATTGACAGTGGTGCTTCTAGACACATCACCGGATTCAGAAGTCACCTTTCAAACTTAATGGAAAGCAACTCTAGTGATCAAGTTGTTATTGGAGATGATGCTAGATATTCTGTAAAAGGGTTTGGAAATTCCACTCTTCACTTGGATTCTGGAATTTCTTTGGAGTTGAATGATGTACTGTTCGTACCAGGGATAAAGAGGAACCTTGTTTCAATTTCAGCATTAGAAGACAAAGGTTATCAAGTTGCCTTCTCTAAAGGGAAAGTTCTTATATGGGCAAAGAACTCCAGCTTCAAAACTGCTCAAGTGATTGGAGTTAGACATGAATGTCTCTACACGCTGTGCACTCGTCCTCTTCAAGCACTTGTGCATAACAGTACCAGCATGTGTGATCTTTGGCATCGAAGATTGGCTCACATTCACTTTCGTGCTCTACCTATCATGGAGAAGATGGTCACCGGTCTTCCGAAATTCGATCAAGAACATGAAGGTACATGCAAGGGATGTGCCCTAGGCAAGAACACAAAAGGTACGTTTCATTCCAGTGAAAGTAGATCTAAATGTATTCTTGATCTCATTCATTCTGATTTGTGTGGTCCAATGTCTATTGCATCATCTAGTGGTTTCTTGTATTATATTATTTTCATTGATGATTACTCTAGAAAGACTTGGATTTATTTCTTGAGATCGAAAGAATCAGAAGAAGTATTAGTAAGATTCAGAGAATTCAAAGCAGATTGAAAATCTGTCTGGGAAGAAGATCAAAGTATTGAGATCTGATAATGGTGGAGAATACACTTCTGGCACTTTTCGAGACTTTTGTATTGAAGCAGGGATTAAGAGGGAGTTCAGTGTTCCCTATAATCCACAACAAAATGGTATTGCTGAAAGGAAGAATAGGTCTATTGTGGAAGCAGTGAAAGCTATGATCCATGATCAAGACTTACAAATCTCTCTTTGGGCTGAAGCATCAAGAACAGCCGTCTATGTTCAAAACAGGAGTCCCCACAGGATCTTAGAGAATAAAACTCCTGAAGAAGCATTCTCAGGCGTGAAGCCTGAAGTTAGTCATTTGAGGATCTTTGGCTGTCCAGTCTATGTTCATATTCCAAAGGAAAAGAGAACAAAGCTAGAACCTTCTGGGAAGAAAGGAATTCTTGTAGGCTACAGTGAGACATCAAAAGCTTACAGGATCTACATTCCAGGACAGAAGTCTATTGAGATTAGTAGAGACGTCACATTTGAGGAAGATGTTGCTTATAGAAAGTCCAAAGGCACTCCTATGGAGGTCGATGAAGAAGAACCTCCTCAAGATATGGAAGTTGACCATATCCCAGAGAATCTGAAGGAGGATACAGAACCTAAAGAAGATATTGATCCAGCTGAGCCTTTGGATCCTACTGATGGGCCTCTAGACATTGTGATTGGAAAGAAAAGACCTCTTTGGGCTCGCAGGACAATGCAGGAAGCAGAAAGGTTTGCAGCTCCAAGAGGAGCCTTCAGAGAAAGCAAGAGACCTCACAAGTTCTCTAGCTATGTTGCCTTGATGAGTCAGATTATTGAGTCAGAGCCTTCAAATGTTGAAGAAGCTTCTAGTCAACAAGTATGGAAAGATGCCATGATTGAGGAGTATCAGTCTATACTTAAGAACGATGTTTGGGATATAGTCCCTAGACCCAAAGACAAATCTGTGGTGTCTTCTAAGTGGCTCTTCAAGATCAAGCATGCAGCTGATGGGAGCATTGAGAAACACAAGGCTAGATTTGTGGCTAGAGGGTTCTCACAAAAAGAGGGAGTTGACTATGAAGAAACTTTTGCTCCTGTGGCTCGTTACACGTCTGTTAGAACCATCATTGCTATTGCCGCATCTAGAGGATGGAAGATTCACCAAATGGATGTAAAGACAGCTTTTCTGAATGGCATAATAGAGGAAGAGGTTTACATTGAGCAACCAGAAGGATTTGAGGTACATAGGAAAGAATCTCATGTCTGCAAGCTGAAGAAGGCCTTGTATGGTCTTAAACAAGCTCCTCGTGCTTGGTATGAAAGAATTGATCAGTACCTTTCAAGTTTGGGTTTCTCAAAGAATGATGCAGATTCTAACCTCTACTTCAAGGTAGTAAATGGTGAAGCATTGATTTTAGTTTTATATGTTGATGACTTGATCATTACTGGTGAAGAACATCTAATACTAAAATGCAAGAAGGAATTAGCTTCAGAGTTTGAGATGAAGAATCTAGGTCTTATGCATTACTTTCTTGGCTTAGAAGTTTGGCAAAAGCCAGATGAGATGATTCTAAGTCAAGGCAAGTATACTGTTGACATTCTCAAAAGGTTTGGTATGCTTGACTGCAAACCTATGTCTACACCCATGGAGTCTAATTTAGATAAGTTGAAAGAAGCTGCAGCTAGTTCAGAACCAGTGGATTCTACGATGTATAGACAGTTGATTGGTTCATTGATGTATCTAGTTAACACTAGACCTGATATCTGCTATGCAGTGAGTGCACTTAGCCAGTTTATGTGTGAACCAAAGCAAATACATCTTGTAGCAGCTAAACATATCCTGAGATATTTATGTGGCACAATTGGATATGGGTTGAGATATTCTTCAAATGTGGATTTGGAGCTGCATGGTTTTACTGATTCTGATTGGGCAGGATGTGTCTCAGATCGGAAGAGTACTTCTGGTTGTTGCTTCAGTTTGGGGACTGCTATGATCTCCTGGTGTAGCAAAACAGTCTTCAGTGGCCTTGAGTACAACTGAAGCAGAGTATATTGCAGCTTGTGTGGCAGCTCGTGAGGCAGTGTGGCTTCGTAAGCTCCTTGCAGGATTGTTTGGTCAATCAATGGAGCCTACTATCATACACTGTGATAATCAAAGCTGTGTGAAGCTTTCTGTCAATCCTGTGTTTCATGACAGAACAAAACATGTTGAGATCAAGTACCACTATATTAGAGATATGGTGCAAAGGAAAGCTATACAGTTGAGGTATATCAGCACTGAAGAGCAAACGGCAGACATTCTCACCAAGCCTCTCGCCAGGATGAAGTTTGTATACTTCCGAGAGAAACTTGGTATGGTGGAGAATGCAGCCTTGACTGAGAAAGAGTCTCAGTAATCAGTGATCCTTGATTGAGAATGCAACTCTCTGCTGAGAGAGAGTTGAGGTGCAAGCCCTTGTTAATACAATTCTCTGCTGAGAGAGAGTTGAGGTGTAAGTCCTTGATAATGCAATTCTCTGATTAGAGAGAGTTGAGGTGAAAGCCCTTGTTTCCACCCTCTGGGAGAAGCTATGGTGGATGTCATGTGTGCGACTCCATGACAACATCACGTGAGAGAATCCGTGATGAGTTTTTACCATCTATGGGAGTAGCCATAATGGTTAATATCACGTTGAGGTGATATTTTATTTTGTTTTCATTCTAACATAATGTGTCTTGTGCAGATGGAAGTTCATCCCTAGCTGAGAGGGAGTGTTGATGTTAATACAGCGTCGGTCTTCACTAAGACTCATATTAAATATCAACTAGAGCATGGGCCGACCCTATTTTGAGTTATATCATTTACTTGTTGACTGGCCGACTTAAGTTATATTTATTCATTTATTATTATTTGTATAAAGGCCGACCTAAATGAAGAGGCGCCAAGAAGATATATATACAAGGTTACTTTTGGTTATTGAAGGACAATTCGAAGATAAACAAGTTCGCACTTTTGGCAGAGCAGAATTCGCAGTCTTAGAAGAAGTTCATACTTAATCAGCAGATCATCATCTTGTAGCAGCAGATCATCACTTTGTAGCAGCAGACTGATTTCAAGGAGAAACATATTCATTTGTACCTTTGCATCTAGGAGAGGTGCTATTATTCATTGTATCAAATTCGGTATTGTGTTGTGCCTGAGTTTAAGCAGATTTCTGCTCTTATTCCTTCAATATATAAGAGATATATTTGCTGGGTTTTTCTCCCTCAAGAGGAGGGTTTTCCCAGGGTATCTTGTTCTGTTCATTGTCTTATGTGTTGCATTTCTTTTGTGAATTGATTATCTAATCTGATCTAAGAAACACTAACAGTGACTACCCACAAGCTGACAATTAATTAATACATTGTTGAGAACAACACAACATAACAAGTTAATTAGAACAAACTACAATCATGAATCAAGAAAAAGTCAATCTCTAGTTACTAGTAGGGAATCTTTGTTGGATTGAAGTTGAGGCTTTCAACCTTTGTTTGTTGGATGGTCGCTGCAAAGTTATTTGCCACAAATAATAGTAATATGGAGAATAATGGAATAAGAGTTAAGCAGTGTTCCATGGGGACGCGTCCCCCCAAAAAAGGCCCGCGTTTCCTAGATGGGGATGTCTCGGAGACTTGGGGGGGATGTCCCCCCACCAGCCCACCACCAGCGCCACCATCCCACCACCAGTGTCATTGTCTCCAAGACGCTGCTAGGACTTCGAGGACACTGGGGCGTCCTCAAGACGTCTAGGGGACTCCTAGTTGTCTCCAAGATGTATAATTCTTATACTTATACATCTTTTTATAACTATTTTTTCAAGTACTATATGTATCAGCACCCTGCCTAGAGTACCCAGTGTGTTGAGCTGCATCTAGCACATATAGGGTGCTGATAGATATGGACTGTGTCAGGCATGATTTGATTAGCATAAAGGCATTTATACCAAACTCACACCTGAGTGGCCCTCTCTTCTGTTGCCTGATTGTGGTAACAAAGTAGATTTTAAAGATTGACAGATCTTATGGTCTAGAGATTAGCTGTATTTAAGAACCAGTGTGTTCAGCACTATCTCATCAGCATCTCCTCCCTAATTTGTAGAACACAGCATTGCCTGGTCCTGACTATACAGTTCTCTGCCATTCAGAAATCACAAATGCCTTTGCCTATCAAGCTGACTATACTTGCTGTAAGCATTATCCATAGCTAAGGTTGGTTACATTTAGAATATTCTTTTAGAATGTTTCACCTCTTATACCATGGTGAAAAATATCTTAGATTTTTAGGAGAGTCATTCTAAAGACTTTCTATCCAGGTTTTGGTTTTTCTTTTTTATCTAACTTCATCACTACAGATTATTCTGATGCTTTTGAAAGGTTGATAATCGATTATTCTAAGTATATTCATTAGAGGGGTTTGTTTTTTTTGTAATTCTCTTTTGGAGAAGTCTGGGATACTGTATGTCTAAGACTCTAAAGGAAATATGATATTAATATATTATCCTTCCCTTCCATTGTAGTTTTCTCATTATTATTTGGAAATGAAAACTCTCAAGCACACAAATATGCAACTTAACTTGGTGTTGCTGTGCGGCTTTGGAATATGTATGCTTATAATTCTTGAACCATTGGTTTCATTTATATAAAAAACCAACATTAAGATGTTTTAAGCAGCATCCTGAAATGCCTTCATGTCCCTAAAGGTTGATCTAGAAGCCCAAGGTTTTGCCTTTGCTCTCATAAGAGCTAGATAATCAATGACAACAGAAAAATGAGCTTCAACTCAAATCTATGCAACAGACAACCAGCATGTTCCACCAACTCATATGTCAAAAGCTACCTTCCCATCTATATTCTGAGTGTCATTCCAATCGCCCAGCGTACTCTCAAATTAGACACCAGATATCCATTCCTCTCCTCAACAACAAAATTAGCTTGAATTCACAATCTTGAGACATACTTCAAGACATATATGATCTTCACAGAGCCACACTGCAATATGATTGTTGAAGTTGATATGAATGATCAAGCACTCAACTAGTGGCAATCTCATGTCCAGCTTCCAAAAATAATCTAGATATTGCCACTTCAGCAATTTTCAAGACAAGAGACTATCCCAAAGCACTTTTATCCTTCTGGGTACAACGAAGTGTTTTAGGAACAACAGCTCAATCTTGATCAGGCATTTGCACAATCAATTCAACAGTAACTGATCAATCTGATCATCCCACATCAAATTTGTATGAGTGTTGCTTTTTCATCTTAAGAAGTTAGAGCTCTTCACCATCACTTCCTTAAAGCATGTTTTCCAACTTGTATTGAAGGTGAAGGCCAATCAACAAAAGAGAATTCCAAAGGCCAACCGATTATTTGCAACTCAAAAGAAACATCTTTTGCCCCCTGCCAGCTTCTTCGACCCTACCAACTCATCATCAAAGAATGTAAATTCTTCAGCATAGCTCTACTGATGGTCTGGTTCCTTCCACTCACAATGGGAAGCAGAAGAAGTATTGTTCTTATCACAAGTGCTGGAGCATACTTGCCATCTTGTTTTGAAGATGAAGGCCAACCACTAAAAGAGTATTCTAAAGCCCAACCGATCAATTGTAACTCAAAAGAAACATCTTTTGACCCCTGCCAACTCCTCTGCCCCTAACTCAATATCAAAATATGGAAATTCTTCAGAGTAGCTCCAATAATGATCTAACACCTTTGGCTTGCAATGGAAAAATTATTATGATTATCACAAGCACACTTGATATTCTGTCAAGAAAAGTCTTGTCCTTGAATTCAAGAAGGCAGCAGCCCTTCTAGCTTAGCAAAAGCCACAACTTGGTATTCAAAGATAGACTAATGGAGTGTATGCTTGCTAAAGGAAACCAAAAGATCCCATCATAAGTTAGTAAACAATCTCCAATTGCCAACTGCGATGCATATTTGTGTATTCCACTTCAATGGATCAAGAAGGGACAAGCCACTCTCCTGTCTTACATGCATTATACCTTTCATTGAGTCATCCTAGGCCACTGTTCATGGGATAGTCACTCGCAGTTGATTGTTGTGGTTTGATACTTACAGCACCTTAACAATACAACAGTGTGTTCACCATTGATGACTTTTGCAGGAGCAATAGACTGCAAAAAGACAGTAAATTATATAAATTCAATTCATCTGTTAGTTATTTGCTCTGTGAGATGACCATATTCTCCAAATGCAAACAATTTTATATCTTCTTCACCAACATCGATTTCATGCCAAGAAGAAAGCGTCTTCTGAAAAAACCTTCACCAAGTACTTGAACTTCCTCATTGACAAGTAAATCCACATGAAGTTGAGGTCCTTCAGGAGTGGCGCATCTCATCAAACACTTAAGATCTGAAAAAATTTCTCAGGTATGAACTTCTATGGAAAGTTTATTCAGTAATTGTACTTACATGTTGCTCAACCCCTTCATCAACTCACTAATCATCAAGCTCTTAACTAAAGCCCACATGTAGCTTGAGCTACTAATTAATTGAAAGAAACTCTTTTCTCTGCTCAAACGCTTCACTATATGCCATAGACACAACACTTAAGCAGGGAGGATATCTGGTGGCCTATCATTCAAAGGTTTTATCACAAGCCAATTGCAATCAATAAAACCTACAACAATGAAATCAAGTTCCTCGTCAAAACAATCACGTGGTGTTAGCATTATCTTCTTAGTAAGGATGTTATGATATATATGAATCACCATCTGATTAAATTCCCAAACTCTTAGTCCATAAATTAGGAACATCAGCATTAGAGGTAAGCATCCTACATTCAACAATTTCATTTGGTGATTAAGTATAAGAAGGGTATCACCAACAATGTGGTAGATCTTCTCAACGATCATCCCTATGTGCTAAGCATCTTGGATATTCAGTGCACAACCTATGATGAGTGGAATGGTTGATACTCCAGAAATCCATAGTTTGGTCTGATCATTGATGCTTTGCAATAACCCATGGTGGTCAACCGAACACCATTATCTGATTATGGGTTGAGGAATAGGTTAATGTACAAGTTCACTTAGCTTTGTGTTCTGAACAACTACTCTCATCAGCTTCTACTCAAGGATGCTCAGTCATGTTCCTCCCAAGAGTATTTTGGTGTGCAAAATAGCTTTCAACATATTTATCACTGCTTTCATAAGCCTCCTATGTTAAATTAGGTTAAGGATTGCATATTGTTGGTGCTTTCTTTGCAGTTAGTCTAGGCCTTCCAACTGAAAGCTTGGATTGTATGCTGCATTACCCATTACCTCTTTGACCATGAGATTCTATTTCTGTGGACTACAAAATAAATTTTATGCTCCAAAAGTTGCTACATTTCTCTTAAAGCACGTTTGCAGCAATTTACAAAGCTTAGTGGTTGCCAATAAGGCTTCTCCATTAATTTCATCCACAGCTGATGACCAAACTGAGGTTGTTAATCACAATTAAGTCCATGCTATTTGCATCTATCACTAATAGAATAGGCACTGGTGCAACTGCATGCATATCATTCATCGCTGCTACAATCCAACTAACTATATCCCAAAGAGGCATTCTCTTTTCATAGTTTGTTATGGCTTCCAACCTTTGGCACGATATGAGATTCTTCAGCTCTTCCATCTTAACCTGCCTAACCATATCACAACAGGGCATTCTCCTTTAAATGTCTATTATCGCTTTCCACCTTTTGTACCATATGAGACCCTCATTGCTTTTCCAGCTCCAAATATGTCTCACCAAACTTGGAGTGAGACGAAGCTTCTTCTATGTGAAATTTGGCCATGCTTTAGGCCTCCAACAAACCTAAACCAGGTTCAAGGTACTTGATGACTGTCATTGAGTCCCTTATTCTCCATAATTGGTGATTGGGTTTGGGTTCACTACGATAAGAACAGGTTTTACAACAAGCAACATCACAAGTGAAGCCTATGAGATCGCCTTTCACCATTCCTCAGGTTGGTGAGCCTAATACCTATCATCTAGATATTCTAGCTCAGCTTGACATCCATGATATTGTTGATGTGATATTGCTCAGCTAGTACAAAGTACAAACCATCATACTTTGAGGAGTTCCCATTATTCAACTTGAGCCTACCATCCTGAATTTTCAAGAAGCATTTAGAGTCGCAACAAATGCAATAAGCAAACAAACTTCTCTGGCACAGACACAGCTAATGTAGAAGTTTCCAAATATCATGTAGAAATTAGGAACAGCTTTCTCTTAGCAATGCGGAACGATTAAAATCATTCTTATAATTAAATTTGAACTCCATTGTTATTTCCATCACTGTATGTACACTTGGATTGTCACCAGATTCTCATTGGTTGCAGCTAAACCATTCTAACTGATGAAGATTTTGATTGCCCAGTTCAAGGGTATTTTGCATGTGCTTGACTTCCTCAATCCAGCATCTATCATCCTCGTAAATCTATTTAAAATGTGCTAATAAAGAGCATACAGGATCAGCTTTGGCAGTGATTTCACTTGTTTTCCTTGCTCTTTGCATCTATTCTCTCTGTTGATTTTCTTCAATGCAATTCCTGAGTTCTTATCAATACAGAAAATTTCAAATAAGTCTTTCACAACGATTGTTGTGATTACCATTTTCGAGGGCTTGGTCTATCCCTGTTTACATTTCTTCTACTTATGTTAAATAAAAGAGACTTTGTTTGCTGTCAGCATTTGCACACAAGTGAAATTGCTAGATTGGACTCTGTTATAAGGGGAACTAATTGATGAGGAAAATAATGGTTGTAGTTTACAGATTTATATTTTATTTTCAGTATAATGGAAGAAAAATATCCTTTCCTTATCTGGGTGCGACTTTCTATGGCTTTTTCTTTTGGAATTCCATACAAAATAGGCGGGCAAAATCATGGTTATGTTGCTAAAAGCATATGTAACAACTTTGCAGGTCTATCAAAGATTCAGTTACGACATTTTGGAAATTAGGATACCAGTTGCAGAATCATTTAGGTTACAAGAGCAAACATGTTGCAGCATTTTTCATCTTATAGTGACCATCAAGGCCACATCTTGTCACCAAAGAAGTCTCAATTACAACTGGAATGCTATCAGATTTCAAGGCCACTTAGTTATTGAAAAGGTCTTCCAATTACCCCATGAACAGGACAAATTGGCTCTTCCAGTAATCTGCAACTTTCCTCCTTTCTCATCCTTCATACATTCCTTCATTTTTGCTTTCAATTCCTGTAATTCCTTCTGATCTAATCAGAGAGAAACGTATAATTCAACAGAAAAAATTATTTAATTGTGATCATTGCTACAGTATTTGAAGCAACAAACTTTTGAAAATCTTTATGAGACAGTGGCATTTTTTCAGTGTGCTAGGGCTGCTCAAGAAGGTCTTTCTGCTAATCAAACTGGCATTTGAAGAAGCATGATTGACAGCCAAATAGCTCAAATTACAGCTGTTATAAATATAAGGTCTGTTTGAAATGAATTCAGTACAACAATATTTTTTCATGCAAAGCATCCTAAGAAATCTTCATAAGATGGAAGCAGGGGCAAAGGCAACATTCAAAGCTTATTAAAGCAACTGCTGACCACCATATGAGCATAAATAAGTGACTTGTCAAGGGCATGCTTTGGATTTTAACATCTGCATTAAAGAAAGGCTTACTCATCCCCAAAAATAACAACTGGAAGCATCGGACATCTCCACATAAGTATCAAACCAGGAATTGTGTGAAACAGAACAATATGAAAGGATTTGGCTTAGAACAGTAAAATCAGGTCAGCTGTCTACAATTTTTCTCAAAAGCTCTCCATCTGATGTATTTGTCTCATGCATATTAATTCTATGCTAGACACAGTAATGAGCTGCCAAAGGAAACATAAGCCCGAGTAGAATATCTCAGCAATGAAAAAGGGAAGGGGGTGGTAGTCCCAGCAATGAAAAAGGGAAGGGGGTGGTAGTCCCAGCAATGAAAAAGGAAAGGGGGTGGTAGTCTCAGCAATGAAAAAGGAAAGGGGGTGGTAGTCCCAGCAATGAAGCGGGTGGCACTGTCCATAAAACCAATAATTACTTAATGTTTATTGATATTTAAAACCAGTGTCCTATTGGAGAATTCGTTGACTTTAGTGGTCCAATCTTTAATACATAAGGACTCATTTTTCGGAAAAGCACATTGCCCTATCTTCATATGACCACATTGCATGGACAAATTGCAAAAGTTAGTATATTTTCAACTTAGATTCTAAGAACTTCAAATGATATGCGAGCAGGATTGGTTTAGTAGGACCAAGCCAAACTAACATTGTCGTATTTTGAATATATCTAAATACTAGACCCAAGCTGAAAATCCAATTGCGGATGAATTTTCTATAGGAAAGCTGAGACTCCAAATTTCATTTCTATTATAGATGTATAATAAGTTTATTCCTGTCATAATTTTTAACACCTGCTGGCATAAATCAATAGCCTGTGTAACCCTTTTTGTCAAATTCTTCCTCATTGTTGGGACAAAAACTATAGGAAAACCCAAAAACTATAGGAAAACCCAAGTTTGTGTTGGGTTAAGCTGCATTTTAATCATAGAGATGGGCAAAAATATGAACTGGTGTTAAGTGTCTAGAAATGTTTGAAGAACATAGAGAAGCACAAGGGATGGATGTTAAGAGATTAGCAAATGAGTTAAGAAATTACCATGAAATAAGGCCATGTTTCGCATCCACCAATTCATATCTTGATCTACAGCTACTAACAGTCCATCTGGCTGTCTCACCCCATAATTTCTTAAGAGGCCGCTTCACACGAGGTGATATTTCCCTCCATGCTACCAACCTTAGAACATTATCTCCCCTGCAAAGTAAAAGATGAATGATATGTTAAAAATGTGAAAAAAAAAATGATAGGTTATGCTTTCCCCTGTGAAGGCAAAGATAACTGATATGTCAAAAGTGTGAAATAAAACAGTATTTTAACAACAAATAACTTTATGATACAGCACAAGAGCAAATAATGATAACTTAGACATTTCTGTCACATAATGGACAAATAAAAACAACGATGTAATCATTCAAATAAATGATGCCCCGCTATAGAAATTCAGCACAAGCCAGAACATTGCATTTTCCAAATTGTAACGAGAAACTCAATTCAAGAAATTTACAATGACATTTAGGATATGAATGACACCTTTTATAATACACACAAAAAAGATATAAATGTCCCCTACCATACACAACTACAAATTAAGCAATAAAACTTTGTTACTTTTGCACTGTCATGGTTCTTTCCCATCACTTTCTTTCTAACTTGAGATGAATTCCCTCAAGATAGCCTATCCCTAAAAGAAACACTTGAGATTGTCTATCTATTATAGTACAAGAATGTGCAGAATGTCTTCTCCTTCCAGGGATATGCCAAAGGATGTCCTTTTTGATGGTGCATTGAAGAAATGATTGAGTATCATAGTTGAAAATCAGTGGCACTCCAAACATCCTACCAACATTTCCCAGAATAAAAATCTTGACAGATAATTAATTTTCCTGTGTCATAGTTGTGTTGTATGGCAGTTCCTCTAGTGTAACATGCCTCCTTACAGTGCACTTGATATAATACAGATTACTATTTGCATTCTTTCAAAATTTATTTTTTACTAGGCTGCCTAATCTGCTATTCTGTTGATGTTTCATTTTCAAGTTTGAGTTATATATCTAATGCTCTCGATCATAACTATCAGCACATATTTGGTTGTTGATAAGGTGATCCGTAATTGAATCAATTAGTACGGTTGAGAGTTGCCAAAAAGGATTGTTGTTCATGACTTCAAAGCCTTAAGGGCCCAAGCAATATTTTTATCATTGTTTATCAGCTGCAAAAATCTACATTTGAGGAAAAATGCAAGGTCAAGAGTCAAGACAATGAAGGACTAGATTCGTAATTTCCTTAATTTTAATTGATTTAGAACAGTAACAAAACTTAATAAACATGAGATTTTCATAATCCATGAGTATGAATGTGATAGCTTCTGGAAATAAGATTGTTTATTTTATTTATATCAACACTTTGGATCACAATCCATGATCCTTCATTGTGATGAAGGAGAAAAAATATTGATGTAAATATTGTTTATCTTAAGTTTGTCCTGACGATGGATCACCAGAACACTTTTTTCCTCTTTTTATCTTGATGATGGATCAATGGATCATGGTGTGTGATCCAAAACATTGATGCAAATAAAATAAAAACAGTTAATTCCAGAAGCCATCAGCTTCAGTAACAAAACTATAATCAAAATAATATTGTTGTCAAAAGCCCTTCTGATTGCTTAAGAGCATCTCAGGCAATCGCATTTGAACCCAGCTGCTAATAACATTTGAAGTTCTTAGCTACCGTTTCCCTAGATCTCACTAACCCTTTTTTGCTTTGCTTGGTAAGACATGCTTTGGGCGCTCCTTCCATTTCAGAGTATATCTGATGTACGTCCAAGTCTTGTTGACTCAATTCAGTTATCTGTAGACATTCACTTCATTTATTTTTTGTCGCTTGTTTTCTGGCAAGGATTAGGAAAATACTGTAGTGAAAAGACCTTTTGATTGAATGACACTACTAGCAATTAGATTTGATCTGAGCTGCCAACTAAATCTGAAGTTGTAACTATGATTGCCATAGATCTGGGTAAACCTTTTTTGCTTCGTTTTGTAGGAGACGCTTTAGGCACTCCTTTCATTGGCAACTATACTGGCTTTACTTTGAAGGCCCGCTGACCTATTTTGACTATCTGTAGACATTCACATAATTTCTAACTTGTTTGCTTGTTTTCTGGCAAGGACAAACCTACCCCATTAGGTGTCAACGTGTTAAGATTTTGGGAAGAGTTAATTGCATAACCAGACAATGAAAAGAAATCTAAAACAACATTATTGCAATGCCCCAACTAGAAAAGAGGCAAAGGAGTGTGCAGGGGTGTATGTGTAAGGAAATTCACAAACCACATTCTTCTTTAAGAAAAGAAAAAGATTTCGACACAACCTAAATGAGGGCAACCATGAACTTAATTGTAAGTATGCAAAACTGAGGAATCAACAAAACATCTCATTTCTCTGCTCTCAATCTAAATCTTTTACCATTGAAACAATCCATGTTTGTCTGTTTAAAGCCATTCTTTTCTGGTAATAAGAAAAACAAAAATGAAGTGGGTTCATATGGATCAACTTACACGTGTCTTCCACTTGGGCATTCTGCTGCTGATGTGGAGGCCCATTGTCCAGTGGCAGTCTCTCCTTCTGGTGGTGATGATGATGACGTCATATCTTTTTCTTTCTCTGTCATCCAAATCCACCATAAAACTCATGCTACAATCAATATATGGATATGGGTTAATGAATCCACCTAAATTCTGGATACCCACATCCACATATTCAATCAATCCGCCTCACAACCTCCGCATATTAATTTTTGCTTCATTTCTCGCTGTTCGTTGCTGTAGTTTTGGAGATCGAGGAAGTGAGAGAAAAAGATGGGTAGATTGTTTTTTCAAACTTTGACAGAAAACAACTGGGCTTTGCGCTTAAACATACGAAAGAAGGGCCACGCAAGGAAAAAGTACTTCGCTCTGTTGGGGATTTGGAAGTCTTTCCTTTTTAGGGATGGATGTCCTCAAAATAAAATTGTTAATCTAGGTTAGTGAACATGTGAAAAGCTAAAGAAGCTACTAATATATATGTTCGAAGGATGATGTTCTCTTCCTAGAAATGAAAATAATTATTCAGGCGAAGAATCCATGCCTAGGTGTAATGGAAGTAGGGTTTTTTCAATATTCTTTTTTTTTAATACTCTTGTACTTTTGTGGTAAATATATTTTTTCCACGCATTCAAAAAAGAGAATTTTAAACACTTCTATTTGAAGATGAGTAGCCTTAAATATTTATGGTGACTTATACTGAATGTTCACCTTTATTATTGTTATTGATTGTGTTGTTATTTTGAATCATATGTACTTATGTGAAGGAGGATTTTGACTTTTCAGTCAAAGTTAAAAAAATACCTTTATATTGGAGTGAATATATATGCAATCTATAGCTTGAATTGTTCAAGTCATTTCTTGTTTCGGGATAAGAACTTGACCATGTAGCAATTAATAAAAATTAATAAAAATTAAAAATTATATGATGAGCATGTGAAGTTATTTGTGCGGCCATTTCAAGTATGAGTTTGACCCTCCAGAATTTTAAATCTTATAGGAGTTTGAACATTTCCATTTTTTTTAAATAGTTAACTAAAGTATTTATTTAATAAATATAAAATATTTTTAAAAATTTGTAATGATGATAGGATAATTGGTAAGGATAGAAAGACATCTAAAAAGTAAATGGTCTTTTCATTTTGAAGGTTTCATTAAGTTAAATTTTGGTAAAGGTATTTTAGGTTTAGTGGTAGTTGTGTGTTTATTAGATTGTTCTTGTGTGACTTTCTTAAAGGAGGTATTTTTTCTAGGTAAAAAACAAATAATGAAGTGAAAGTTATAGCACTCCTTGAAGAGATGTAATTAGCAAGTTCAATGCAATGTAAAAGGCTTGATATTGAAGGGGACTCTAAAATCATTATTTTTGGATAGGCAACTCATCAAACTAGAAGTTTGATAGCATCGTAAAGGAACTAAAGTTGATTGGGACCAAGTTTGAGGCTACTAAGTATAGTAATTGCTATAGAGAGAAATTACATTGTTGATTCTTTGGAAAATGTGGGTGTTTCTCAATTGCCTTTCTCTGTTACGATTAGAATGGAGTTAAGCAAGTGAAAAATTAAGGAATTTTAATGGTTGATGTGGAACCTTTTCTTAACCCATTGATGCCAACTTACTACTCCCTAGAATAATATTATTTTCTTGGGAAAGTAATTATAAAGTATGATTTCATGGTATTGATCACAACAACATTTTCATTATTATCCCCCACATGTAAATCATATGGAGTTTATAGAGAACTTATTCCTCCTCCTATAGGCTTGTGTGAGCAAATTATTTATCCAAGTGTAATGCAACTTTTTTTACAATAGTTGGCTTGGTTGGAGATCTCTTAGTTTGTGGTTGTAGGGTGTATAATGGAAACATTTTTTCCTCGGTGTGATATTGTGTGGGTGTAGGGATTGCGATGTTCCTTATAGGGGGTGATCTCAAAACAAAGGCTCAAGCATGCTTTCAAAATTAAAGCTTTGTATTTCACTAGCATTCATTAAGGAATTTCTTGGTAAAAACAACTCAGATCAAACTAGTGCTCTTGAAACATAAGAACTAATTATGGCTAACTTTACAGTGAAATTAGAGGCCAAGGTGGGTGATCTTGTTGTAAGAGAGTATATCCTCCTCTATGTTTCCATGTCTCCTTATGGTGTTATTTGTGAGTGATAGGTCAAGGGAAGATTCTTTACTGCTAAAAATGGGTGGGGTCTAGCTAGTGTGTTGGGACTTGTGTATTGGGGTCTCCTCCTACTTCCCCATTAGCACTAGTTCTCTAGTAAATTCTTCAAGGAAATGACTATGTTCTACCATGACATTGTGCTATGTTGATAATTTTAGGATTATCATGAGATAAAAAGTTATCACATATAGTATGTGGACTATGTGTTTTCTCTTAAAAAGAGGTTCAATTTGGATTATAATGAAGGATTTTCTTTTACTTGGAGTTAAAGTTGTTGATATTGATAATAAAAGAGGAGTGGTTATTTCTCTTAGGATTATGTAGCTCCCTAGATGTTGTCTTATACTTAGGATTTTTTGTGGAGTGGCAACCTACGTCTTAGTAAGGATGTATCAATTTTATAATGAATATGAATTTAAAGTTTGGCTCAATACCTTATGTATTATTTTTCTTTAGTGGGAGTGGGACCCTATAGAACCCATAATTGCATAGTTAAAAATATATAATATATCACTGTAAAGTGTTTTTAATTATTATTGCTTAAGGAAATTTTTTAATTAGAGTAATTTTAAAAAAAAATGTAAATGTTAAGATTATTTTTCTTATAGCCCTCAGGTGTAGACTAAACTATTTAGTCTTTCAGAGACATGGATGATTGGCATAGGCTCAAAACCATATTTGCATGTTGTATATGTTAGGGGTAACATATATAGACTAGAGGAAATAGGGGTTCACCTTATGGTTAGATTTTCCCTATATGGTCTAGCTCCAGGTCATCAAGATTTTGATTCTTATAAAAAACTCATTTATGATATTTTTTTATGATTCATCCATTTTTATGATCAATGAGTTTGAGGAGTCTAATGATAAAATAATAATGAATCATTTTGACAACTCCAAAATCAAATTTTGAAGTAAGAATTTATATGCTTAATAAGTCAACCATTCAAATTTAAAGGGTATGAAAAGTTATCATATAAATTAATGTCACTACTCAACTTCTAAGTTATTAAAAGCTAACAAAATGAATATTCTTGTGATGGAAATAAATACTCCTTTACATAAACCATAGGATTTGGACTAACTTGAGTGGATAATAAAATGCATAATTAAATTTATGAAAATTGAGTAAATTAAATGTGATACTTAGCTCGAATTAGATGGAGGAATACACTATTGAAGATATTAGAAATATTTTTTATAATATGTAAAAAGAGTGATGCTATCAAGGATAGTATGCACATGAATGACAACCTTCTCTTTGCAACAACATTGCATAATCCGACCACATTATACTCAACATAAAGACTAGATAATTCACATACCATATAATTTTTAACCACACCCAATTACACTATTTAATGAATTAAAATTCAATGTTTTCAATGCGACATCATGACACCAAAATGTATATTTTTATTTCTAATTTTAGACATGTGCAATACACATATTTGCTACATAAACTTGATTTAAAACATAAAAAATATACACCAATTTGACAATTATACTATTACAAAGTAGGAAATAGCCTCTAATAGGTTCTTTTTAGATCTTTATTCATGAAGGTAAGTTTTGAGTTTGATATCTATTCCTAGTGCCTATGGTTATTAGTCTTCTCTCAATGGATCCTGGTAAGGATGGCCCCATGCTCTCTCATGTTCTTCTAAAGATATAGTTTTCACTGTAATCTCTATCATTAAGAAGAAGGAAATAGATGCAACAATGGATATAATCAACAAAAGGAAGATAAAATATTATGGAAAAGCTTTAAATCCATTAATGCCAACCCTCAAGCATACCCTATCATAAATCTAGATGTTTTAGATTTCAAAAAGAATGTATCTACCTTCTAAGATAGAAGTTTAATATGCAGACTTATGGGGGCCCAACCCTCTAAGGAAGAGATGTGCTCATGGGTACAAATGTGCTATAAAACTAAGGGATAATCTGAACTCTATTTATGTGCCAAGGGATACTTCATAACCATTCTTTCTAATGATTCAAATAGGGATGAAATATTTGGAGGAGGCCTCCACTTCTTTTTAAATGCTTGTCTCCTTATAAAACATTGGCATGTGGCTTTAATTTCTTAGAGGAAATCCCCACAATGGTATTTTTTTGGATATACATGTATGATCTTCCCCAATAATTTTAGTCACTTTATGTCTTTGAGATGATGAAAAAATATTTGGGGATGGTGGTCATTGATATATCCAAACCATACCATGGTAAAGGACTCTTTGTGTATGTTAGGATGTATGTGGAACTAGATCTTACTACTCATTTGCTAAAGAGTATCATAATAAAAGAAAGGAATTTTTAATTGATCTAAGGTTTAGATTATGAAAGCCTACCCTTCAAATATAGAGGGTGCAATAAATATGGCCACCTTATTAATGAATGCCCTACTATTTAGAAAAATTCTTAGCAAGATAAGAGGGAAGAAGGAATTAATAGAAATAAGGAAGGCTTCATGAAACCAAAGAAGAAGTGGACATTAAGGAAGAGAATTCCAAAAGACGAGGGCAACAAGGATATGGAAGATAGTTACTACTTAGAGAAGCAAGGAATTAGTCAAAGAAACCTAATTCCAACTCAAGAAAGGGTAGATGAAAGGAGGAATGCTTAAGGACTACAACTTCAATAGTTTCAAGAGTCATACAATAGTGTGTTCCATTTTTTGGCCTAAGTGGGACACTAAAACTAGCATATCTATCCTATCACATAGTCTATATAGATAACGTCAAGAGATATCAATTGTAGGAATCCAAAATGACAATAATATTAATAAATTAACACAACAAAAAATTAACTTGCTCTTCATCTTAGAATGGATGAAAAATAAATTAGATCCTTGTTTCAAATTGGGAAAATCAGATTAATCTTCCTCTAATTTATCTTGTTTTATTCTTAAAAATGAACACTAATCTTCCTCTTTTAAAACTGGGATTATAAAATGAAAACTATGAGAATACATAGAAATACAAACTCATAAAAACATGCCTGAGTTACTCTCTCTACTTTGCACTTGAAGTTCCAAAAATCTCAAACAGAGAGAATGGTACAACTTTCCCCACTTTGCACTTGAAGTTCCAAAATATCAGATAGAGAATGGCACAACTTTCCCCAAAGTAAACTTAGGTTGTTGAAGATGAAATTCTCAAACTTTACTTGCAAATCGCCTTCACTAAATACTAAAATGAACAACAAAACTTTCTCTTGAAACTATTGCTACTATTCAAAAATAAGAATGATAAGATAAGCCAAAATGTTTTTACACATTTGTTGCTTTCTTCTTCACAGAGCCTTGCATTATCCACAATGAACAATGATGCAAAAAGAGGGAAAGATGAGATAACATAATCCTCTCTCTTACTTATGACGTTCCTCTCTAAACTACTCAATGCATACAAAAAAAAATCAAGTAAAAAATAATGCCAAAATATGTTTCTAACATCATTGTTTTCTTCACCAAAAATATTAAAACTCTTAATGAGAAATCATACCCAAAAGAAAATTCTAGTCATTGCTCACTCTACTAGATAGTCGTGCATCATCTACCATACATACTGATGCAAAAACAAAGTAATAAGAATATCATTCTCCTTACTCCCATCACTTTCTTCTCAAACTTCCCAAAAGAAATGCAACCCATAATGACTAAAAGAAAATGCTTTTTTCTACCCAAAATCTCACCACCTTTCCTTCCATTATATTGGCATTTAATTACCAATTGAATTCTTTATATTTGTCACCACTTTTATTAATAAGTAGCATGCTAAAAATAACATCCATTGCCACTTATTGTGGCTTAGACATTGATCATTTTAAATGCAGTCAAATACAGTTATATACTCACCATATAATGACTTATATTGATTGATAAAGTCATTTAAAAGATAGTTGTAACCACCACATAGTAGCTTACAAAGTAATAAGGAAAGATGCACTACATAATGGTCTTGACTATGACTTAAATGTCATTCAAAATGTCTTCCATTAAGCCTTCAATGGAGGCTAAAATGCCTCACAAAGTGATAAATAAAAAATAGATTTAAATTACTTTATGCATGTTTGATGTATTAGTTCTTATGGTAGTTATAATACCAACCCTCAAGCATATCCTTTCATAAATCTAGATGTTTTAGAATTCAAAATGAATGTCTCTACCTTCTAAGGTAGAAGTTTAATATGTAGATTTATGGGGGGCCAACTCTCTAAGGAAGAGTTGTACTCATGGGCACAAAGGTGTTATAGAACTAAGGGAGAATATGAACTCCATTTATGTGCCAAGGGATACTTCATAACCATATTTTCTAATGAATCAAATAGGGATGAAATATTTGGAGGAGGCCACTACTTCTTTTGAAATGCTTGTCTCCTTATAAAAACATTGGCACGTGGCTTTAATTTCTTAGAGGAAATCCCCACAATGGCATTTGTTTGGATATACATGTATGCTCTCCCCCAATAATTTTAGTCACCTTATGTCTTTGAGATGATGGAAAAATATTTGGGGATGGTGATCATTGATATATCCAAACCATACCATGGTAAAAGGAGTCTTTGTGTATGCTAGGATGTATGTGGAACTAGATCTTACTACTCATTTGCTAAAGAGTATCACAGTAAAAGAAAGGAAAAATAAATTGATCTAAGGTTTAGATTATGAAAGCCTACCCTTCAAATATAGAGGGTGCAATAAATATGGTCACCTTATCCATGAATGCCCCACTATTTAGAAAAAATCTTAGCAAGATAAGAGGGAAGAAGGAATGAGTAGAAATAAGGAAGGCTTCATGAAACCAAAGAAGAAGTGGACATTAAGGAATAGAATTCCAAAAGACAAGGGCAACAAGGATATTGATGCAGTTGAAGACCAAGACCCAAAATTGAGGTGTTGTTCTTTGCAGCCACCACACCAATATCTCATCCACCCAACACAATAAAAATGATTCTCATAGGGAAATAAACAAACCCACAAAGTTTTGAAATACAAATCATTAATCATACATATAAGTGCATTGAAAACTACTCACATACCATATTTCAGAAATTATTTTGAATGTGCAAAAACCTTCCATTTCCTCTAAAAAATTTGGTAATGGAAGCTCCCACGTTCATCTACAAGAAAACAAGTGATTCACAATTTTTTTTACCAAGACAACCATGCTAAAAATTAGGATGAACCCAAAAAACCCATTTCTGAACAGTGGCACTTGATCCCTTCCAGCAACTTTTAAACTTTCATAAATTTCTAGATTTTTTTAATACATAATATGAACCACAACAAATAGGAAATTTGAAAACTTTATTACAATTGAGATTTCTTGCAACATTTTGGAGTACAAAGATTTCACCAATTACAAGACTATGCCACTCATGCAACATCTACCTACAAGAAATCAAAGCAAACTTCAAACATTTTGAAAATCATTTACTTGCAAGCCAAAATTAGATTACAACACTTTCAAATCACCTCCAAAATCCTTTACAACACTCTGGATGTTGTTAGTATTATCCTTCTCAACTTCTTTTTGCCACTTCCCGTTGTAACCCTTCAACCACATTTCTTCACTTAGCTCCCGGGTGTAGGATTTCTCCCTGCACTAACAACAAAAAAATATTTTCCATACCTCCCCAAATGAGGTGTTGGAAATCCTCTAGCCTACAAAACTAAAAATGCATTGAATTTCATAACCTTTCTTAACATTGTTGCTCATAACTCCCCTTGTAACCTCCTATCATAAACATGGCATTTTGATTGGCTCCTTGTTGTGCATGGGCCTCCATATTCTCTTCCAAATCATTTTCAAATATTTAAAAATAAAAATTCCCCAACTTGGGTGTTGGGTTTTCCAATTTCCATTTTTTTGGATTTTAAGCACATTAAATGTGCAGCTAACAAAATCACAAAACTACAGATTTTGAGCCAATAAATAAAATATTGGTTACAACAATTTGACTCTATTTTTTGTCCAATTATAATATTTAAGCATTCTCATGCCCAATCAAGTTAACAAATATTTTTTTCTAAGCCTGTAGTGTGCCCAAATCAAGTGTTGAAAGACTGCCTACAACAAGAAACCACACAAGAAAAAGTAAAATTAAAATAAAATATTTTTGGGGATGCAGGATTGCTTGATACCCCTAGATGCTCATGCATCAGATATGGAAGATATAGTTACTACTTAGAGAAGCAAGGAATTAGTCAAATAAACCTAATTCCAATTCAAGAAAGGGTAGATGAAAGGAGGAATGCTTAAGGACTACAACTTCAATAGTGTTAGGAGTCTCGCAATAGTGTGTTTCATTTTTTATCCTAATTGGGACACTAAAATTAATATTTTTTATCAAATTTTGACTTCCCGTCACTTATAAAAAGTAAATTGTTAAGAATTTGAAGATGACGTGAACTAGTGATTTTTGAGATCTAAATATACAAAAAAAAAAAAAGAAAAAATAATTGATCTCTTAAAAAAAGTATTAATAACTTATTTTTATAATATAATTTTTTTAATGAGTGATATTAATATTCCATAACGCATAATTTTTTAATTTAAATAAGATACATTTAAAATTTCTTCAACGTAGATAAATTAACACTAATATTTAGTGTATTCATATTTTCTTCATAATTTTTTTCACATATTTTATTTATTATTAATTTTTATTTTAGATTAATTATAATTTAGAGTAATATTATTTCATAACACAATTTTTTTCTATATATCCAAAATACTTAATTTTATTTGTTGAAGCAATGACATCAATATGGAGTGCAAATGTGTACTTTTAAAAATCTCTTTCTACATTTTTAATTTTTTCTACATGTGTTGAACAAAGACCTTTATGTTTGATAAAAACTTATGTTCACTTGATATTATTTCCTCGATGACGCGCTCTGCTCTGATTTTTTTAAAACTTGCACTTCCCTTCATCGGCTATTTTGATGGCAAGCAAAAGGGTTCATGTGCCCACAATGGATACAAAGACGATACCTGTTGATCGTGAAGATGACACAAACAATGTTAAAATAGAATATTTCTACTCTATTTCTCCTCAAAAAGAAAGACAACATATAGTAGCCTAACTCCCAAGGTCCTGGTACTTGGTTCTCAACTGTCTGGTGTCACTCAATCGATTCATGCAACTGTAATATTCAAGGGGCCTGTGTTGGTAACAAAAGATTCAAGCAATGACTCATTTTATCGACTGCTTTAGTAAATCAATGGGGTTTTTAAATAAAAGAAAAAAGATAGGACAAAGGGGTAAACCAATAAGTATGAATCAAATTTATCTAGTACCTGGACATATACCTTCAACAATGAATGTTTCCTAACAGATCATAAAACCAAAGCATGACACAATCTACAGCATAAACTATACCATTGCAGGCATCCAAGGTGCTTAATTCAATATCACTTTTCGCTTATCACAACTATCTCCCAAATTTCAAAACATACATCCATTCATTGCTAAGGTCATAGATCAACAGACTTTAATAACTTTAACTCAATGATAATCTAATAAGATAATCCTTAAATTTGATTCCTTCAAATGACTTTCATCATTCAAGAAACTCTTATGTTCAGCACAATCAATGCATACAGATAGATTATAACTTATCAGCCTTATCGAACAAACAATTTAATTCTAAATACTATATTTTGAGAAAACCTGTAATTCTATTAACTGTAAAAGATCAAGTACAATGTATCTCTGTAAAAATCACTACAAAATTCTATCTCCTAGCATTAGGTAAGCCAATCCAATTCCCAATTAGCCGATCTGTACAATACGATACCCATCGACTATTTATAGATTATACCAAAAAGTTCAAACTTCACTTCTATTTTAGGCTATCCACCTTTTTAGGAACCAAAAATTCTCTCGGAAACTCATATCAATTTGATCATGAGTCTTTACATTTTAAACTTTCAGTTTAACTAGAGAATAAAAAATAGAAGAGAAAAAAATTCATGCGCCCCCAAGACTGTCAATGTTGCATGCATGCAACATGCAAGGAAGAGAAAAAAATCATGCATGCAAGGATTCATGCAACATGCAAGGAAGAGAATCATGCATGCAAGATTTCACGCATGCGAAGCTGGATCTGTCATGAACTCATCGTAGCTGGTGAAGACTTGTTGTAACGTATCTATTTCTGGCCCATCAATCCAGCTATCCTTAAACTTGATCTGATCCAATTCTGCTACAACAAACCCCCTCATATCTTTTATCTTTATCATCTCTCTTACAACAACTTTTATTTCTTCCTTAACATCCATTAACCGATCTATTATCAAATCTTCTCCATCATCCTCTTTCTGCATGAGTCCTTTAAATCTTTCATCCCATTTCTCTTTTATTTGACTCAAAGGCATCCCCTCTTTTGTAAATGCATTTACATCTACAATAATGGCAATAACTACTTCCAGCTCTTCCAACTGCTCAGTCAAATTATTAACAACCTCTTGGATCTCATCCTTATGTTTACACAAGAAGTCAGTTCTAAAACGAAGTATACGAGAAGTTTTCTCCACAAAATCCTTATTGTCCTCCTCAAGTATTGATTGTTCCAAAAGAGTAGCCAAAGGCAATACACTAACTTTTTCTAACTTCTCATTGTATTCTTTATACTCTTCTCCTTGTTTCTCCAATGCCTCAATGTATTGATACATTTCTTTAACTAACCCTTCTGTGTCCTTATAGGCTTCAAAAATTTCTACCAAAACTTCACCCACCTCCCGGTTTAACTTGTCTACCCATCGGTCAACCATCTCCGCTTTTCCTTTTACCTGGACCAAATCATCTACCTCCTTTTTGCTTAACAAAATAGGAGTCTCAATGGTTGCTACCTGTTGTGATTTTGGAGAGGAGACACTCTTCAAGAATGAATGTAGTTGATCCAATTGAGCTTTAAGCTCATCCATCTTTTGCTTATCCTTGATCATTCTTGATTTGGTCGTTGAAGCCACCACATCAATCAAGTTCATCTGTTGATTCCTAGTGGGCCTTCCCAAGTTGATAGTACTCAATTGATAATCTGTTAGTTGCATATCCCCTACCTCCTTTTCTGTCATTCGCACGGCACATTCAACAACAATTTTTCCTTTGTCTGTGAGTCAGGTAGAATGTAGAATTTTAGCATTCTTTTTAGGCCTCTCCTACTCAATTCCTTTCATCATATCCTCTCAATTGAGAGGTTGTGAAGGTATTACTGCCCTCTTCTACAGGTCTAGTTTTAGCCATGTAGGAGCACTTGGAGCAGTAGTCATCATAGAGGAAGAGGGAGCAATAACTGTAGAAGGTCGTTGCATATTTACTTGGGATTGACAGTCAACCCTTGCTTTCTCTTGTTGTTCTTGTAGTATATGCATTTGCACAAGCTTTTCAGCCTCTTCTCTATCCTTCTATTCTTGTATTTTCTTATCTTCTTCTTATTTCCTCAACCTCTCTTCTTCCAACCGATCCTTCTCCACTTTTTCCTTCTCCAACCTTTCTTTTTCTAATTCTTCCTTTTCTAGAGCCTCCCTTTCCAATTTCTCTTTTTCTAAGGCCTCTAGCCTTTCTTTTTCTAATCTCTCTACCTTTGAAGCCCTAAGCTCTTTCACCTTTGCTTCTTCCTCTTGCTGCTTCTTAATCAGCTCTTCGGCCTCCTTTTCCTTCCTTGTCTTTTTTGCTTCTTCTTCTTTTCGTCGAGCTTCCTCTTCAAGTTTCAACATAGCAACCAGGATTTCCTTTTCCCTCCGGTTTCTTGCTTTCTCCTCCTCAAGATCATGGATCTTTTGTATCAACTCTAACTTGTGATTTTGTGCTTTAACTTTAAGCTCATGTTCTTGTTGCCTCCTTTGCTTCTCTACTTCATCAGTTGCTGCCTTAATTTCAACTTGTTTTGCCTTTAATTGTTGCTGGTGAAGTAGAGCATCAACTTGTACCTTAGCATCCAATTTTTTTTATTTCTCCGCTGCAGCCCTTGCATCATACTTTCTTTTTTCCTCTTCAAACATTTTCCATTGCTCTTCTTGTGTCAAAATCTGCTCAATATTCGGCTCTAGAGGCATGTTTTCTTGCAAATCCTTTTCTGACAGAGTTTCATTTGAATTTGTCTCAACTTCCAAAATTTCCTCCTCCACTTCTTTTCCCTTGGTAGCTTCAGCCATGGTATGAAGAGGTCCTTCTTGAATCTCTTTACTCTTCTTTCTTGTAAGTGGGGCTTGGGCGGATGATTCACCTAATGTAGGTGTTGAAACAACATATTCTACTGGAACATCTCCTTCTTGTGTTTCCTCTCCATCATCTACCACCTCAAGTTCTATTTCTTCAATGTCCAGAGGGAGGAATTCTAATGGCTCTTTGGGAGGTGTCTTTCTCTTAATTCTCTTGTATCCTTTACCCTTTTTAAGAAATGCTCCTTGAGAAGCTTGAGTTCTTAGCACTAACCATTGCACACTTCTATCCAACACTGTCCTTCCAATCTTCTTAATATCAATTGTTTCTTCAGCATCCCAATCAATTGGATCCGGGCTCTTGGTGCCAATGTTCAACGCTTCATAGGATGGATCCAACACCATTCCATCATCCACCAAGGTGTCAGGAATGTTTTCTTTAACACCAAGCTCTAACATGAGTGAAACCGATAATCTTTCATAATTCTTCTTTCTTAAGTCATACTCATCTTGCCGATCACTCCAAAACTCTTCTAACAAATTAAAATGTCTAGTGAACACTGAAGGTAATAAGGCATACATCTTCTTCTTCGGATCAAAATACTTACGAGCTGTATACAATCCCAATTTCAACTGTATCAACTCATTACATACCACCTTTGCTCCCTTCAAGTGTTGACAGCTATATTCACCCAACTTCGTGGGAAATTTATGACATCCAGTTTTATGCTTAATCCCAAACCGAGCATTAACTCCAATAGCTTGATATACAAACTCCATTAGCACCATCCTATTACTACAGCACCTTGGAAGTAAATGTGGATGGCCTTCAAAACCAAATAACCTGAAGT
This sequence comes from Sequoiadendron giganteum, assembly GCA_007115665.2. NCBI lineage: Eukaryota > Viridiplantae > Streptophyta > Pinopsida > Cupressales > Cupressaceae > Sequoiadendron > Sequoiadendron giganteum. The sequence continues at coordinate 314,631,579 of CM021108.1, forward strand.
ATGTAAATTTGGGGTATTGGATGTACCAACATCCCCATTCAGCAATGAATGCCATGGCTTCTTGACTTAACCGGTATCCTGCATCTCCATTCAATTGATTGATGACCACATATAAAAATGCATCATTGACTCTTCTGAAATGAGTCTCAACAACCTGAAGAGATAATTGGTCATAGTGCTCCCATACCTTCTTTTGTCCATGCAAGGCTCCCATTATACCCACTCTATTCAAACCTGGGAAAACACCCAACCTTGTTGTGGCATATACAATGTAAGAAGTCATAAAGAAACACTTGGTTTCTCTGATCCTGGTTAATTGATCATGTATGGCATCAGAGACAATCATTGACCAATCAAACTGTTGATCTCCTTTCAAGATGGTCTGAATAAAAGGAAACATCCACTCCTTGAAGTAAAATGCATCCCTCTTTCCAAACACCCTAGACAACATCACAATCAACCTTGCTACCTCTTCATAGAAATATGCCCTCTTTGGCTGGTCTGCAAGCTTGGTTAGAGATTTCTTTTTTGTCTTCAACCACTTCTTGTTCAAGTGAGATTTATTCGATCCCTTATACCTACTATATTGCTCCAAGGCCTCTGCCTCATTTAATTGCACCAAGTTCATTGGATCTGGAACATCAAATATACTTTGAAATGCTTGAGGAGTGAGGTTAATAATCACATTGTCTTATGAATCCATGCATAGTCTTGTAGGAGGATTGTAAGCACTGGCTACTGTCATGATTAACTCCAGGCACTGGACAGATATAGGAAATAAAGTGATATGAGCTAACCTAGAGCTGACAATTCTTTTCATAGTCACTGTAATATCCTTGTCAAACGCTTTTGAATACCACTCCTCAAAATTGTATTGACCTAAATTGGTATCAGTGATATCTAACCAATCTGCTTCCACCTTGCTCACCTTCACAACCGGACTCCTGTGATTATACCTTAAGGTATAAGGCAGTTGTTCTGGCTTTAACTTCTTTGGTTTTGATACTACCTTTGATGTTTCTGTAGGCTGGTTTCTCCGAGCAGCTTCCCCTGATGTTCCTGACATCTTTCAACTTTTCTACAAGCAAAACCTCTAATTAGATCTTTAGATATCAACACCAAAACATGCTCTAAAAACCATACCTTTCATATATGCACCGGAGGTGGAACCAGGTAGAAACACAACCTAAAACAGTCTCTTACAACACTGTAGGACTCAGAGCCAAAACCGATATAGATATTTCACTAATAATAAACGGTCTTGGAATTAGAATCAGGAAGGTGATCGGAATGGAAAATGGATTTGGTTTTCTTCAGATTTTCATTTTTCATATTCTATTTCCATTCCGCTTGTGCTTCCGACTTGGTCAAAATTATTTTGAAAGAAATTTTTCTCATTATACGCAGAGCCGGATACGGAATGGAAAAGGAATCGATACCTTTTGAAAAACAAAATTCTCAATTTCAAGATCGATTTCGATCCCGTCTCCGCCTAGGTTGAACATGACATCATCAAAGGTTTTATCGATCTAACCTATAAATCAATGACTAAAACCAAGGTCGTATTAGATGAAAAGAGGCTTTAAAACACTATACTCATATGACCATGGGAAACGACTGTATCCTAGGTTATCATATTTTAATCATTTAAAAGTGATCACAGAGACCAACAAAACCCTAATCTAATAAACACGATAAAAACTAGAGCACGGATTTTAAACCTTGCCATTTACCATAATGCAAAACACGACAAAACCCTAAATAAAAATGATGAATCAATTTACCTTAACTCACTATAAATCTCTAATCTACCTCACTGTAAATTTCTAATCTAACTAACCACCATTTAAAACCTAAACTTAATCTAACTCACTGTAAATCCAAAATAGCACAACGCAATCACGACTAAAGCATGAAAGCGACCATGCCCTAAAATAGAAAGAATTAAAAATAAAAGTAAAAGAAACAAAGAACATAACCAGACAAACAAAATAAAACAAGACCCAAACAAACAAGCATGCCAAGAAACATAAAATCGTTTGAAAACAACATGATTCAGAGCACGGCCAAACATATATACAAAACACGCAACAGTAAATAAAATGAAGAACAACAATAAGAAAACCTACCTCCAATACACAAGAACCCAGCTAACCTTCTGAACTAATTCGCTCGCAACAATCTTCTCCTCCTTCTATCTTTTCGCTCAAATGAACTCTGTCGCTGCTCTTTCGTGCTCCTCAATCTCTTAATAATGATAATAATGACTTGTTTAATCCTTAAATGAAGGTAAAAATGAAGATTTCTACCTACATGACCAACTTTCATTAATGCATTAACATGCAGTTAAGGCGGAGTCGGAACCGAAAGAGAACCAACACTTCACAACAGTGTGACTTCAGTCAAAAAGTCAATGATCCAGAAAAACAACGGGGGCAAAACTAAAATAGAAACTGATTCGAAACTTTTAGAAACTTCCAAACTTCATTCCAATTCCGGTTCTAGGTCCGCCAACTAAACATAAAACAAAATCAAACACAAAAAGCAAAACAAAAGACGGACATAATAAAACTAAACAAAAAGACAAAGACCAAAACCAAAAGCCAAAATAGCGAAGGCGAGGGCGGAATCGATTATGATTTTGCAATTTTCGGTAAAGACTAAGTTAACCCCCACTCCAGCTCTGGTTCCGCTCAAAACAAAACAAAAGACATAAACAAAAGACTGCTGGGATGGAAACCAAAACAAGTTTCAAAAGAACTTTTAGAACCCGATTCAGTTCCGGTTCCGATTCCGATAGAGAAACAAAAGAAAAACAAAGTATTGGCAAAACAAGACTCCAAACTTTTGTTTCAAAAAATAACTAAGTACAAACATAACAAAGGGGGGCCCATTTTGACCAAGGCAAAAGATGGGGTGGTTATGCAAGGCATACAAAATGGCGACTCAACTGGAAAAATGGTTTACCCATTTTCAAAATACCCAAATAAAATTTCAGTCACCCAAAAACTACTTGGCTTATAAACGCTTTAACTTGAATAAGATCAGATATATGCAGGATAAGTTCGAGTTTGAATCTCAAATGTTATGTGCTCATGAGTTATTTCTGAATCTGAGTGTGTGCTTATATTGTGCATCATTCTTTATAGATACTTTCTTTGTTTGTGAACAACTATACCTAAGATTTAAGCTACATAGGTTGAGTCCTTTAACTATCATGCAGTAAAATCCTAGGTATTGCTTTGCTGCCAAACAAGCATCCATAGCCCCGACGGAGATACCTCTAGTTCTCACAAAGCATTGCTCTACTGCCAGTCAGGCATCCATAGCCCCGATAGAGATACTTGATTACCCACTTGATATTTGAGCTTGCTTCTTCTTTTTTTTTCTTTTTCTTTTTTACTTTACTTGTGGAAATTCTTTATGCATCTTTCTCAAATACTCAAATTCAATGAATCTAAAATGTGGGTTGAGAACTACAATGGATTTCATGATAGTCTTGGAATCAGATTTTTCACTTGAATCAAAGGTAGAGTCATTCTAAAACAAATAGGTAATTACTCATGCAGATGTTTTTCTAATTTGGTGACAGATCTTTGATTACAATTCATGAGATATTCACATTTATATCTTCTATCCTTAATAAATTTTCCAAGCCAAACTAGAATGATCATAAAACATAAGTTTTAGAATGAAATCCTTTTCAATGATTATGATGATAATACCTAAACCAATTTCTCTCTTAGTACTAGTAGTATACTTTGAATAACAACCCCCTAACTTGAGATGAGCAAAATGAGAATCCCCAACGAAACAAGACAAAACAAAACAAACAAACAAAACAAAAGAACAAAACAAAAACCAAAAACTAAAAACTAAAACCTAAACAGAAACTTAATTACATATGATACGGCATTGTACATTTTTTTCAAAACATCAGACTTTCTATGCACCAAAATAGTGCTTGAGAAACTGACCATTAACTGATAATGGAACAGGCTCTCCTATTAAGGTACTCAAACGAAAAGCATTCTTGCCTAAGATTTCAGCCACTTGATAAAGACCTAGCCAAAGTCTATCAAACTTCTGGTGATCTCCCTTCTTTTCTCCAGCCTTATCCCATAATAACACAAGATCTGATATTCTAAAGGCTTTTATCTTGGCTCTTTTGTCAAACCAACATTTAACAACAGCCTGATGTTTAGAGAATTGTTGAAAAGCAACATCTCTTTGTTCCTCCATGTTTAATAAATTAAGCAGTCTAACCTCAATCCTATCATCCTTATTATAAAACTCCTGCATAAACTTCAGAATAGATATTTGTAAATGAATGGGGAAGATTGGATCTTGGCCATAAACTAACTTAAAAGGTGAATTCCCTAGAGCTGCTTTAATTCTGGTTCGATCTGCCCATAAGGCAAATCTCAACTAGGTATGCCAATCCCTAGGGTTACTTTCTAACAACTTTTTTATAACTTCCAACAAGTTCTTATTTGTGGACTCAGCTACTCCATTCCCCTGAGGGTAATAATTGGAAGAATATTTTAACACAATCTTATGTTCATAGGCCCATGAAATAAACTTAGCAGAAGAAAAAGCAGGGTCGTTATCACATACCAGAGCAAATGGAACTCCAAACCTGGTTGTGATGTTCTCTGTCAGAAACTTGATGACCATCTCCATGGTACTATTCTTGCAAGACAGGGCCTTCGTCCAACGTGTGTAATAATCCATTGTAGTCAAGATGAATTTATGACCTGCAGAAGAATTTGGATTAATTACACCTACAAAATCAAGTGCCCATTGGGCAAATGGCCTTACTTCATATACCAGTTGTAGGGGCATTGCAGGATTTCTTTCTCTAGATGCAGAAGTTTGGCATACATGACAGGTCCTGCAATGTTGATGTGCATCTCTAAACACATAAGGCCAATAGTAGCCTGACCTTAAAATCTGATGAGCCAAAGCATCAGCAGATCCATGTCCTGTTCCATGCCTCTCATGAAATTCACTTATGACATGCTTTGCTTCTTGTTGATCCAAACATCGTAGATAGATTCCTTGAAAATTCTTCCTATAGATTGATCCCCCTTTGAGCATGTAATGAGCACTCTTCATCCTCAATGCTCTCCTTTGAATAGAATTCATTCCTTCTGGACACTTGTTATTAAGGAGGAAGAAAACTAAATCTGTATAGCAGGGATCCTTTGTAAATGATTGAACCGTGTATTGTTGATAAGTAATACTTTTGTCCACTTCTACCATCGCTTTTGACAATCCTTGGCCCCGAACAAGTTTCATTGGGTGAATTTCCAAGTCAATTTCTTGTAAAATGGCCATCCATTTTCCTCTTCGTTCCCCTAGTTCACTTTGCATCAAAAGAGATTTCACAGCTGGATCTGGAACTATGGCCATCACTTGACTTCAGATTATGTAGTGCCTGAACTTCTTCACTACTCGCACCAATGCAAAGGCTTGCTTTTCTATTGATGAATACCTTACTTCTGCATTCTTAAATGGAGAGCTCATAAAAGCAATAGGCCTCTCCTTGTTCTCTTCTATTCTCTATGTCAAAACTGTTGCACATGAATGTTCAGAAGCAAAATAATAAATGTAAAAGGGTTTTAGATAATCTGGGCTTGTTAAAATAGGTGCCTCAGATATAGATTGTTTAATCTACCTGAAAGCAAATTTAGCCTCTTCACTCCATTCAATCTTCGCATCCTTCTTCATCATTTCGTTAAGTGGTTTGACAATCTCTGCAAACCTTGTTATAAATTTTTGGACAAAATTGATCCTTCCAAAGAAAGACCTCATTTCCTTCTTGCTACTTGGCTTTGTCAATTTCAAAATGGCCTCCACTCATTTGGGATCTATGGAAATCCCTTCCTCATAAATAATGTGACCTAAGAGCTTCCCTTTAGAAACTCTGAATACATATTTCTTTGGGTTGAGAGAAACACCATAACTTATACATTTCTTTAACACCTTTTCCAAGTCAGCAGCATGATCTTCTCTATTCTTAGAGTAGATGGTCAAATCATCAACATAGATGATTATACATTTCCCTATCAGATCCTTAAAAGCTACATCCATCGCTCTTTGAAAAGTAGCACCAGCATTGATTAGACCAAAAGGCATCCTCCTGTAGGCAAATATGCCCCACTTTGTAGTGAAAGTGGTCTTCATCCTATCCTCATGACTTACCAGTACCTGATTGTATCCTAAATACCCATCCAAGAAAGACATCATCTGAGATCCATTAACTTTTTGCAATACTTCATCAAGGGAAGGTAATGGATAGTTATCCTTCTCAGAGGCCTTGTTTAAATTTTTGAAATCGACACATAATCTAATTTCCCCATTCTTCTTCCTGACAGGAACTAGATTAGCCACCCAAGTAGAGTGTCTAACTAGAAAAATTATTCTTGTAGCCAAAAGCTTCTATACTCCTTTCTGGATCAAAGGCTCGATTAATGCATTGACTGGGCGTTGCTTTTGGCGAAACGACTTAGCTTCTGGCTTGAGAGGGATTGTATGTGCGATCACAGATGTATCAAAAGTTTTCAAGTTATCATAGCTCCAAGCTATCACTTCAATATTCTGCTTCAAGACCTTGATTATCTCATCCTTTATTTCCTGAGGACAGGTCTTCCCTATAAGAACGTTCCTTTCTAGGCCTGAGTGAGTCAAATTAATAGATTCATACTTACCTCCCTCACTCTTTGTAGGCATTCTTTGATAAGCTTGTGGATCTGAATCAAATATCCTTTCTAATGCTATCATCCCTTTGGGGATGTTATTGCTCTTTAAATCCAAGATCCCTTCCGGATTGTCACTTTCTGGATTCCAGTCTCCCTGATCTCTGACAGAATCATCAACTATCTGCCCTTCAAAAACATCAGAATTTGCCAAAAAGGCCAATATATGTTGATCATCATTAAATACTTGGAAGTGTTTAACATTATCAGGAATTGCTGAGACCAAAATCAACTCCACTGAAAAGCTTTTCAGATTTGAGTCTTGCATAGGCTCTAATGTACTAGCAGCAACAACAAGAGCATCTGCAATTTGGTTAGCTTCCCTTGGGATGAGAGTAATCCCAAAGGCATCAAAATCTTTTATTAAATTCCAAACCCTATTTCTATATGCAGCCAATCTTTTGTTATGGTATGTGTATTGGCTACGTACCTATTTCACAATGACCTCAGAATCTCCCATCACTGTAAGAGCAGTTACCTTCTTCTTATGAGAAAAAATAAGCCCTCTTGCAAGTGCCTCGTATTTAGCCACATTGTTAGTGCAACCAAACTGCAATCTACAAGAAGCAAAATAAGTTTTCCCTTTCGGGTTAGTTAGTTCAATCCCTGCTCCACTTCCTGCTTTAGATTTAGAACCATCAAATTTAAGAGTCCATAACTAGTCTTTGGCTGGGAGCTCTTTCTTTTTAGAAGCAACAAGGGATGACTCATCTAAAGGGTGTGGCGGCTCAGACTTTTGCTATTTGTCAACATTTAACTCGAGACAAAGTTCAGCTGAGGATTTTCCTATGTTTTCAGCCTGTTCAACCACTGCTCCCTGCATACCCTCTTGGGTTAAGTTGCAATCCAACTCATTTCTCATCCATGCCTTAGGTATGGGCAAAGTATCTGGGGCAGATGTCTCAAATGGGAACTGGGATACCCTAATCTCCCATTGAGTTTTAGAACAAACAACCTGAGTCTGTTCTTCTGATGAAAGACCTTCATATATAGAAAGACTAGCCCATGTAAGAATAGTTGCATCCTTAACTTGAAAAGAAAACTCATTGGTGGGATTCTGGGCTTGTTTCTCTTGACACACCTGTTGAGGCTGATCTATATGACTTAGAATATTTATGCATGACTGACATGTCAATTCCGAATGGTTGTGATAGTGAATCCTGCACCAGTTAGGAAGTAATAAACTACTCAAGTCAGTTTCTTCCCCTAAAACAAGCCTATCTTATTTCAGCTTTCTTACTAAAACCTACTGGTTGATGCAAATCATATGATCGCTATGTTCTAAAGGTGAAGTATCCTCAGGACTGATTACAGAAAAAGTAAGAACTTCCTCTTTCTTGTAAACACCTATCTCAGTTTCAAAATATGCTACTTCATTGGAAGCATCATATTCCGTGATCATGTGCTTGAGTCTAGGTGCACTTTCAATTCTTATCTGGGTTGCAACCCTTTTCCATGGTAACCACATGTGCGAGGAGTCCAAGGACAGATATCCACCTACTCTTCATTAGCTCTCGACTTAAAAGCATCCCATATGTTTCTGGGATGTCAGCAACTTGAATATCTATATAGGTCTGGATCCTTGGGTCTGATCCAACCTGCACATGCATGTTCTTCAACTCACCTACAACATTAACTTCGGTTTTATCCAATTGAATCACCTTTTTATTGGTTGGAATAAGACTCAATCCTAACTTTTTACAAATCGAAAAAGGCATGACATTCCCTGATGCTCCAGAATCTAATAAGTAATTGTGTAGATTTTTTCCAAAGATTCTCAAACTTAACAAGAAAGGTGGGGTACTGGTCTTACCTTTATACATAGTTGCATTCGTCTCCTTTGTGGGAGTCACTTTACCTTTCCCTTTTAAGCGATTTGTCTCCTCCAAAGCTTTTAATACCACCTCCCGTTGAGCTGGGCACCACTTCATGATGTCAAAGAAAGACAGTGATGTCTTCTGCCTTTGTAATTCTACAACAAAATCAAACTCTGAATCATTCCTAACTTGATATTTAGGAAAGGGAGGCAGATTACCTCTATTCTAAGAATCAGAAAGTCCCTTTGGTGGAGGTGGATTGTTATCTGCATTCTGATTTGGTGGAACCATGTTGTTAGGGGGTGCAGATGTAGTGAATGGCCCTTTATTCTAGTTCCTCGGAAAGTGACCACCCTTAGATTGGAAAGCTTGAGCACCATAGACATCTTCCTCTAGCTCATTATCCCCTTGCATAGGGAATTGATATTTTTCTTCAATAGTTTCATAAGTCATGGCAGTGCTGACTGGCCCATTGTCATGATTGGAATTTCCCAATTGAGGATGGGCATCAGCCTGTGCAATTTTCACAATTTTCTCCATTTCTGGGCAATTAACCTCATAATGTGTTGTTGTATCATGCAGCCTACACCAATTAGTTATAAAATTCAAATCAACAACATTAGCAATATGTGGCCTTTCCTCACTTGTTTGATAATTATGGGGAACTCCCCCGTTGTTAGGCCCAGTATTCCACTACCTATTATTGTTGTTGTTGTTGAACCTCTGATTGTATCCTCTGTTTTGATTTTGATAATTTTGATTTGAGGAGTTCTCACCCTAGAAATTCTGATTGGTGTTCTGATTTTGGTTTTGATTGGAGTAATTTCCCTAAGTGTTATACCCTCCCTGATTTTTGTAATTCTGGTTTTGATTATTGGGAGGATTTTTTCTGAACTGTGCCATGTCATTTGACATCTGAGAGAGAGTCTTCTTGAGAGTCTCTACCTCATTTGTGAGTTGAATAGTTTGTTCATTCTGCACATTTTGGATTATGGTTGGGGAATGGACATGGGTTGATCCTCCCCCTTGTTGTGGTTGATTTTGAGGTTGATGTTGAGGTTGATGGGAGTGATCTTGCATGCCATTACCAAAGAAAGGCACAGTAGGTGGAGCTTGTAACTCAGATGCAGGTCCATATTGGGAATAAGACATCCTAGGGACAATATTGTATAACAATAGATTAGGCATCTGATAATTCATTGGAGGAAGAGCTGCTCCTAAACCTGTTGGTTGCAGACTTATCTATTGTTGCAATTTGATAGCCAAATGGTAAATTTTAGATAGAGAGTCTATCTGATCAAGTTCATAAGTTCTTTGCAAGAACAAGCCAATCAAAGGATCAACAACTCTTAGATACACCTGTATGGCCATACCCTCTGGCACTAAGTAAGGCTCTTGTAGCCTACGATACATCCTTTGGAAACTAGTGTTGAACAAGGGCAATGGTTCATGATGTTCCTTTCTTATAGTGGCAAATTGGTGATATAATATGGCAAGGTCTACATAAACCCTAAATTGATTAATAAAAGCATTCTCTAAATCTATCCAACCCAGAATGGATCCTTGGGGAAGATTTAGATACCAATTATATGCCATATCTCCTAAATAGTAAGGAAATAATCTACATACCACATCTTGGTGAGCAACCTGAGCTCATGTGCAAGCATCTTTGAATGCCTGTATATGTTCCTCAGCACTTCTTGATTCTCCATGCATGTATTTCAAACAAAAATTCTCTGGGTTCTTTGGTAAATCATGGAATCCCCCAGGAATAGTTCCTAACGGAGAGGGATTATTCAAAAAATAAGCCATTGGTGGGATTGGTTGAGCAAGTATAGGCTGAATTGGTGGCGATACATGCCTACTTGAAAGTGGTGATGTAGGTTGAACTAGTGGTGGCGTAGGTGGATTTGGTGGAAATCCAGGTGGAGTGAGTGGTGGTGGTAATGTAGGTATCAAAACCCTATGAGCATGGGGTCTAGGTCTTACCGGGGTTTGTAATTCTTGTAAAGGTTCAAGGTCGGTAGAGGATCTCAAAATCCTTCCATATTTCTCCGGTGAGAAAGACACTATGCGAGCCAGCTTGTCCTTTCAGCCCCTCCTTCTAGCGCCAATTTCTGTTGATGGTGAAGATGACACAAACAATGTTAAAACAAAATATTTCTAACCTATGTCCCCTAAAAAAGAAAAACAACATATAGTAGCCTAACTCCCAAGGTCCTGGTAGTTGGTTCTCAACTGTCTGGTGTCACTCAATCAGTTCATGCAACTGTAATATTCAAGGGGCCTGTGCTGGTAACAAAAGATTCAAGCAATGACTCATTTTATCGACTGCTTTAGTTAATCAATGGGGTTTTTAAATAAAAGAAAAAAGATAGGACAAAGGGGTAAACCAATAAGTATGAATCAAATTTATCTAGTACTTGGACATATATCTTCAATGATGAATGTTTCCTAATAGATCATAAAACCAAAGCATGACATAATCTACAACATAAACTATACCATTGTATGCATCCAAGGTTCTTAATTCAATATCACTTTTCGCTTATCACAACTATCTCCCAAATTTCAAAACATACATCCATTCATTGCTAAGGTCATAGATCAACAGACTTTAACAACTTTAACTCAATGATAATCTAATAAGATAATCCTTAAATCTGATTCCTTCAAATGACTTTCATCATTCAAGAAACTCTTATGTTCAGCACAATCACTGCATACAGATAGATTATAATTTATCAGCCTTATCGAACAAACAATTTAATTCTAAATACCATATTTCGAGAAAACCTGTAATTCTATTAACTATAAAAGATCAAGTACAATGTATCTCTGTAAAAATCACTACAAAATTCTATCTCCTAGCATTAGGTAAGCCAATCCAATTCTCAATTAGCCGACCTTTACAATATGATACCCATCGGGTATTTATAGATTATACCAAAAAGTTCGAACTTCACTTCTATTTTAGGCTATCCACCTTTTTAGGAACCAAAAATTCTCTTGGAAACTCAGATCAATTTGATCTTGAGTCTTTACATTTTAGACTTTCAGTTTAACTAGAGAATAAAAAATAGAAGAGAAAAGAAGTCATGCGCCCCCAAGACTGTCAGTGTTGCATGCACGCAACATGCAAGGAAGAGAAACAAATCATGCATGCAAGGATTCATGCAACATGCAAGGAAGAGAATCATGCATGCGAAGCTGGATCTACCATGAACTCATCGTAGCTGGTGAAGACTTGCTATAACGTATCTATTTCTGGCCCATCAATCCAGCTATCCTTAAACTTGATCCGATCCAATTCTGCTGCAGCAAACTCCCTCATGCCTTTTATCTTTATCATCTCTCTTCCGATAGCTTTTATTTCTTCCTTAACATCCATTAACCGATCTATTATCAAATCTTCTCCATCATCCTCTTTCTACATGAGTCCTTTGAATCTTTCATCCCATTTCTCTTTTATTTGACTCAAAGGCATCCTCTCTTTTGTAAATGCATTTACATCTACAATAATGGCAATAACTGCTTCCAGCTCTTCCAACTGCTCAGTCAAATTATTAACAACCTCTTGGATCTCATCCTTATGTTTACACAAGAAGTCAATTCTAAAATAGAGTATACGAGAAGTTTTCTCCACAAAATCCTTATTGTACTCCTCAAGTATTGATTGTTCCAAAAGAGTAGCCAAAGGCAATACACTAACTTTTTCTAACTTCTCACTATATTCTTTATACTCTTCTCCTTGTTTCTCCAATGCCTCAATGTATTGATACATTTCTTTAACTAAACCTTCTGTGTCCTTATAGGCTTCAAAACTTTCTACCAAAACTTCACCCACCTCCCGGTTTAACTTGTCTACCCATCGGTCGACCATCTTCGCTTTTCCTTTTACTTGCATCAAATCATCTACCTCCTTTTTGCTTAACAAAATAGGAGTCTCAATGGTTGCTACCTGTTGTGATTTTGGAGAGGAGACACTCTTCAAGAATGAATGTAGTTGATCCAATTGAGCTTTAAGCTCATCCTTCTTTTGCTTATCCTTGATCATTCTTGATTTGGTCGTTGAAGCCACCACATCAATCAAGTTCATCTGTTGATTCCTAATGGGCCTTCCCAAGTTGATAGTACTCAATTGATAATCTGTTAGTTGCATATCCCCTACCTCCTTTTCTGTCATTCGCATGACACATTCAACAACAATTTCTCCTTTGTCTGTGAGTCGAGTAGAATGTAGAATTTTAGCCTTCTTTTTAGGCCTCTCCTACTCAATTTCTTTCATCATATCCTCCTAATTGAGAGGTTGTGAAGGTATTACTGCCCTCTTTTGCAGGTCTAGTTTTAGCCATGTAGGAGCACTTGGAACAGTAGTCATCATAGAGGAAGAGGGAGCAATAACTATAGAAGGTGGCTGCATATTTACTTGGGATTGACAGTCAACCCTTGCTTTCTCTTGTTGTTCTTGTAGTATATGCATTTGCACAAGCTTTTCAGCCTCTTCTCTATCCTTCTATTCTTGTATTTTCTTATCTTCTTCTTCTTTCCTCAACCTCTCTTCTTCCAACCGATCCTTCTCCACTTTTCCCTTCTCCAACGTTTCTTTTTCTAATTCTTCCTTTTCTAGAGCTTCCCTTTCTAGAGCCTCCCTTTCCAAATTCTCTTTTTCTAAGGCCTCTAGGCTTTCTTTTTCTAATCTCTCTACCTCTGAAGCCTTAAGCTCTTTCACCTTTGCTTCTTCCTCTTGCTGCTTCTTAATAAGCTCTTTGGCCTCATTTTCCTTCCTTATCTTTTCTACTTCTTCTTCTTTTCGTAGAGCTTCCTCTGCAAGTTTCAACCTAGCAACTAGGATTTCCTTTTCCGTCTAGTTTCTTGCTTTCTCCTCCTCAAGATCATGAATCTTTTGTATCAACTCTAACTTGTGATTTTGTGCTTTAACTTTAAGCTCATGTTCTTGTTGCCTCCTTTGCTTCTCTACTTCATCAGCTGCTGCCTTAATTTCACCTTGTTTTGCCTTTAATTGTTGCTAGTGAAGTAAACCATCAACTTGTACCTTAGCATCCATTTATTTTTGTTTCTCCGCTGCAGCCCTTGCATCAGACTTTCTTTTTTCCTCTTCAAACATTTTCCATTGCTCTTCTTGTGTCAAAATCTGCTCAATATCCGGCTCTAGAGGCATGTTTTCTTGCAAATCCTTTTCTGACAGAGTTTCATCTGAATGTGTCTCAACTTCCAGAATTTCCTCCTCCACTTCTTTTCCCTTGGCAGCTTTAGCCATGGTATGAAGAGGTCCTTCTTGAATCTCTTTACTCTTCTTTCTCGTAAGTGGGGCTTGGGCGGATGATTCACCTAATGTAGGTGTTGAAACAATAGATCCTACTGGAACATCTCCTTGTTGTATTTCCTCTCCATCATCTACCACCTCAAGTTCTATTTCTTCAATGTCTGGAGGAAGGAATTCTAATGGCTCTTTGGGAGGTGTCTTTCTCTTAATTCTCTTGTATCCTTTACCCTTTTTAAGAACTGGTCCTTGAGAAGCTTGAGTTCTTAGCACTAACCATTGCACACTTCTATCCAACACTGTCCTTCCAATCTTCTTAATATCAATTATTTCTTCAACATCCCAATCAATTGGATCTGGGCTCTTGGTGCCAATGTTCAACGCTTCATAGGATGGATCCAACACCATTCCATCATCCACCAAGGTGTCAGGAATGTTTTCTTTAACACCAAGCTCTGACATGAGTGAGACCGATAATCTTTCATAATTCTTCTTTCTTAAGTCATACTCATCTTGTCGATCACTCCAAAAGTCTTCTAACAAATTAAAATGTCTAGTGAACACTGAAGGTAATAAGGCATACATCTTCTTCTTCGGATCAAAATACTTACGAGCTGTATACAATCCCAATTTCAATTGTATCAACTCATTATAGACCACCTTTGCTCCCTTCAAGTGTTGACAGCTATATTCACCCAACTTCATGGGAAATTTATGACATCCAGTTTTATGCTTAATCCCAAACCGAGCATTAACTCCAATAGCTTGATATACAAACTCCATTAGCACCATCCTGTTACTGCAGCACCTTGGAAGTAAATGTGGATGGCCTTCAAAACCAAATAACCTGAAGTATGTAAATTTGGGGTATTGGATGTACCAACATCCCCATTCAGTAATGAATGCCATGGCTTCTTGACTTAACCGTTATCCTGCATCTCCATTCAATTGATTGATGACCACATATAAAAATGCATCATTGACTCTTCTGAAATGAGTCTCAACAACCTGAAGAGATAATTGGTCATAGTGCTCCCATACCTTCTTTTGTCCATGCAAGGTTCCCATTATACCCACTCTATTCAAATCTAGGAAAACACCCAACCTTGCTGCGGCATATACAATGTAAGAAGTCATAAAGAAACACTTGGTTTCTCTGATCCTGGTTAACTGATCATGTATGGCATCAGAGACAATCATTGACCAATCAAACTGTTGATCTCCTTTCAAGATGGTCTGAATAAAAGGAAACATCCACTCCTTGAAGTAAAATGCATCCCTCTTTCCAAACACCCTAGACAACATCACAATCAACCTTGCTACCTCTTCATAGAAATCCACCCTCTTTGGCTAGTCTGCAAGCTTGGTTAGAGATTTCTTTTCTGTCTTCAACCACTTCTTGTTCAAGTGAGATTTATTCGATCCCTTATACCTACTATATTGCTCCAAGGCCTTTGCCTCATTTAATTGCACCAAGTTCTTTTGATTTGGAACATCAAATATACTTTGAAATGCTTGAGGAGTGAGATTAATAATCACATTGTCCTGTGAGTCCATGCATAATCTTGTAGTAGGATTGTAAGCACTGGCTACTGTCATGATTAACTCTGGGCACTGGACAAATATAGGAAATAAAGTGATATGAGCTAACCTAGAGCTGACAATTCTTTCCGTAGTCACTGTAATATCCTTGTCAAACGCTTCTGAATACCACTCCTCAAAATTGTATTGACCTAAATTGGTATCATTGATATCTGACCAATCTGATTCCACCTTGCTCACCTTCACAACCGGACTCCTGTGATTATACCTTAAGGTATAAGGCAATTGTTCTGGCTTTAACTTCTTTAGTTTTTATGCTACCTTTGATGTTTCTGCAGGATGGTTTCTCCGAGCAGCTTCCCCTGATGTTCCCGACATCTTTCAACTTTCATGCAAGCAAAACCTCTAGTTAGATCTTTAGATATCAACACCAAAACATGCTCTAAAAACCATACCTTTCATATATGCACCGGAGGCGGAACCAGGCAGAAACACAACCTAAAACAGTCTCTTACAACACTGTCAGACTCGGAGCCAAAACCGATATAGATATTTCACTAATAATAAATGGGCTCGTAATCAGAATCGGGAAGGTGATCGGAACCGAGATCGAAATGGAAAACGGATTTGGTTTTCTTCAGATTTTCATTTTTCATATTCTATTTCCATTCCGCTTCCACTTCCGACTTGGTTGGAATTATTTTGAAAGAAAATTTTCTCATTATACGTGGAGCCGGAGACAGGATGGAAAAGGAATCGATACCTTTTGAAAAATAGAATTCTCAATTTCAAGATCGATTCTGATCCCGTCTTCGCCTAGGTTGAACATGACGTCATCAAAGGTTTTATCGATCTAACCTATAACTCCATGACTAAAACCAAGGTCGTATTAGATCTAAAGAGGCTTTAAAACATTATACTCATATGACCATGGGGAACGGTTGAATCCTAGGGTATCATATTTTAATCATTTAAAAGTGATCATAGAGACCAACAAAACCCTAATCTAATAAACACAATAAAAACTAGAGCATGGATTTTAAACCTTGCCATTTACCAGAATGCAAAACATGACAAAACCCTAAAAAAAAATGATGAATCAATTTACCCTAACTCACTATAAATCTCTAATCTACCTCACTATAAATTTCTAATCTAACTAACCACCATTTAAAACCTAAACTTAATCTTACTCACTGTAAATCCAAAACAGCACGACGCAATCATGACTAAAGCGTGAAAGCGATCGTGCCCTAAAATAGAAAGAACTAAAAATAAAAGTAAAAGAAATAAAGAACATAACTAGACAAACAAAATAAAACAAGACCCGAACAAACAAGCACGCCAAGAAACATAAAATCGTTTGAGAACAACATGATTCAGAGCACGGGCAAACATATATATAAAACACGCAACAGTAAATAAAATGAAGAAAAACAATAAGAAAACCTACCTCAAATACACAAGAACCCTACTAACCTTCTGAACTGATTCGCTCGCAACAATCTTCTCCTGCTTCAATCTTTTCACTCAAATGAACTTTGTCGCTGCTCTTTCGTGCTCCTCAATCTCTTAATAATGATAATAATGACTTGTTTAATCCTTAAATGAAGGTAAAAATAAAGATTTCTACCTACACGACCAATTGTCATTAATGCATTAACACGCAGTTAAGGCGGAGTTGAAACTGAAAGAGAACCAACACTTCACAACAATGTGACTTCAGTCAAAAAGTCAACGATCCAGAAAAACTGCGGGGGCAGAACTAAAATAGAAACTGATTCGAAACTTTTAGAAACTTCCAAACTTCATTCCAATTCCGGTTCTGGGTCCGTCAACTAAACATAGAACAAAATCAAACACAAAAAGCAAAACAAAAGACCGACATAATAAAACTAAACAAAAAGACAAAGACCAAAACCAAAAGCCAAAATAGTGGAGACGAGGGTGGAATCGATTATGATTTTTCAATTTTCAGTAAAGACTAAGTTAACCCCCACTCCGGCTCCGGTTCTGCTCAAGACAAAACAAAAGACATAAACAAAAGACTGTCGAGATGGAAACCAAAACAAGTTTCAAAAGAACTTTCAGAACCCGATTCAATTCCTGTTCCGATTCCGACAGAGAAACAAAAGAAAATCAAAGTATTGGCAAAACAAGACTCCAAACTTTTGTTTCAAAAAACAACTAAGTACAAACATAACAAAGGGGGACCCATTTTGACCAATGCAAAAGATGGGGTGGTTATGCAAGGCATAACAATACCCTCGAGCAAAAGGGTTTGAACCAAATGGACTTTGCTCATGCTTTGAAGAGCTTCGTTAGGGAGTCTAATTGGTCGCCTAGGTATGCATGTAACCCCTGTTTATGATGCCAATCTTTGAATCATTGACACTCTAGTTATCAGGGGTTAGGGAACATCATGACCAACACTTTTAGTGAAAGGGGTCCTCTCTGGCACACATTCAAACTCTCAACATGTTATCACCTCTGTTAATGGCACCATTGTCAAATAGAGTTTGTATTTTCCTATCTGCCCCTCAAAAACTCTTGAAGTCTGTTTGGATACCTTGGCAATGGATTGCAAGGTTTTTTTGTCTAACCAAGCCTTGGTTTATCATTTTACAAAGGCATGGCCGAATTTATGTGATCTGCATGTTTGGGTTTTGGAGAAATGGAAGGAATACATGGAAGGAGAAATAAGCATTTACCCCTGTGCTAAGGGGTTCTTCATTTTAGAGTTTGATTCATAGGAAGACAAGGATTCGATGCTAGAAAATGGTCCATGGATCTACTAAGGAGATTGTCTATGCACGAAACCTCGGTTTTCAGATTTTGACCTGCGTACAAACATTTTCACCACTGCATTTTTGTGGGTAAGAATATTGGATCTTCCCATTCAGTTTTGGGAACTAGACTGCTTGAGGGCTATTGGAAATGGCCTTAGAAGGTATCATTTCTCTTCTAAGGAAACTAACAACTATCAAAATTCTATGTGTGCTCGAATCTATGTTGAAATGGATTTAGCCAATGGCCTCCCTATCGAGATTTTGTTGAAGGTGGGAAATAGATACAGGAGAATATTGATTAAAGAAAAAAATCTTTCAAATGTAGGAAATGTTTCACAATGAAACACTTTTCCTCCCAATGTCATATGCAATGTGATTTGGGGCATTAGACCTCGAGCAAATCGACATGGTGGATTGGGGTTTAATCTCAACATTGCATCATTCCACCCAATCCCCCAAGGATTTTGAACACCTTTTTGTTTCTTTGAAGGAAAACAGTGTTAGCTTAGAGAATGCAAAGGTTGTAGATCCTACAAAAGCCTCCATAATCTCATATTCTTCTGCAACATCTTTGAGCTTTCCAAAGTCTTGTGGTCTAAGTTTTGGGGGCAGTGTTCTGATTGGCCAAGTTAAATCTAGAAAATTGGGGGGGAGATAACTTCTTAGCAGATGTAGAGAAAGATACTCAAAATTCCTCTCATTATGACAATGATTGGACTAAGGTTAAGAGAAGGAAACCCTCACTTATAAAACACCATATGTTGCTCAAATCTACCTCAAAAGATAGAAATTATGGGGCATGGGTTTGATCACCTTGTATGAAACATAAGGCATAATTTGGAGTGAAGATATGTAAAACTTGTTTTTCAATTAATATAGAGTGTTACCTCTCTAGTAGCAATTTGACAAAAAAGGAAAAAAAAACTTATGTTCACCAGAAAATAGAAAATAAATACAATAATTAAATAAAATGTATTACAAATTATAGTTTTTGAAATGATTATTTTAAGGGTTGTGATCATGCAAGATCTCATTTTATGTTCTCCATTTGGTGGTGCAAATTTTTTGTTAGAACAAAAATATCCTCTAAAAACTAGGCGAGAAGAGGGATGATGGCATCGTAAAGACCTTTTAATGAAGGTAGTACCTTCATTTGAAGGTATCTCTAAAGGATTCTAATTGTAAAAAAATTAAAATTGAAAAGAGGCCTTCATTTAAAGGTACTTAATTTGAAGGTACATGTTTATTCAAAGTTGTTTTGCACTTTTTGGCTCCTCAATATCATTTTTTTGCTTCATCCCATAAGCAAGACATACTATTGTGGGATCATATATAAGGGAACCCCAACTTGATTTTATTGTAGTGATGGATCAATATAGGAGAGGAAGAATTGGGATATCTTAGAAGGATCAAGCTCTAAGCTTGATGTTTATATCAATTCTCTCATCTACAAATACCTTGAAAGGAGGAAAGGAGATTTTGAAAGAAAAATAGCAAGAAGATTAATTTAATATTCATCCTTACAAGTGATAGCCCTGGTAAATATAGAAACAAGCCACTAATCTCAATTAAAGTATGTATTAGTGGCATAAAGAGACCTAAGGTTGTTTGATGAATATTATTTCTTATAATATTAAGGGGATAAAGTCCCCCTCAAAGAGATGGACTCCCTAGAGACTCTTGGATAACGATAACATGGAGATAATTTTACAACAAGAAAGCAAGTTGAATGACATGCAAGATGCTCGTGACTTTCCTCTCTTCTTAAGGAAGTAGGGAGCTAGGGGTTCTTTAAGAGGATTGCATGGTTAAGAAGAACCTTACTAAATTCTTATTTTTAGTCATTATTATTTATGGTCTTTAATCTAAATAGGAAAATGACTCCTATTGGTTACAAATCAAATATTTCATTAGGATAAGTGAAATTTATCAATAGATTGTGTTGGAAAACTTCAATACGATTATTGATTCCTCTAAAAAGAAAGGGGGATCCAAGGACCTAGGTGATAGCCATAGTTTTTATCTTTTTGATCAAATATTCAAATTTGTAGGATTTTAAGCCTCGATATGGTTGGTTCATCTAGTCCAATAGAAAGATAGGGGATGACTACATTAATGAAAAAATTGATAGATTATTAGAATCCACTAAATGGTTCAAACCAATGTGGACCTTCATTTAGAAGTCCTAACTAAAGCAAGGTCTAGCTAATGGCCTATTTTCCTAACTATTAATCAAAATATATACCCTAGAAGGATGCATTTTCAGTTCAAAAAATATGGTTAGGGAATAAGGACTTAGATAGAGTAGTTGAGGACTTCTAAAAATTTAATAAGGGATGAAGATGTATATGTTCAATATAAATATTCAATATTTGAAACTATTATTGAAGTAACAGAATCATAAGGATTTAAAAAATATATTTCAAAGTAAGAATGATCTTGAAAACAAAATGGTCAATATTCAAAAACATCTTCAAGCCAACAATGTCTCAAAATCTTTGAAGCGGGAGGAGAAAGATGTAGCTAAACAACTTGAAGACATTTACACATGTGAAGAAATATTCTAGAAATAGAAGTCAATAATAAAATGGCTCAAGGAGAGAGATAGAAATACTAATTTTGTTATTTAACTTGCAAGATGAGAAGGCCAAGAAGTTTAATCTCCAAAATTAAAACTAAGGAGGGCTATATTCTAGATAGTTTGGCTAACATTAAAACTTCCCTCATCGTTTTTTTTGAGAATAATATGCTAACCAAAGAAGATAGAGAAAGGGGGTGTAGACACTTAAAATTATCCTAATTGATATCACGCATTCGAATTCGGTTACTAACACCATTTTCATCCTAATTCGACCTCTTTCGACTATTTAATTAAATAATCCTGATTGTTTAATTAAATTTATCATTTTCTCCTATTAATCAAATAATAAACATTATTTAGCTAATTCACCTCTTTCATACTAATTTTCATCCTATTTGATTAAATAATGTGAATTATTTAATTAAATTTCCTAAGTCTTCTCATTTGATTAAATAACTTGAATTATTTAATTAAATGTCATTAATTCCCCCTTTTTAATTAAATGAGCTAATTGTTTAATTAAAGCCCTAAATTTTTCCATCTTGCATAATTAAATAATATCCTAATTATTTAATTGACTAGTATCTTTAATCCCTCCAATTTCTCCCACTTGCAAAGGAATATTCTCGAGAATATTCCTCCATTACAAATTCAAATCATTTCCCTCCAACATGGAAATATTTTGCACATTCCTCCTAAAATTAAGGATTTGTGGTTTTTTAAATCAATTTCAACCCTTGATTAATTTTATCAATCCATGTCAATCTTCAATCTCATCCATGGATTTGATTTTTGATCCATGCCAATTGTTCTCATCGATTTCTATCCTTTGATTAACCAAATTTATCCTAACCATTGATTCACCTAAAAATCCTATAAATAGCCTTCATTTCATGAGCAATTCATCCATAAGAATTGAGATTAATTGCACTATAGTCATTTTTGGAGCAATTTTTGAGATCATTTAGTCATTTTGCATCCATTTTAGCCATTTCTCCATTAAAGCATCACTTTAAAGCTTGTTTCATCAATAGGGATTGGGAAAGGGTTGATCATTTCACATCAATTCAACACCAATCCCCCAATTAGATCAGGTTTGCAAGTGTAATTTGGCTTTCATTTATCAAATTGCTTTCAATTTCATTTTAATAGCTTCCTAGTTAGATTTTCAAAGATTTCATTGGGAACATGAGTTAAGTAGGCTAAATACTTTATTTAATTGTGTATTTCAATCATGTTTATCTTTCTCATATTTCATGTTCACAGGGGGAAAGTAGGAGATCTTCCTTGCACCTATTCTAACCATAATAGGTATATTTATATAAATAAGTTAGGATTGTTATATTTGATATTGAAAGAGATTATGCCTTTGTCTTGATGGATTCCATGATTTTTTCTTCCAACATTTTAAGGATATTTTTGGAATGATTTGTTGGGATTTATGTAAGAATAAAAGGAATCTAGGTTGGTCCTAAAGTCCATGAATGTGACTACCCTAGCCCTTATTACAAAGAATGACGCTCAAATATTGGAAGGATTTGGATCCATCTCTGTAAAACTATATACAAAATAATATTTAAGGTGAGTTAATCATTGTAAAGTCCTCATTCCTACTCTAATTATTGAACACGAAGGCAATGTTGGTGTTTTAATTTTCCCACTAAGGCTTCGTAATTCTCTAAGAGGTTGCCAACCTCAATATTCAAGAATTCACGAAGTTAGTGTCCAACTGACAAGATTCAGTCAAAGACTAAGATCTCCTACACTTTTGGCTCTATGAAACCAATGAGGGTTTTCCTATACGTGCTCATAAAAATGCTTCATGCCTCAAGAACACTTCTATACACAGATACATTCCTATCAATGCAACTAGATAGCATCTACTCGGGTTTTGGAAAACCAAAGAATAAGAACAACTATCTAAAGCTAGGAAAGTAGATTTAATATGAGATTTGCATCTCAAGAGAGATAGAATTTGATTTTTTAAAATGTTCAGACTATGAACCTTCACATTTAGGGCTACCATTTTGTACTTTTAAAAGGATCTTGAATGAACTAACCAGTTCCTCATTCAACTGGGTGGGAGTCACATAAAACATAACCCTGATATCATTGAACTATCATTATAATGCCTTACATTATAAGATTTTACAATATTCAAAACAATACTCCTTAGCAAATCCTAAGCACATTACCATAGACCTGTAATTCCTTTCCAATCACTTGATTAACTCATTAAGTTAAAGCAGGAAAATGAATCACACATTCAAATATACCATTGAAGATGAATGAAGAAACCATTGATAAATCCATTCACAATCTGTCATACATACATTGGAGAGCAATTGTCTTAAATTTTTAAATTTGTTTCGATATCAGTAATTACAAAAGGCATAGTATGCTTATCTTATGCACATACCCGACCTAGAATGACTTCCTAGCTACAACCTTCTAGATACTACAATATATTCCTGACTGTACACCATCTAAACTTCAAGACTCAAAAATCCGACCACAACAATGAGCCTTGAAATCTCCTTTATAGATCAAGAGAGCAACAAGCATTAGGCTCAATTGTTGATTTCAAAATGAATTTCATCCCAACAAATGAAATTCAGATTACAATTCAAAATTCCTCATCATCAAATGTAACCATATTACAAACAGAGGAATCAAAATGGTTATACCCCTGTAACCAGCCTAATAGAACAAAAACCACCGCATCACCCACGCACACATCCACATCTGACCCAAACTGTAGAAACAACAAAAAAAAACAAAAAGAAAAAACCTAACAACCACATCATCATCTTGCACCACGAGCAACCACGCAGCCCCGATATAGGGGACTGCTCCTGGTCCTTGCTTCAGTATGGAGCAAGACCATTACCTTACCTTTGTTTACACCAACACCAGACCCAACAATTGGAGAAACTATGAGGACCTCCTCATCCACTCCCACGAGCTCAGTCAGGGCCACGAGGTAACTATGGTAGTCCGAATCAGTTTTGAACCCTTCACCACCAAAGCCTATAGAAATCTCAATAGGTGACCTACAACGTCCAAACCTCTTGTCAACCCTTTCAGCAATTGTCTAGAAGCCCCAGGAAAAGTACTCTATTTAGTTTGTTTCTCCTCCCGCTGTAAATTCTTTGCGCCCATCCTGGCGCTTCGTCGTACAGGGGAAGCAGGAACCACTGACTTATCCATCCAATTCGCAAGTTCAAATTCAACAAGAAAAACCAAACACCTGCAAATAAACATAAACTCAAAAATGCAATGATGCTAATGAGCAATTAGCAAGCATTTATTGAGCAAGCCAGTGCAGGGAACAATAATCGCTCCAATTGCAGTATGAGCAAGCGAGCAATTAGTGGCTGACGTTGCCACCACATAATATTTCCAAGCTCATGGAAAATGGTGCACAACCCATCATGATCATTAGGTGAATACCATTTGCACGTATGGAAATTAGGATGAGATCCACGAGAAAGACCTACGCCATTAATGAATATAACTTGCAGAGCGCAAATAGTCCTCACATGGGTGGATTAGAAATTTAGAATTTAGACCGTCGATGTGATAAAGACCTGGCATGTCGGATGACTCAGATTGAGTCAAAGATCATTGAAGAACCCACATCACTACTTGGAAAACCCAACAACCAATCACACTCCTCGCAGTCAAAGACACACAAACCAGCAGCGGGCCCCATCTAACCACCTTATACTATGAAACCAGGCAATGTGTCACCAGCTCGCACACCTCGCAACACATTCAAAAATATTAATCCAATCGTACGAGGCATGCAAGGGACGGTCATCATTAATCCCCATCATTAAACATCCACTGTTGAAAAGACATCCACTTGTCACCGCTAGCGCATCGAGACAGGCCCCACCCCACCATACTCGATAGATGGCGGCATCTCGCATACCTCGCACCACTTTAGTGATGTGAGCAAGAAACCTTGCGAGGTCTACAAGGAACAACCCAGATCTGAACCCCTTGATCTGACGGCCCACCAACCTGCACATGGAAAAGTTATTTATAACAGTGGAGCCGACTAGGAGAACGGGAAAAGACTCACAGAGGCACAAATTTTAAGGCCAAAGTATAAACATTGGGAAAAATCACCTATTTTAGGTAAAATAATATTAAAAACTGAACATGGAGAAATAACCGATAGGTTGGGTGAAGGGGTCGGTAACAACACGATAGACAAGGCTCAGTCGAATGACTTAAAAGACCGGTAACCCCCACTAATAGGTCAATACAAGATTATAACATAAGGGTTTAAATGGTAAAACCAATTTTAACATGGGTAACAAAAACCCTAAACCCTAAACATTAGACCCCCAGTCACAAAATATGAACAAACATGCCCAAAACCAGGCAAAATTTTGACAAAATTTTAAAAGTTCCATCAGTGGCTCTGACTGGGGATGTATGCCCCCTTGTGGGCATAGCAAGAACCTAGATCTTTGGGGAGCAGACCCAACATTTAATCACATAGGTTCCTTGAAGAATGCTCCACTATGCTGCCATTAAAAACTTGTTTACATCCAACTTGGTGGCCCCAGGTCCCCAAACAAGGGAAACCAAAATTTAACCCTGTCAAAAACAAAATTCTCTGCTACCTGGAGTATACCGAATTTGCAAAATTTTCCTTTAAGTGCCCATATTTCATTCAATTAATCAACATGCCCCAAATCATCATAATGCTTTCCAATATTTATGTCCATTCCATCAGTCAACAACCTGTATCCAAAAACTAACTACAACCCATGACTACAATGACACCTTACCTTGGGTTGCTCATGGTCATGTTCCATTGAATGCTTATTCATTTGAACTGAGAAATAGAAACATTCATAATCCATTTGATCTTGGACATCACAAAACTTGGCATAAAAACCAGTTTACACATTAAATTGAAAACTCTCATAGAAAACTTTGTGCATGTCGTGCAAACCATCGTATCAAAAAATAGAAGGTGCATATTTTGGGGAATCCTCACCCTGATGGTTACAATATAATCCTAGTTGCCAACATTCATGTTTATATTTCCTAGAACACTTCTTAATATTATAGAAATGGGAATAATTAGTCACATCTTTCTCCAAGAAATGTGTGAATACATTCATCTCATGCTTCTCACAATATATTGCCTCCTGTATCCCATCATCCAACTCCAAATGAAACACCTCAAAAATAGGCTCTATCAAACCAAATTCAACAAGGGAAACAAAAAATAGTTGTGTGCACTGGCCCCCTCATGTTCATCATCAGCTATTGTATGTGTTAATTGATAAGTGAAAATTTTAGCACAAGCTGGAAACTTTTCACCAACAATATCAATGACACTTTCATTATAAGCTGAAAACTTTTCTCTAGCAATATCAAAGACACTCTCATTACTGGTCTCAGAAAAGCTCAACTCAAGGGGTGACAACAAGTCCATCTCAACTTCATACAAATAGTCAGGAACATCAATAACACCAATACATTCATCAATTTTTTGGTTACCTTCAATATTGTTCTTTAAATCACAGTATTGAACACATACCTCATTTTCTTCAAACTCCTCATCATTTACACAATAAACATGCTCCATTGATGACACATCTAGAGTATATTCCAAATATTCATCATGTAAAATTTGTACCTTTACTTTTAAGCAAATGACATCATGAGGCTTTGTATTACCACAAAACTTTGGTAAGCAAAATGTTTCCATATCATCCTCGGAGAGGCAATCATTAGTTCTAAATTCACAATCACTAGCTTGTAACAAAACCTCAGTAACATGTGTATTGTAATCATGACATGGAAAAGTACTTGGTGTCTCGCTTAGTTCTCCACCATATTGCTCCTCAAGCTTTTGCAGAGTTATCCAACACTCCTCAAAAGGGCAAGTGTCATCTACATTTTGTGCATATACACACTTTTCTGATTCAACAATCTCTATCCATTTAAGGACTTGGGCGAGGTTACCAGGTTTCAATTCTTCTGGCAAAGCACTCAACCTAGGTTCATAAATCTCACAAAACAAATCAATGCATACAAAATCATCAGGTCTGAAATCTCTGGGAACTTCTATCAAAGAATCCAAAAATCTCAAAAATAGCTTGTATGGTGATTCTCCCTCTTGTCTCTTCATCTCATACAATTCTTGTACAAAAGAGTTTTGATCATCACTACTCAAATCGAGTTGATTTTCAACTTGGGTTTCATCATTACCTTCATACTGTAATGATGGATACATCACTGTTGCCAAAGCATTCTTATCATAACAAGTGTCTTTTATAGCCAACTCTAGAATTTTGCTAGTATGAGATGTGCCAGGGTAACCAACACTTGCAGCTAGATACCCTTTCATCATCGAGAATTTTTATTGTTCTCAATGTCCATAGCCATTAGATATGCCTGATATAAGGTTGTAGGTTACTTATCTCTTAATAAGTAACTCATCTTTTTGTCAAAAGCACCAAGATATACAACCAGGCATTCAACCTCATTTGGTCTTATTTCTTCAGGAATTTCTCTTACAACTTTTGAAAACCTGAGATTGAAAAATGGAACTAGCTCATCTTTTCTTATGTGGATTACCATAAAACCCTTTCTTACCATGCTTGGGTTTACTCTTTCACCAAATTGTTCAATAAAAAACATCACCAACTGATTCCATGAGTTAATAGAAAATGCAGGTAAGTATGAGAACCAATCCCTAACATCATCCTTCAAGGATTGCACAAAAAGCTTCATAACAACATCCTCATGACTGACTTCATAATCCCCCATCACATCCATGAAATTTTGCAGATGCTTAGAGGTAGATTCTGAACTTTTTCCTGTGAAGCTGGGCAAATATTTCCTAACCTTCTTAGGAATCAGATTAGGGAAACCCTTAATACCACTGAAAATAAATGGCATATACCTTTGAATCACAAAATCCCCTAGAGGGCTTGGTGAAACTTGTTCCCTTTGCATACTTGCATTAGCCATTTCATAGGGGAACTTTCTTATAGCCATTCAATCACTATCAATTTCATACATGGTTATCAATTACATCATTTACTAATCCAACCATGATTCTAAAACATTGATTGAAATACTCATGCCTTGAGCTTTTGTAAGAGGCATAATTCAAAATAAAACATAATTCTAAGATCATATTACATATTACACTATTATAAGTATGGAAAGACTAACCACTGTTCCTTTCTTAATGCTAAATCATCTAATTAGGAACCATTCATTATCCCTAGTTATGAATACTTCTCATAATCAAAATACTGACCTGTTTAGATTAATGAGAATACCTGGAAATTAAGAAACAAATTCTCTCCCTGATTGTAAATGCTACAGATCTAGGAATTTTCCTTGTATATCATCTGGTTCTTCAAACATAGTCGCCACCTCTTCAACAAAGGACTGAATTTCAAAAGAATATGAAATTCCTTTCCAAAAACTGATCATGTTCTGAGTCTTCATCCACAATAGAGTCACACTCAAATTCTTTGAGATTACGCTGCTACCAATCCTTTCCAAATCCATAACCTCTTAACATCCAAGCTTAAAGTTTAGATCCACCAAACAAATGACTCCGGAAGGCCATCACCTACTTTTGTGGTTTCTTTTTTCTTTAAATTTCTCATAAGTTCTCCCCAATGAAATCACCATTCAGCTAGTGACTTAGGCGGAAAAATAATTCAATAATTTTCAACATCTGGTTATAAAAATAATTCAACACTTTAATGACTCTATAACAACACCGTCTGTAACCAAAACTTCCGAGTTCTCCCTAGCGGAGTCGCCATTTTGTTGGTGTTTTAATTTTCCCACTAAGGCTTCGTAATCTAAGAGGTTTCCAACCTTTGTATTCAAGAATTCACGAAGTTAGTGGCCAAATATCAAGATTTAGTCAAAGACAGAGATCTCCTACACTTTTGGCTCTGTGAAACCAAGGAGGGTTTTCCTATACATGTTCATAAAAATGTTTCATGCCTCAAGAACACTTCTACACACAGATACATTCCTATAAATGCAACTAGATAGCATCTACCTGGGTTTTGAAAAACCAAAGAATAAGAACAACTATCTAAAGCTGGGAAAGCAGATGTAATATGAGATTTGTATCTCAAGATAGATAGAATTTGATTTTTTAAAATGTTCAGACTATGAACCTTCACATTTAGGGCTACCATTTTGTACTTTTAAAAGGATCTTGAATGAACTAATCAGTGCCTCATTCATTGGGTGGGAGTCACATAAAACATAACCCCGATATCATTGAACTATCATTATAATGCCTTACATTATAAGATTTTATAGTATTCAAAACAATACTCCTTAGCAAATCCTAAGCACATTACCACAGACCTGTAATTCCTTTTCAATCATTTGATTAACTCATTAAGTTAAAGCAGGAAAATGAATCACACATTCAAATATACCATTGAAGATGAATGAAGCAACCATTGATAAATCCATTCACAATCTGTCATACGTACACAGGAGAGCAATTGTCCTAAATTTTTAGGTTTGTTTCGATATCAATAATTACAGAAAGCATAGTATGCTTATCTTATGCACATACCCGACCTAGAATGACTTCCTAGCTACAACCTTCCAGATACTACAATATGTTCCTGACTGTACACTGTCTAAACTTTAGGACTCAAAAATCTGACCTCAACAATGAGCCTTGAAATCTCCTTTATAGATTAGGAGAGCAACAAGCATCGAGCTCAATTTTTCATTTCAAAATGAATTTCATCCCAACCAAATAAAATTTAAATTACATTTCAAAATTCCTCATCATCAAATATAACCATATTATGAACAGAGGAATCAAAACGGTTACATCCCTATAACAAGCTGAATAGAACAAAAACCATCGCATCACACGCATGTCCACATCTGATCCAAACCGCAGAAACAACACCAAAAATAAAAGTCGAACCCCAACAACCATATCATCATCTTGCACCACGAGCAACCACGCAGCCCCGATAGAGGTGACCGCTCCTAGTCCTCGCTTCAGTTTGAAGTGAGATCATTACCTTACCTTTTCTTGCACCAACATGAAACCCAACAACATCACACGGTGCCACCACAACAATTGGAGAAAATGTGAGGACCTCCTCATCCACTCCCATGAGCTCAGTCAAGGCCACAAGGTAACTATGGTAGTCCAAATCAGTTTCAGACCCTTCACCACCAGAGCCTATAGAAATCTCAATAGGTGACTTGAAATTTCCAGACCTCTTGTCAACCCCTTCAATAATTGTCCCAAAAGTACCAGGAATAATACTTTGTTTAGTTTGTTTCTTCTCCTGCTGCAAATTATTTGTGCCCATCC
>CM021108.1:314661819-314762841 GCA_007115665.2 Sequoiadendron giganteum
GAAAGAATTCTAATGGGTCTTTGGGGGGTGTCTTTATTTTGATCCTCCTATATCCCTTACCCTTTTTAGGGGTTGGTTCTTGAGGAGTCTGGGTTCTTAGCACTAACCATTGCACACTTCTATCCAACACTGTCCATCTAATCTTCTTAATATCAATTGTTTCTTCAGCATCCCAATCAATTGGATCCAGGCTCTTGGTGTTAATTTTCAACGCTTCATAGGATGGATCCAAGACCATTCCATCATCCACCAAGGTGTTAGGAATGTTTTCTTTAACACCAAGCTCTAACATGAGTGAGAGCGATAATCTTTCATAATTCTTCTTTCTTAAGTCATACTCATCTTTTCGGTCACTCCAGAAGTCTTCTAACAGATTGAAATGTTTAGTAAACACTGAAGCCAACAAGGCATGCATCTTACCTTTTGGATCAAAATACTTACGAGTTGTGTATAATCCTAACTTCAATTGTATTAGCACATTACAAACCACCTTTGCTCCTACCAAGTGTTGACAACTATATTCTCCCAACTTCATAGGGAACTGATGACATCCAGTTTTATGTTTGATCCCAAACCGAGCATTAACTCCAAGAGCTTGATATACAAACTCCATTAGCACTATCCTAATACTACAACACCTTCGAAGCAAATGTGGGTGACCTTCAAAACCAAATAACCTGAAGTATGTAAATTTGGGGTATTGGATGTACCAAAATCCCCATTCAGTAATGAACGCCATGGCTTCTTGACTTAACCAGTATCCTGCATCTCCATTCAATTGATTGATGACCACATATAAAAATGCATCATTGACTCTTCTAAAATGAGTCTCAACAACCTGAAGAGATAATTGGTCATAGTGCTCCCATACTTCTTTTTTCCATCCAAGGCTCCCATTATGCCCACTCTATTCAAACCTGGGAAAACACCCAACCTTGCTAAACCATATACAGTGTAAGAAGTCATAAAGAAACACTTGGTTTCTCTAATCCTAGTTAACTGATCATGTATGGCATCAGAGACAATCATTGACCAATCAAACTATTGTTCTCCTTTCAAGATGGTCTGAATAAAAGGAAACATCCACTCCTTGAAGTAAAATGCATCCCTCTTCCCAAACACCCTAGACAACATCACAATCAATCTTGATACCTCTTCATAGAAATCCACCCTCTTTAGCTAGTCTGCAAGCTTGGTTAGAGATTTTTTTTCTGTCTTCAACCACTTCTTGTTCAAGTGAGATTTATTCAATCCCTTGTACCTACTATATTGCTCCAAGGCCTCTGCCTCATTCAATTGCACTGAGTTCTTTGGATCTGGAACATTAAATATACTTTGAAATGCTTGAGGAGTTAGATTAATAATCACATTGTCTTGTGAATCCATGCATAGTCTGGTAGCAGGATTGTAAGCACTGGACAAATATAGGAAATAAAGTGATATGAGTTAACCCAGAGCTAACAATTCTTTCCATAGTCACTGTAATATCCTTGTCAAATGCTTCTGAATACCACTCCTCAAAATTGTATTGACCTAAATTGGTATCAGTGATATCTGACCAATCTGATTCCACCTTGCTCACCTTCACAACCGGACTCCTGTGATTATACCTTAAGGTATAAGGCAATTGTTCTGGCTTTAACTTCTTTAGTTTTTATGCTACCTTTGATGTTTCTGCAGGATGGTTTCTCCGAGCAGCTTCCCCTGATGTTCCCGACATCTTTCAACTTTCATGCAAGCAAAACCTCTAGTTAGATCTTTAGATATCAACACCAAAACATGCTCTAAAAACCATACCTTTCATATATGCACCGGAGGCGGAACCAGGCAGAAACACAACCTAAAACAGTCTCTTACAACACTGTCAGACTCGGAGCCAAAACCGATATAGATATTTCACTAATAATAAATGGGCTCGTAATCAGAATCGGGAAGGTGATCGGAACCGAGATCGAAATGGAAAACGGATTTGGTTTTCTTCAGATTTTCATTTTTCATATTCTATTTCCATTCCGCTTCCACTTCCGACTTGGTTGGAATTATTTTGAAAGAAAATTTTCTCATTATACGTGGAGCCGGAGACAGGATGGAAAAGGAATCGATACCTTTTGAAAAATAGAATTCTCAATTTCAAGATCGATTCTGATCCCGTCTTCGCCTAGGTTGAACATGACGTCATCAAAGGTTTTATCGATCTAACCTATAACTCCATGACTAAAACCAAGGTCGTATTAGATCTAAAGAGGCTTTAAAACATTATACTCATATGACCATGGGGAACGGTTGAATCCTAGGGTATCATATTTTAATCATTTAAAAGTGATCATAGAGACCAACAAAACCCTAATCTAATAAACACAATAAAAACTAGAGCATGGATTTTAAACCTTGCCATTTACCAGAATGCAAAACATGACAAAACCCTAAAAAAAAATGATGAATCAATTTACCCTAACTCACTATAAATCTCTAATCTACCTCACTATAAATTTCTAATCTAACTAACCACCATTTAAAACCTAAACTTAATCTTACTCACTGTAAATCCAAAACAGCACGACGCAATCATGACTAAAGCGTGAAAGCGATCGTGCCCTAAAATAGAAAGAACTAAAAATAAAAGTAAAAGAAATAAAGAACATAACTAGACAAACAAAATAAAACAAGACCCGAACAAACAAGCACGCCAAGAAACATAAAATCGTTTGAGAACAACATGATTCAGAGCACGGGCAAACATATATATAAAACACGCAACAGTAAATAAAATGAAGAAAAACAATAAGAAAACCTACCTCAAATACACAAGAACCCTACTAACCTTCTGAACTGATTCGCTCGCAACAATCTTCTCCTGCTTCAATCTTTTCACTCAAATGAACTTTGTCGCTGCTCTTTCGTGCTCCTCAATCTCTTAATAATGATAATAATGACTTGTTTAATCCTTAAATGAAGGTAAAAATAAAGATTTCTACCTACACGACCAATTGTCATTAATGCATTAACACGCAGTTAAGGCGGAGTTGAAACTGAAAGAGAACCAACACTTCACAACAATGTGACTTCAGTCAAAAAGTCAACGATCCAGAAAAACTGCGGGGGCAGAACTAAAATAGAAACTGATTCGAAACTTTTAGAAACTTCCAAACTTCATTCCAATTCCGGTTCTGGGTCCGTCAACTAAACATAGAACAAAATCAAACACAAAAAGCAAAACAAAAGACCGACATAATAAAACTAAACAAAAAGACAAAGACCAAAACCAAAAGCCAAAATAGTGGAGACGAGGGTGGAATCGATTATGATTTTTCAATTTTCAGTAAAGACTAAGTTAACCCCCACTCCGGCTCCGGTTCTGCTCAAGACAAAACAAAAGACATAAACAAAAGACTGTCGAGATGGAAACCAAAACAAGTTTCAAAAGAACTT
Source organism: Sequoiadendron giganteum (assembly GCA_007115665.2). Classification (NCBI taxonomy): domain Eukaryota; kingdom Viridiplantae; phylum Streptophyta; class Pinopsida; order Cupressales; family Cupressaceae; genus Sequoiadendron; species Sequoiadendron giganteum. The sequence goes on from CM021108.1 coordinate 314,665,249, forward strand.
TCAGAACCCGATTCAATTCCTGTTCCGATTCCGACAGAGAAACAAAAGAAAATCAAAGTATTGGCAAAACAAGACTCCAAACTTTTGTTTCAAAAAACAACTAAGTACAAACATAACAAAGGGGGACCCATTTTGACCAATGCAAAAGATGGGGTGGTTATGCAAGGCATAACAATACCCTCGAGCAAAAGGGTTTGAACCAAATGGACTTTGCTCATGCTTTGAAGAGCTTCGTTAGGGAGTCTAATTGGTCGCCTAGGTATGCATGTAACCCCTGTTTATGATGCCAATCTTTGAATCATTGACACTCTAGTTATCAGGGGTTAGGGAACATCATGACCAACACTTTTAGTGAAAGGGGTCCTCTCTGGCACACATTCAAACTCTCAACATGTTATCACCTCTGTTAATGGCACCATTGTCAAATAGAGTTTGTATTTTCCTATCTGCCCCTCAAAAACTCTTGAAGTCTGTTTGGATACCTTGGCAATGGATTGCAAGGTTTTTTTGTCTAACCAAGCCTTGGTTTATCATTTTACAAAGGCATGGCCGAATTTATGTGATCTGCATGTTTGGGTTTTGGAGAAATGGAAGGAATACATGGAAGGAGAAATAAGCATTTACCCCTGTGCTAAGGGGTTCTTCATTTTAGAGTTTGATTCATAGGAAGACAAGGATTCGATGCTAGAAAATGGTCCATGGATCTACTAAGGAGATTGTCTATGCACGAAACCTCGGTTTTCAGATTTTGACCTGCGTACAAACATTTTCACCACTGCATTTTTGTGGGTAAGAATATTGGATCTTCCCATTCAGTTTTGGGAACTAGACTGCTTGAGGGCTATTGGAAATGGCCTTAGAAGGTATCATTTCTCTTCTAAGGAAACTAACAACTATCAAAATTCTATGTGTGCTCGAATCTATGTTGAAATGGATTTAGCCAATGGCCTCCCTATCGAGATTTTGTTGAAGGTGGGAAATAGATACAGGAGAATATTGATTAAAGAAAAAAATCTTTCAAATGTAGGAAATGTTTCACAATGAAACACTTTTCCTCCCAATGTCATATGCAATGTGATTTGGGGCATTAGACCTCGAGCAAATCGACATGGTGGATTGGGGTTTAATCTCAACATTGCATCATTCCACCCAATCCCCCAAGGATTTTGAACACCTTTTTGTTTCTTTGAAGGAAAACAGTGTTAGCTTAGAGAATGCAAAGGTTGTAGATCCTACAAAAGCCTCCATAATCTCATATTCTTCTGCAACATCTTTGAGCTTTCCAAAGTCTTGTGGTCTAAGTTTTGGGGGCAGTGTTCTGATTGGCCAAGTTAAATCTAGAAAATTGGGGGGGAGATAACTTCTTAGCAGATGTAGAGAAAGATACTCAAAATTCCTCTCATTATGACAATGATTGGACTAAGGTTAAGAGAAGGAAACCCTCACTTATAAAACACCATATGTTGCTCAAATCTACCTCAAAAGATAGAAATTATGGGGCATGGGTTTGATCACCTTGTATGAAACATAAGGCATAATTTGGAGTGAAGATATGTAAAACTTGTTTTTCAATTAATATAGAGTGTTACCTCTCTAGTAGCAATTTGACAAAAAAGGAAAAAAAAACTTATGTTCACCAGAAAATAGAAAATAAATACAATAATTAAATAAAATGTATTACAAATTATAGTTTTTGAAATGATTATTTTAAGGGTTGTGATCATGCAAGATCTCATTTTATGTTCTCCATTTGGTGGTGCAAATTTTTTGTTAGAACAAAAATATCCTCTAAAAACTAGGCGAGAAGAGGGATGATGGCATCGTAAAGACCTTTTAATGAAGGTAGTACCTTCATTTGAAGGTATCTCTAAAGGATTCTAATTGTAAAAAAATTAAAATTGAAAAGAGGCCTTCATTTAAAGGTACTTAATTTGAAGGTACATGTTTATTCAAAGTTGTTTTGCACTTTTTGGCTCCTCAATATCATTTTTTTGCTTCATCCCATAAGCAAGACATACTATTGTGGGATCATATATAAGGGAACCCCAACTTGATTTTATTGTAGTGATGGATCAATATAGGAGAGGAAGAATTGGGATATCTTAGAAGGATCAAGCTCTAAGCTTGATGTTTATATCAATTCTCTCATCTACAAATACCTTGAAAGGAGGAAAGGAGATTTTGAAAGAAAAATAGCAAGAAGATTAATTTAATATTCATCCTTACAAGTGATAGCCCTGGTAAATATAGAAACAAGCCACTAATCTCAATTAAAGTATGTATTAGTGGCATAAAGAGACCTAAGGTTGTTTGATGAATATTATTTCTTATAATATTAAGGGGATAAAGTCCCCCTCAAAGAGATGGACTCCCTAGAGACTCTTGGATAACGATAACATGGAGATAATTTTACAACAAGAAAGCAAGTTGAATGACATGCAAGATGCTCGTGACTTTCCTCTCTTCTTAAGGAAGTAGGGAGCTAGGGGTTCTTTAAGAGGATTGCATGGTTAAGAAGAACCTTACTAAATTCTTATTTTTAGTCATTATTATTTATGGTCTTTAATCTAAATAGGAAAATGACTCCTATTGGTTACAAATCAAATATTTCATTAGGATAAGTGAAATTTATCAATAGATTGTGTTGGAAAACTTCAATACGATTATTGATTCCTCTAAAAAGAAAGGGGGATCCAAGGACCTAGGTGATAGCCATAGTTTTTATCTTTTTGATCAAATATTCAAATTTGTAGGATTTTAAGCCTCGATATGGTTGGTTCATCTAGTCCAATAGAAAGATAGGGGATGACTACATTAATGAAAAAATTGATAGATTATTAGAATCCACTAAATGGTTCAAACCAATGTGGACCTTCATTTAGAAGTCCTAACTAAAGCAAGGTCTAGCTAATGGCCTATTTTCCTAACTATTAATCAAAATATATACCCTAGAAGGATGCATTTTCAGTTCAAAAAATATGGTTAGGGAATAAGGACTTAGATAGAGTAGTTGAGGACTTCTAAAAATTTAATAAGGGATGAAGATGTATATGTTCAATATAAATATTCAATATTTGAAACTATTATTGAAGTAACAGAATCATAAGGATTTAAAAAATATATTTCAAAGTAAGAATGATCTTGAAAACAAAATGGTCAATATTCAAAAACATCTTCAAGCCAACAATGTCTCAAAATCTTTGAAGCGGGAGGAGAAAGATGTAGCTAAACAACTTGAAGACATTTACACATGTGAAGAAATATTCTAGAAATAGAAGTCAATAATAAAATGGCTCAAGGAGAGAGATAGAAATACTAATTTTGTTATTTAACTTGCAAGATGAGAAGGCCAAGAAGTTTAATCTCCAAAATTAAAACTAAGGAGGGCTATATTCTAGATAGTTTGGCTAACATTAAAACTTCCCTCATCGTTTTTTTTGAGAATAATATGCTAACCAAAGAAGATAGAGAAAGGGGGTGTAGACACTTAAAATTATCCTAATTGATATCACGCATTCGAATTCGGTTACTAACACCATTTTCATCCTAATTCGACCTCTTTCGACTATTTAATTAAATAATCCTGATTGTTTAATTAAATTTATCATTTTCTCCTATTAATCAAATAATAAACATTATTTAGCTAATTCACCTCTTTCATACTAATTTTCATCCTATTTGATTAAATAATGTGAATTATTTAATTAAATTTCCTAAGTCTTCTCATTTGATTAAATAACTTGAATTATTTAATTAAATGTCATTAATTCCCCCTTTTTAATTAAATGAGCTAATTGTTTAATTAAAGCCCTAAATTTTTCCATCTTGCATAATTAAATAATATCCTAATTATTTAATTGACTAGTATCTTTAATCCCTCCAATTTCTCCCACTTGCAAAGGAATATTCTCGAGAATATTCCTCCATTACAAATTCAAATCATTTCCCTCCAACATGGAAATATTTTGCACATTCCTCCTAAAATTAAGGATTTGTGGTTTTTTAAATCAATTTCAACCCTTGATTAATTTTATCAATCCATGTCAATCTTCAATCTCATCCATGGATTTGATTTTTGATCCATGCCAATTGTTCTCATCGATTTCTATCCTTTGATTAACCAAATTTATCCTAACCATTGATTCACCTAAAAATCCTATAAATAGCCTTCATTTCATGAGCAATTCATCCATAAGAATTGAGATTAATTGCACTATAGTCATTTTTGGAGCAATTTTTGAGATCATTTAGTCATTTTGCATCCATTTTAGCCATTTCTCCATTAAAGCATCACTTTAAAGCTTGTTTCATCAATAGGGATTGGGAAAGGGTTGATCATTTCACATCAATTCAACACCAATCCCCCAATTAGATCAGGTTTGCAAGTGTAATTTGGCTTTCATTTATCAAATTGCTTTCAATTTCATTTTAATAGCTTCCTAGTTAGATTTTCAAAGATTTCATTGGGAACATGAGTTAAGTAGGCTAAATACTTTATTTAATTGTGTATTTCAATCATGTTTATCTTTCTCATATTTCATGTTCACAGGGGGAAAGTAGGAGATCTTCCTTGCACCTATTCTAACCATAATAGGTATATTTATATAAATAAGTTAGGATTGTTATATTTGATATTGAAAGAGATTATGCCTTTGTCTTGATGGATTCCATGATTTTTTCTTCCAACATTTTAAGGATATTTTTGGAATGATTTGTTGGGATTTATGTAAGAATAAAAGGAATCTAGGTTGGTCCTAAAGTCCATGAATGTGACTACCCTAGCCCTTATTACAAAGAATGACGCTCAAATATTGGAAGGATTTGGATCCATCTCTGTAAAACTATATACAAAATAATATTTAAGGTGAGTTAATCATTGTAAAGTCCTCATTCCTACTCTAATTATTGAACACGAAGGCAATGTTGGTGTTTTAATTTTCCCACTAAGGCTTCGTAATTCTCTAAGAGGTTGCCAACCTCAATATTCAAGAATTCACGAAGTTAGTGTCCAACTGACAAGATTCAGTCAAAGACTAAGATCTCCTACACTTTTGGCTCTATGAAACCAATGAGGGTTTTCCTATACGTGCTCATAAAAATGCTTCATGCCTCAAGAACACTTCTATACACAGATACATTCCTATCAATGCAACTAGATAGCATCTACTCGGGTTTTGGAAAACCAAAGAATAAGAACAACTATCTAAAGCTAGGAAAGTAGATTTAATATGAGATTTGCATCTCAAGAGAGATAGAATTTGATTTTTTAAAATGTTCAGACTATGAACCTTCACATTTAGGGCTACCATTTTGTACTTTTAAAAGGATCTTGAATGAACTAACCAGTTCCTCATTCAACTGGGTGGGAGTCACATAAAACATAACCCTGATATCATTGAACTATCATTATAATGCCTTACATTATAAGATTTTACAATATTCAAAACAATACTCCTTAGCAAATCCTAAGCACATTACCATAGACCTGTAATTCCTTTCCAATCACTTGATTAACTCATTAAGTTAAAGCAGGAAAATGAATCACACATTCAAATATACCATTGAAGATGAATGAAGAAACCATTGATAAATCCATTCACAATCTGTCATACATACATTGGAGAGCAATTGTCTTAAATTTTTAAATTTGTTTCGATATCAGTAATTACAAAAGGCATAGTATGCTTATCTTATGCACATACCCGACCTAGAATGACTTCCTAGCTACAACCTTCTAGATACTACAATATATTCCTGACTGTACACCATCTAAACTTCAAGACTCAAAAATCCGACCACAACAATGAGCCTTGAAATCTCCTTTATAGATCAAGAGAGCAACAAGCATTAGGCTCAATTGTTGATTTCAAAATGAATTTCATCCCAACAAATGAAATTCAGATTACAATTCAAAATTCCTCATCATCAAATGTAACCATATTACAAACAGAGGAATCAAAATGGTTATACCCCTGTAACCAGCCTAATAGAACAAAAACCACCGCATCACCCACGCACACATCCACATCTGACCCAAACTGTAGAAACAACAAAAAAAAACAAAAAGAAAAAACCTAACAACCACATCATCATCTTGCACCACGAGCAACCACGCAGCCCCGATATAGGGGACTGCTCCTGGTCCTTGCTTCAGTATGGAGCAAGACCATTACCTTACCTTTGTTTACACCAACACCAGACCCAACAATTGGAGAAACTATGAGGACCTCCTCATCCACTCCCACGAGCTCAGTCAGGGCCACGAGGTAACTATGGTAGTCCGAATCAGTTTTGAACCCTTCACCACCAAAGCCTATAGAAATCTCAATAGGTGACCTACAACGTCCAAACCTCTTGTCAACCCTTTCAGCAATTGTCTAGAAGCCCCAGGAAAAGTACTCTATTTAGTTTGTTTCTCCTCCCGCTGTAAATTCTTTGCGCCCATCCTGGCGCTTCGTCGTACAGGGGAAGCAGGAACCACTGACTTATCCATCCAATTCGCAAGTTCAAATTCAACAAGAAAAACCAAACACCTGCAAATAAACATAAACTCAAAAATGCAATGATGCTAATGAGCAATTAGCAAGCATTTATTGAGCAAGCCAGTGCAGGGAACAATAATCGCTCCAATTGCAGTATGAGCAAGCGAGCAATTAGTGGCTGACGTTGCCACCACATAATATTTCCAAGCTCATGGAAAATGGTGCACAACCCATCATGATCATTAGGTGAATACCATTTGCACGTATGGAAATTAGGATGAGATCCACGAGAAAGACCTACGCCATTAATGAATATAACTTGCAGAGCGCAAATAGTCCTCACATGGGTGGATTAGAAATTTAGAATTTAGACCGTCGATGTGATAAAGACCTGGCATGTCGGATGACTCAGATTGAGTCAAAGATCATTGAAGAACCCACATCACTACTTGGAAAACCCAACAACCAATCACACTCCTCGCAGTCAAAGACACACAAACCAGCAGCGGGCCCCATCTAACCACCTTATACTATGAAACCAGGCAATGTGTCACCAGCTCGCACACCTCGCAACACATTCAAAAATATTAATCCAATCGTACGAGGCATGCAAGGGACGGTCATCATTAATCCCCATCATTAAACATCCACTGTTGAAAAGACATCCACTTGTCACCGCTAGCGCATCGAGACAGGCCCCACCCCACCATACTCGATAGATGGCGGCATCTCGCATACCTCGCACCACTTTAGTGATGTGAGCAAGAAACCTTGCGAGGTCTACAAGGAACAACCCAGATCTGAACCCCTTGATCTGACGGCCCACCAACCTGCACATGGAAAAGTTATTTATAACAGTGGAGCCGACTAGGAGAACGGGAAAAGACTCACAGAGGCACAAATTTTAAGGCCAAAGTATAAACATTGGGAAAAATCACCTATTTTAGGTAAAATAATATTAAAAACTGAACATGGAGAAATAACCGATAGGTTGGGTGAAGGGGTCGGTAACAACACGATAGACAAGGCTCAGTCGAATGACTTAAAAGACCGGTAACCCCCACTAATAGGTCAATACAAGATTATAACATAAGGGTTTAAATGGTAAAACCAATTTTAACATGGGTAACAAAAACCCTAAACCCTAAACATTAGACCCCCAGTCACAAAATATGAACAAACATGCCCAAAACCAGGCAAAATTTTGACAAAATTTTAAAAGTTCCATCAGTGGCTCTGACTGGGGATGTATGCCCCCTTGTGGGCATAGCAAGAACCTAGATCTTTGGGGAGCAGACCCAACATTTAATCACATAGGTTCCTTGAAGAATGCTCCACTATGCTGCCATTAAAAACTTGTTTACATCCAACTTGGTGGCCCCAGGTCCCCAAACAAGGGAAACCAAAATTTAACCCTGTCAAAAACAAAATTCTCTGCTACCTGGAGTATACCGAATTTGCAAAATTTTCCTTTAAGTGCCCATATTTCATTCAATTAATCAACATGCCCCAAATCATCATAATGCTTTCCAATATTTATGTCCATTCCATCAGTCAACAACCTGTATCCAAAAACTAACTACAACCCATGACTACAATGACACCTTACCTTGGGTTGCTCATGGTCATGTTCCATTGAATGCTTATTCATTTGAACTGAGAAATAGAAACATTCATAATCCATTTGATCTTGGACATCACAAAACTTGGCATAAAAACCAGTTTACACATTAAATTGAAAACTCTCATAGAAAACTTTGTGCATGTCGTGCAAACCATCGTATCAAAAAATAGAAGGTGCATATTTTGGGGAATCCTCACCCTGATGGTTACAATATAATCCTAGTTGCCAACATTCATGTTTATATTTCCTAGAACACTTCTTAATATTATAGAAATGGGAATAATTAGTCACATCTTTCTCCAAGAAATGTGTGAATACATTCATCTCATGCTTCTCACAATATATTGCCTCCTGTATCCCATCATCCAACTCCAAATGAAACACCTCAAAAATAGGCTCTATCAAACCAAATTCAACAAGGGAAACAAAAAATAGTTGTGTGCACTGGCCCCCTCATGTTCATCATCAGCTATTGTATGTGTTAATTGATAAGTGAAAATTTTAGCACAAGCTGGAAACTTTTCACCAACAATATCAATGACACTTTCATTATAAGCTGAAAACTTTTCTCTAGCAATATCAAAGACACTCTCATTACTGGTCTCAGAAAAGCTCAACTCAAGGGGTGACAACAAGTCCATCTCAACTTCATACAAATAGTCAGGAACATCAATAACACCAATACATTCATCAATTTTTTGGTTACCTTCAATATTGTTCTTTAAATCACAGTATTGAACACATACCTCATTTTCTTCAAACTCCTCATCATTTACACAATAAACATGCTCCATTGATGACACATCTAGAGTATATTCCAAATATTCATCATGTAAAATTTGTACCTTTACTTTTAAGCAAATGACATCATGAGGCTTTGTATTACCACAAAACTTTGGTAAGCAAAATGTTTCCATATCATCCTCGGAGAGGCAATCATTAGTTCTAAATTCACAATCACTAGCTTGTAACAAAACCTCAGTAACATGTGTATTGTAATCATGACATGGAAAAGTACTTGGTGTCTCGCTTAGTTCTCCACCATATTGCTCCTCAAGCTTTTGCAGAGTTATCCAACACTCCTCAAAAGGGCAAGTGTCATCTACATTTTGTGCATATACACACTTTTCTGATTCAACAATCTCTATCCATTTAAGGACTTGGGCGAGGTTACCAGGTTTCAATTCTTCTGGCAAAGCACTCAACCTAGGTTCATAAATCTCACAAAACAAATCAATGCATACAAAATCATCAGGTCTGAAATCTCTGGGAACTTCTATCAAAGAATCCAAAAATCTCAAAAATAGCTTGTATGGTGATTCTCCCTCTTGTCTCTTCATCTCATACAATTCTTGTACAAAAGAGTTTTGATCATCACTACTCAAATCGAGTTGATTTTCAACTTGGGTTTCATCATTACCTTCATACTGTAATGATGGATACATCACTGTTGCCAAAGCATTCTTATCATAACAAGTGTCTTTTATAGCCAACTCTAGAATTTTGCTAGTATGAGATGTGCCAGGGTAACCAACACTTGCAGCTAGATACCCTTTCATCATCGAGAATTTTTATTGTTCTCAATGTCCATAGCCATTAGATATGCCTGATATAAGGTTGTAGGTTACTTATCTCTTAATAAGTAACTCATCTTTTTGTCAAAAGCACCAAGATATACAACCAGGCATTCAACCTCATTTGGTCTTATTTCTTCAGGAATTTCTCTTACAACTTTTGAAAACCTGAGATTGAAAAATGGAACTAGCTCATCTTTTCTTATGTGGATTACCATAAAACCCTTTCTTACCATGCTTGGGTTTACTCTTTCACCAAATTGTTCAATAAAAAACATCACCAACTGATTCCATGAGTTAATAGAAAATGCAGGTAAGTATGAGAACCAATCCCTAACATCATCCTTCAAGGATTGCACAAAAAGCTTCATAACAACATCCTCATGACTGACTTCATAATCCCCCATCACATCCATGAAATTTTGCAGATGCTTAGAGGTAGATTCTGAACTTTTTCCTGTGAAGCTGGGCAAATATTTCCTAACCTTCTTAGGAATCAGATTAGGGAAACCCTTAATACCACTGAAAATAAATGGCATATACCTTTGAATCACAAAATCCCCTAGAGGGCTTGGTGAAACTTGTTCCCTTTGTATACTTGCATTAGCCATTTCATATGGGAACTTTCTTATACCCATTCAATCACTATCAGCTTCATACATGGTTATCAATTACATCATTTACTAATTCAACCATGATTCTAAAATATTGACTGAAATACTTATGCCTTGAGATTTTTTAAGAGGCATAATTCAAAATAAAACATACTTCTCAGATCATATTACATATTACACTGTTATAAGTATGGAAATACTAACCACTATTCATTTCTTAATGCTAAATCATCTAATTAGGAACCATTCACCATCCCTAGTTATGAATACTTCTCATAATCAAAATACTGATCTGTTTAGATTAATGAGAATACCTGGAAATTAGGTAGCACTTGTTAACCTTCTCTCCCTGACTGTAAATGTTATAGATCTAGGACTTTTCCTTATATATCAATTGGCTCTTTAGACAGTCGCCACCTCTTCAACAAAGGACTGAATTTCAAAAGAATATGAAATTCCTTTTCACAAACTGATCACTTTCTGGGTTTTTGTCCACAACAGTCACACTCAAATGCTTTGAGATTATGTTGCTACCAATCCTTTCCAAATCCATAACCTCTTAACATCCAAACTTAAAGTTTAGATCCACCAAAAAAATGAATTTGGAAGGCCACCACCTACTTATGTGGTTTCTTTTTTCTTTAAATTTCTCAAAAGTTCTCCCCAATGAAATCACCATTTAGCTAGTGACTTAGGCGGAAAAAATAATGCAATAATTTTCAACCTCTGGTTACAAAAATAATTCAAAACTTTAATGACTCTATAACAGCACCGTCTGCAACCAAAACTTCTGAGTTCATCCCCAACAGAGTCGCCATTCTATTGGTGTTTTAATTTTCCCACTAAGGCTTTGTAATTCTTTAAGAGGTTGCCAGCCTCTATATTCAAGAATTCATGAAGTTAGTGGCCAACTGACAAGATTCAGTCAAAGACTAAGATCTCCTACACTTTTGGCTATGTGAAACCAAAGACGGTTTTCCTATACGTGTTCATAAAATGCTTCATGCCTCAAGAACACTTCTATACACAAATATATTCCTATCAATGCAACTAGATAGCATCTACCCGGTTTCTGGCAAACCAAAGAATAAGAACAACTATCTAAAGCTAGGAAAGCAGATTTAATATGAGATTTGCATCTCAAGAGAGATAGAATTTGATTTTTAAAAAATGTTTAGACTATGAACCTTCACATTTAGGGCTGTCGTTCTGTACTTTTAAAAGGATCTTGAATGAACTAACTGGTGCCTCATTCAACTAGGTGGGAGTTACATAAAACATAACCCTAATATCATTGAACTATAATTATAATGCCTTACATTATAAGATTTTACAGTATTCAAAACAATACTCCTTAGCAAATCCTAAGCACGTTACCAAAGACCTGTAATTCCTTTCCAAGCATTTGATTAACTCATTAAGTTAAAGCAGGAAAATGAATCACACATTCAAATATACCATTGAAGATGTCATACATACAAAGGAGAGCAATTGTCTTAAATTTTTAGATTTGTTTCGATATCAGTAATTACAAAAATCATAGTATGCTTATCTTATGCACATACCCGACCTAGAATGACTTCCTAGCTACAACCTTCAAGATACTACAATATATTCCTGACTGTACACCGTCTAAACTTCAAGACTCAAAAATTCAACCACAACAATGAGCCTTGAAAATCTCCTTTATAGATCAGGAGAGCAACAAGCATCAGGCTCAATTATTGATTTCAAAATGAATTTCATCCCAACAAATGAAATTTAGATTACAATTCAAAATTCCTCATCATCAAATGTAACCATATTACAAACAGAGGAATCAAAACGGTTACACCCCTGTAACCAGCCGAATAGAACAAAAACCACCACATCACCCACGCACATGTCCACACCTGACCCAAACTACAGAAACAACATAAAAAAGAAGAAGCAAAAACCTAGCAACCACATGGCCCAGATACAGGTGACTCCTCCTAGTCCTTGCTTCAGTATGAAACAAGACCATTACCTTACCTTTGTTTACACCAACACCAGACCCAACAATAGCACACGATGCCACCACAACAATTGGAGAAACTATGAGGACCTCCTCATCCACTCCCACGAGCTCAGTCAGGGCCACGAGCTAACTACGGTAGTCTGAATCAATTTTGGACCCTTCACCACCAAAGGCTACAAAAAGCTCAATAGGTGACTTGCAATGTCCAGACCTCTTGCCAACCCTTTCAACAACTATCCTAGAAGCACTAGGAACAGTACTGTGTTTTGTTTGTTTCTCCTCCTGCTGTAAATTCTTTGCGCCCATCCTGGCGCTTCGTCGTACCGTGGAAGTAGGAACCACTGGCTTATCCATCCAATTCGTAAGTTGAAATTCAACAAGAAAAACCAAACACTTGCAAATAAACATAAACTCAAAAATGCAATGATGCTAATGAGCAATTAGCAAGCATTTATCGAGCAAGCCGGTGCAGGGAACAATAATTGCTCCAATTGCAGTACGAGCAAGCGAGTGATTAGTGGCTGACATTGCTACCACATAATATTTCCAAGCTCATGGAAAATCGTGCACAACCCATCATGATCATCAGGTGAATACCGCTCGCACGCATGGAAATCAGGATGAGATCCACGAGAAAGACCTGTGCCATTAATGAATATAACTTGCAAAGTGCAAATAGTCCTCACATGGGTGGATTAGAAATTTAGAATTTAGACCGTCGATGTGATAAAGACCTGGCATGCTGGACAACTTAGATCGAGTCAAAGATCATTGAAGAGCCCACATCACTACTTGGAAAACCTGGTAGCCAATCACACTCCTCAGTCAGAGACACATGAACCAACAACAGGCCCCATCCAGCCACCTTGTACCACGGAACCAGGCAACATGTCACCAACTCGCACACCTTGCAGCACTTTTGAAAACATTAATCTGATCGTGCGAGGCCTGCGAGGGACGGTCATCATTAATCCCTGTCATTAAACATCCATCATTCAAAAGACATCCACTTGTCACCGTTGGCGCATCGGGACAGGCCCCACCCCATCATACTTGACAGATGGCGGCATCTCGCATACTTCACACCACTTTAGTGATGTGAGCAAGAAACCTTGCGAGGTTTGCAAGGAATGGTCTAGATTTGAACCCCTTGATCCGACAGCCCACCAACCTGCACATGGAAAAGTTATTTATAACAATGGGGCTGACTAGGAGAATGAGAAAAGACTCACGGAGGCACAAATTTTAAGGCCAAAGTCTAAACATTGGGAAAAACCACCTGTTTTAGGCAAAATAATATTAAAACCCGAACGTGAAGAAAGAACCGATAGGTCGGGTGAAGGGGCCAATAATAGCACGATAGACAAGGCTCAGTCAAATGACTTAAAAGATCGGTAACCCCCAATAACAAGTCAATACAAGATTATAACGTAACGGTTTAAATGGTAAAATCGATTTTAACATGGGTAACAAAAACCCTAAACCCTAAATATTAGACCCCTAGTCATAAAAGATGAACAAACATGCCCAAAACCAGGCAAAATTTTGACAAAATTTTAAAACTTCCATCAGGCGGTTTTATGAAATAGATATATTTCAAAGGGGATAGCTAAAATTCATGAATTATTGCACTCATTAAAATTTGATGATAAAAAATGAATACTTATCGAATTGGATATAGCCAAAGGTTATGGTGGACTCAATTGGGCCTTCTAGATAAATTTAATGGAGAAATTTGGTTTGCATCCTAAATGGAGGGAATGGGTTAGAGTTTTTTATTCCTGAGTCTACTTAATCCTTATAAATGGTTATTTGAAAGGATTGTTTTCAACTTATAGAGGTATTTACCATATGGATCCACTATCCCCATATCTCTTCATCATTGTAGTAGAGGCTCTAAGTAGGTACATTCACTCTCTCAAATTTCGGGATCCTCAAAGGATTAAAAGCATCTTCCAATAGCCTTATATAAACATATTAGTATTTTTTTATGATACAATGTTTTTTTCTCAACTCCTTCAATGAAGAAAGTAAGGACTATCAAAGATCTATTAAGAGATTATGAAATAACTTTAGGTTATAAACTTAATGAAGAAAGATCTAATATTTACTTTCTAAGTATCTAAGGGTCAGAATAAGATTTTTTATGTAGATACTTGTCCTTTGGTAGATTATATGTACCAAACTCCTATATAGGTTTCTCTCTCTATATTGATTTTAAAAAAAGTCTCTACAAATTTCTATGGTGAATAGATAAATACCAAGGCCTTGAAACAATAGAAAGGAAGATCACTCTCATCAACTATGAGGTTGGTTCTTCTAAAATCACTTGTCTAACCTATGCCTATCTAAATTTGTATTCAATACTAGATCACAAAAGTATTATCTCCAATATTAATACTATCATTGAGTTTTCTATTGATGTAATTCAAGTATTGTTTAATCTCCTAGGAAAAACATTGTATTGGCAATAAGAAAGGAGGTATGGGTATTTTAAAACCTTATAGGAAATTTGGTGTAGAGGTTTATTTCAAGTAATCAAACCCCGTGAATATGTATCTTAAAGGAAATTTACCTTTAGGGCATTAATCCAATAAATATTCTTTTGGGTAATTATTTTCCCAAAGCATCAATTATTTAGGAGGGAATGAAGGAACCAAATTAAATATTCTTTTGGGTAATTATTTTCCCAAAGCATCAATTATTTAGGAGGGAATGAAGGAACCAAATTTATAATTCCTAGATACAATTTTTGGAGTGTTTAGAATGGTAGAATCACTTTTTCTAATAGTATTATTGGTGAACCAATAACAATCTCAATGATAATCCTATTTTAGAGATAGATAGGTGGGGAACTAAGTCCAATGACCAATAAGAATAAAAAGTGGATATTCATAGAAGATATAAGCTTTGGAGAACTCTTCTGAAGACCCTAGATATTATAGACGAAGTATTAACTAATCTTTCTTATTTGTTACATAACTTTAGGTTGGTTTGGAGTAATGAAGGAGACTCTTTTGGATGGTTATACAATAGAGATGGAGCCCACTCTATTCAAGAAGGATATAACAAGTTGGTTGAGGAAATATTTGATAGTGGATTTTCCTTTTCCAAGGGAAGGATATGGAACTCAAAATCATGGTCCAATGCTATTTTTTTTCTTTGGTTGATTTTTCATGAAAATATCCTTGCATGGGAACATCTTAAGAAGAAATGATTTTTTTCCTAGAAAAATTATCCTTAATTAGGCCAAGGAAAAGGAAAGTGATTATGTAATCCTTCACTATGATTTTTCCAAAGATATTTGGAGCAATTTCTTGTATAGTTTTAGTTTAAGTTGGATTATAGGAAGGACTTTCAAAGATTATTTTGATACTTAAAAATGTTAGCTATCAAACTTACCTCTTTCTAAGATCTTTTGTACCTACCACCAAGAATGATTAAGAAGAATATTTGGTTAGAAATAATAATAAAAACTTTAATGGTAAGGAAAATAATTAATACCAACTATGCAAGGAGGTGGTTATGGCTTGCTCTTAGATTTTTGCTATTAAGGTAGCTAATGAAAAATAAGCCAATTCTATGGAAGTTTCCATTCTTAGAAACTATCTCAAAGTTAGAAAATCTTATAATGTGTTAAAGTTAAAATTTTATGGAGCCATTAAAAATACCCTAGGTCTCTAGGGGGCTCTTTATTTAGAAATTAAAATGGTGATGTGATTTATCTTGGAAATTTCTTCATCGAAACTAATTCTAATAATTTTGTGAAAGTGGGAGGATTGATAATGGGTCTCAATTTGGGATTTCATTAACATGTGGCCATATTAACTGTAGGAGGCTCAAACATTATTATCAATTGCCTAAAATACACAAACATCTCCCATTAGAGAATCCCAAATCATATTTAAGAGGCTGAGAATATTCTTGAAAGATGTGGTAGTATATATCTTTTACATGCTAGAGAGAAGGAAATGGAGATACCAATTGGTTAGTGAATCTAAGTCTTAAGGAAGGCTTCTATTCATTAATTCTAGAGGGAAATTATAATAAAATAATGAATTCTTTAGTGATTTTGTAAAAAATTATTGAAGAGGATAAAAATGGTAAGGTGGAAATTTATCCCTCATGGTGCCTCACTTTTTGCCTCTTATTGAATTTGTGGGAAATTTTACTATTTTATAGTTTTTGTGTAGGTCTTATTGGTGCCAATTTTCTTGCTTTCCACATTGAAAGGAAAACGGGGGTGGATCTAATGACCCAACAGTGCGGAATACATTCCCTTAACACTAATACAACAGAGGAGAAAATCAAAAACTATTTCTATTAGCTTCTAAAAAACTATTGAGATGAATACATACAGAATAAAGGAGATAACAAAATAAAAGCATTCACAAATAACACAAGTATTTACGTGGGAAAACCTTTTCAGGTAAAAAACTGACCACACCAAGTCAAGACAATTGTATTACAACAATAAAGATATTACATACAATTTACAGTCTTTCCTCTCTGTTCAACTCACAACAACACTCTGATTCTTTTCTCACTGTTACAATACTTCCTTCCAAAGTATACAATGAATTATCTCTCTCACATCGACATGCCAACTTACATGTACATCTTCGTCGACCTCACATTGACTGTACAAGTCTTCAACTCATTTACACTTCCAACCAATCCCACGGCTTCCATGTTCATGCATCGATCATTCAAGCAAGCAATCGATCTGCTCAGATTGCATCGAGCCACTCAACAATAACTTCACCACCCAAATCGGGTTCCTTTCATCATCTAAAATCGGCCTGCAATTACTGCTCTTACTATTTTGGCCTTTGGCCAATCAACATCTGACACTGAGACACGTGTCCTTCCTGCATTCACTGTCGCTCTTTAACTTCGAGTCCGACTCGGTCAAAACTGGTCCAAGCTCATCTGAGCTCTCCAAGTCTCTACCGCTCCACCGTCGAGCTGACTCTACCCACCCGCGATAAAGTGTTCCCCGCGCTATCGCCGAGCTTGTCTTCACCTGTCACGGTATGGCGGTATGCGCCTCTGAGCTCTATCTTGCCTTGCCCGTGCTACCACTTCCAGGTTCAACTCGACTCGCAATGTGGTGGTAAGCCACCAGGAAAACCACTGGTGGTCACACCGTGCTACTGTGGGGGCCGCCAGGCCACCCCGTGGTAGGGCGGTAACCACCAGTCAGACCGCAGGCGATGAGAGGACCCATCACCCGCGGTATGGCGGTAACAGCTAGGTTGATCGCAGGCGGTCTCACCACGGCCACCACGGTGAGAGGACCCACCGCCCGCGGTATGGCGGTAACTGCCAAGAACATCATGATGAAGGTCTTTGCCGACCACGGTAAGGCAGTGATTGGCGAGGCAGGCAACAAGCTGCCTACCATGACCACCGTGGTGAGTAAACTCACCACGTGCGGTAGGGCGATAACTGCCAAGCCTGTCACCACAGTACCACTAGGGGCAGACCAGGCTACCACGGTAAAGTGGTAAGGGAAAAAATAAGCCAAGCGCGGTATGGCAGTAAAGGCTAAGAACATCAATTTTTTGTCAAGTCTTGAATTATGAGGCTTCAAACTGGAAGTTGAGATACAAATTCTCAACAAGCTCCCTTTTGTCGAAGACTTCCAGCTTCCTCATGACTTCAAAAAATTTACTGTCTGTCATAGGAACCAAGGCCCATCTATTCTGCCCACCATTTGAACTTGTCTATGCTCACAGGATTTGTCAAAGCATCTGCAACATTCTTCAAAGTGTCGACCTTTTCAAGATAGACTCTTCCATCTTCCACCATGTCCCTCACGAAGTGAAACTGCACATCAACGTGCTTTGTCCTAGCATGGAAAGTCGGGTTCTTTGCCAAACAAATGGCACTCTGACTGTCACAGAAAATAGTGATCTGCCCTGCATTAAAACCAATGTTTGAACACAAACGCCTTAGCTAAACTGCTTCCTTGCAAGCATGAGTTGCAGCCATATACTCTACCTCTGTCATGGATAAAGCAACTACAGCCTGTCACTTGCTCATCCAACTGATTGCTCCACCATTAAGCATGAATGTGTATCCATTGGTGGATTGCCTACTGTCAATGTCCCCTACCCAATCAAAATCAATATATCCCTGAATGCTG
Organism: Sequoiadendron giganteum; assembly: GCA_007115665.2. Classification (NCBI taxonomy): domain Eukaryota; kingdom Viridiplantae; phylum Streptophyta; class Pinopsida; order Cupressales; family Cupressaceae; genus Sequoiadendron; species Sequoiadendron giganteum. Next base: position 314,683,693 of record CM021108.1, read on the forward strand.
AGAGTCCTTTGTGATGCAATCAAACTACCATGGTAACACAGAGCATAATCTGAAGTCCCCTTCAAATACCTGAATACTCTCTTCACAATATCCCAATGTGATCTTCTCGGATTTTCCATGAAATGACTTAGAACTCCCACTACTTGGGCAATGTCTGGTCTTGTACAGACCATAGCATACATGAAACTTCCAACAACGCTTGCATAGGGCACACTAGTCATGTCCTCCATATGAGTAGAAGACTTTGGACAATCTTCAACAAATAGCTCTGTTCCCTGCATGACTGGAACAACTAGTTGCTTGCAGTGAAACATATCAAACCTCTCTAGAACTGTATTCACATACTTACCTTGGCAGACCCAAAGCTTTTTGCTTGTTTTATCCCTAGTTATCTCCATTCCCAGAATGTACCTTGCTGCACCAAGATCTTTCATTTTAAACTTTGTAGACAACTGAGATTTAAGATTAGAAATCATAGTCTTGCTATTTCCTATGAATAACATATCATCCACGTACAGTGTAATAACAAGCACACGATCATTCTCAGATTTATGATAAACACAATGATCAAATTTTGATCTTACAAATCCCATGGACAACACAAATGTGTCAAATTTTTGGTACCACATTCTAGGAGACTGCTTCAAACCATATAGAGATTTATTTAACTTACAAACCAGATTTTATTTACCTTTCACAATGAAATGCTTGGGCTGGGACATATAAATTTCTTCTTCCAGCTCACCATGGAGAAACATTGTCTTCACATCCATCTGCTCAATTTCAAAGTCATACACAATTGCCAATGACAACAGAAATTTGATAGATGTCAGCTTAGCTATAGGGGAAAAAATCTCTCCATAATCAATTCCTTCAATTTGGGAAAATCCCTTTGCAACCAATCGTGCCTTATACTTCTCAACAATGCCATCAAGGCCTGTCTTATTTTTGAATATCCACTTACAGCCAACAGGCTTTCACCCTTTAGGCAGTAGTACCAAATCCCAGGTTTCATTCTTCTTCAATGAATCCATTTCTTCATTCATGGCTTCTAGCCAAGAATTCAAATCAGTCATGTTGATTGCTTCTTTTACAGTCCTAGGCTCATCATTGCTAGTAATTAAAGCATAGACACAGTTTGAATCTAACATAGAAAAACCATACCTTTCAGGTTGCCTTTTTTATCGTGTAGATCTTCTTCTAGGCTAAGGCTGTGGTTCTTCATCATCAGAACTTCTCGAGCTGCTTAAGCTCTCCTCAATCTTAGGTACACCATGCAAATCTTCCCTTTCTGGAGTTTGGGGAATCTCAACTGCATCCTTTTTCTTGTCACTCTAATTTGTCTCAAGTTGTTGATCACTTACTGAAGGTTTTAGCTCATGAAATATCATGCTTCTGCTGTACAGAACCTTCTCAGTAATAGGGTTCCAAAGCTTGTATCCCTTCACACCAACTCCATAGCCGATGAGAATACATTTGACAACCTTGTTATCCAATTTTGATCTCTTTTCATTTGGCACATAAACATATGTCTCACAACCAAAGACACGGACATGCCTCAGAGAGGGCTTTTTACCAGACCTTGCTTCCAAAGGTGTCTTATCAACAAGAGTAGAGTAAGGAGATCAGTTTATCAGATAACATGTTGTAGCCATGGCCTTAGCCCAGAAATTTTGCTCTAGACCAACACCGCTCAACATACTCCTTGACTTTTCCATCAATGTCCTGTTCAACCTTTCAACAACTCCATTCTATTGTGGAGTGTAAGGTGTTGTATTATGCCTTTTAATTCCATGATCTGTACAATACCTTTCAAAATTTGCAGAATAAAATTCACCGCCATTGTCTATCCTCAAACATTTAATTTTCCTTCTAGTCTAATTCTCTACCAAAGATTTAAACTCTTTAAATCGATTGAACACTTCTAATTTACTTTTAAGAAAGTATACAAATAACCTTCTCGAATAGTCATCAATAAAAGAAACATAATATCTAGACTTCGATAACGAAGGAACTTTAATTGGACCAAACACATCAGAATGAACATAATCCAGTATGCTAGAAGATATATGAGGACTAGAGTAAAATGAAACATGGTGTTGTTTTCCATAGATACAATGTTCGCAAAAATCAAACTCAAGGTTACAATCATCAAGCCCTTCTACAAGATTTTTATTCTTCAAAGTTTTTAAACCTTTTCTCACCTATGTGACCAAGTCTATGATGCCATAGCATAGTCTTCTCAACTGGGATTTTTACCTCCAAAGAATTTGTAGATAGAGAAGTGTCTTCATCTTTCTCTACAGGAGCAACATTGCTTGACTTTACAGAGGCACTGTTATATTGAATATGACATGCATCCAACTTGTACAGAGTGCCGGTATGAACATGCTTAGCCAACACCATTGCACCTCTAGCCATTTTACATCCTCTACTAGAGAACAAAACTTCTACACCAGCATCATTTAACTTATTGACAGAAATAAGATTTCGAACCAGACCTGGAATGTGTAGTATGCCACCAATCCCTTTGACTCTTCTGTTAGGAAATTGAATTATGACTCTTCCTCTGCCAACTATCTCCAGCATTGAATCAGTTGCTAGGTACACCTTTCCACCATCATACTTCTTGTACTTAGAGAACCATTCTCTATTGGATGTCATGTGAAAGGACGCACTTGAGTCAACTAGCCAGACATCATCTGATGCCTGAGTTGTCAAGGCTGCTGCAATGAAGGCATCTACATCACTTTGAGAAGATTCATTGTCAGAAGCATTCTTCTTCTTCTTCTTCTCCTTGTAGTCCTTTTGGATATGACCAGGTTGCCCATAGTTCTAGCATCTCACCTTGAACTTTTTACCAGGAGACTTTGATCTCCCTGCAAATTTGGATTTCGACTTCTTGTCCTTCTTCTTGCCTTTCTCCTTTGGTCTACCTCAAACAACAAGAGCCTCTTTGGCCATCTCAGAAGACTTCCTTTGCATTTCTTCAGATATAAGCGAAGTAACCACATCATCCATCTTGAATGCAACGGTTGTGATTCCAATAGTCATCACTAGATGATCCCAACTATTAGGTAATGAACACAATAGGAGCATGCAACGATCCTCCTCCTCAATCTTTACACCTACAAATTCCAGCTAAGTAACACTCATATTAAACGCGTTCATATGGTCTGCAACAGATGCACCTTCTTCCATTTTCAAGGAGTACAACTTCTTCCTCAGAAATAACTTATTTACCAAAGACTTTCCCTGATAAATATCACCAAGCTTCTTCCACAATGAAGCTGCAGACTGCTCCTCATGGACGTTCAAGAGTACAAAATCGGCTAGACTCAGTCTTATCAGACCTCTTGCTTTTCTATTAGAAAGATCCCAAGCCTCTTATGTCATGCTTTGTGGCTTAGTTCCAGACACTGCTAACTAGAGGTCTCTATCCACCAACAAGTCTTCCATTTTGAGTTTCCATAACTCAAAGTTGTTGCCATTAAACTTTTCAATATCTACTCTACCAGATGTACTCGCCATCTCAAATAGAAACAAGTTTTAACAATGCAAGACTCCCACTGAAACAGTATTAGCACAAAAAACTGAGCTTTCTCTCAAGGATAACACAACGGTCCAGGCTCTAATACCACTTGAAGGGAAAATGGGGGTGGATCTAATGACCCAACAGTGTGGAATACATTCCCTTAACACTAATACAATAGAAGAGAAGAGCAAAAACTGTTTCTATTAGCTTCTAAAAAACTACTGAGATGAATACATATAGAATAAAGGAGATAACAGAATAAAAGCATTCATAGATAACACAGGTATTTACGTGGGAAAACCTTTTTAGGTAAAAAACCCACCACACCAAGTCAAGACAATTGTATTACAACAATAAATATATTACATACAATTTATAGTCTTTCCTCTCTGTTCAGCTCACAACAACATTGATTCTTTTCTCACTATTACAATAATTCCTTCCAAAGTATACAATGAATTCTCTCTCTCACATCGACATGCCAACTTACATGTACATCTCCGTCAACCTCACATTGACTGTACAAGTCTTCAATGCATTTACACTTCCAACCAATCCCATGGCTTCCATGTTCATGCATCGATCATTCAAGCAAGCAATCGATCTACTCAAATTGCATCGAGCCACATAGCAATAACTTCACCACCCAAATCGGCTTCTTGTCATCAGCTAAAATTGGCCTGCAATTACTGCTCTTACTATTTTGGCCTTTGGCCAATCAACATTTGACACTGAGCCACGTGTCCTTCCTGCATTCACTGTCTCTCTTTAACTTCGAGTCCAACTCGATCAAAACTAGTTTGAGCTCATCTGAGCTCTCCAAGTCTCTATTGCTCCACCACTGAGTTGACTCTACCCACCTACGGTAAATCGGTGAGCTCTGCAGAGCTCACCCATGGTTCCTCGCGCTACCTTCAAGCTTGTCTTCACCCATCGCAGTATGGCGGTATGCGCCTCTGAGCTCTGTCTTACCTTGCCCACGCTACCACTACCAGGTCCGAGTTGACCCGTGGTATGGCGGTAAGCCATCGAGCAAACCACTGGCAATCACACTGTGCTACCACGAGGGCCGTCAGGCCACCTCGTGGTAGGGTGGCAACTGCCAGTCAGACCGCAAGTGGTCTCACCATGGCCACCACGGTGAGAGGATCCACTACCTGTGGTATGGCGATAATAGCCAGGTTGACCACAAGCGGTCTCACCATGGTCACTGTGGTGAGAGGACCCACTACCTGTGGTATGGCGGTAACTGCCAAGACCACCGTTGGTAGCTTCACTACGGTGAAGGTCTTTGCTGACTACGGTAAGGCGGTGACCGGCGAGGTAGGCAACAAGCCACCTACCACGACCACCGTGGTGAGTAAACTCACCGTGCGCAGTAAGGTGGTAACCGCCAAGCCTGTCACCGCGGTACCACCAGGGGTAGACTAGGCCAACGCGGTAAAGCGATAAGGGCAAAAATAAGCCAGGCACAGTATGGTGGTAAAGGCTGAGAACATCAATTTTTTGCCAGGTCTTTAATTTTGTGGCTTCAAATTGGAAGTTGAGACACAAATTCTCAACACACACTAGTGAGCTTCCTTTTTGTACTACCTCCTTTCTTGATTGACCATGAGATATTTTGGAAACTTAATTTTGGTATTTGATATATACAATGTCAGTTTGAGTTTGTTAGGCAATATTTTGGGTGATTTCCTATTTTATCCTTAGTGTTTGAGGCATATGCTTATGCTTGATGAGTGTTGGATTTGAAGGAAAACTCTATAGAATTTTCTTTATGTCTATCTAGTATATAAGGTGTTTGATGGAGCAGAGTGAGAATTTTTATAAGAGTTTTCTTTTGAATACCTAGTGTAGTTGACATTGTCTTAGTGTTTAATTTCACACCCTTAGTCATGCATATGCTTGTTGACAACCTTTAATAGGTCATAGATGTCTATAGTTGGGCCATTGTCTACTATACAAGCTAATTTTTCAGTATTTTCTTATGGTTATAATCCTCGTGATACATTATTTTGCATCTTAATTCTTTGGCTGGATCTTGATTGTGGGGGAAGAAAATTTGACATGCCCTTGGAATCTTGATGCCTTGTATCCAACCCATTCTAATTGCCCAAGGAGGATTTTTCTTATATTTTGTATTATCAACTATTTTTATGGTCTTCATACTATGATAGAGAATAATAGTTTGTGATTTCCAATGTGGATTTCCCTTCTATACAACCTGATACTTCCTTGTGGTTAATGTTCCTTCCTCTAGTTCTTCTTAACAGTTCAATATTGTTGGTAATAGAAATAGGTTAATGTTCCTTCCTCTAGTTCTTCTTAACAGTTCAATATTGTTGGTAATAGAAATAGGTTAGGTTAGTGAGGATCCTCTTGGGTAGGAATCTCTATCTCTAAATCTAGGGTAATTTGCTCCAATTCTCTCCCCTCGCTTTGAATTCAAACATAAGATAGATTTTTTGAACCCCTCTCTAAGTAAAAATCCATACAATCAACTAGATTTAAGTCATATAGAAGCCTATGCCACTGCTTATTGGCTAGATTTTACCATTAATTCCTAATAAGATACTTCTTCCAGTATTATTTATATGCTTTATAGTCTTCAAAATATGGGAATGAATTATGAAACAAGAATAAAAATAATGATTCAAGATCTAAGAGCTAACTCCTTGATTCAAGATCTTGTAGACAACAATAATAGTCAACTTTTCTAGATCTAGACAAAGGTGATGACCAAGTTGTTATATTTAATGATATCAATATAAATGTAGGGGATATAGAATATGTTCATGAGGTTTTGTGTATTTTATTTCAAGAGATGCAAAATTTAAATTATCAACTCCATCATTGTATCTTTCATGGGAATCAATTCCCAAATAACGAGCAACCTTGGAGAGTGAATTTTTACAATGATTTTGAGGATAATTTTTTATCCAACATATAATTTTATCTCTACTTAGTTCAGCTTCGGTGTATCTTTTTCTTCTTTATTTTAACCTCTTGGCCCATTTAGTTCAATAAATTTTCCTAATTTAGATTTCAACATTAAAATACTCACAACATCATTTATTAGTTTTTACCTAATTTTTAACCACAACCACATACAAAACTTGTTGATATTTTTTACTAAACTATGGTAATATTACATCATATTTCTCTAGGATATAAAAAATGCCCAAACCATAAACCTTGTCCTAAAAGTTAACATGTAATCCCTCCACAAGATCTTAAGGAAATTTTAGTAGAGTTTCCCATTGTAAAAACCCACTTTTGTCCCTATAAAGAACTACTAAAATCTAACACAACCTAGATAATAAAACCAATACCAATAATTCAACCTCATAATGACAAGCCAAGAAACAACCTCTTCAAACCAACCACACTAAGTGCTCCTTAGTCTCAAAACCACTATGTTCTCCCTAGTTCTCTCATTTGATATCAAGTGACTAACAAGAATGAATAAGTATTCCTCTTGTCTTCAACCTATTGCAAATCAAAAAGGAAACTATATATCTATTTTTTAAGAAAATTCACATCCCAACCAAACTTGGGTGCCAAAATAAATAGATGAACTGGAAGAATACTCTCCCTTGAACACAACCTTACATAGATAACAAAATTTAGGAACAAAAACCTGCAACTTTAATTAAATATTCATGAAATCACTTACAAACATGCAATCGAATGTAATATAATTATCTAGTCACAAGACCACTATTATAAAAATTTGTGTTGCAAATACATGCATAAAATCAAACATGCAAGTTTGTGAACGGTAAAAATGGCCACTAAAACCTCAACCTTTACAATGAGCTAAAAAATAGGAAATTTGTCTACCTTCTCATCCAAGATGAATCTCTTTCCATTCATGACCACTTTATATGATTTTTCACTTTCCAATGAATTTGACTTCCATTTTGGTGCCTAACAAATCTAGTTGTCCCTTTTCTCGACCTACAATAATTTCCAAATTTTAGTCCAACATTTGGGAGCCATAACTTTTTACTCGGGCGTCTGATTAGCAAACCGTTTATGCTGTTGGAAATCTCTCAAAAAACTAAAGGGTTGGAAAATGTCCCTTTAGTGATCTTTTAATTTTTGGCCATTTTTTGAGCCCATCCAGAACCTCTAGGTGCCTTAAATGACTTTAAATATTTTAAAGGGATTTTGAAGATAAAAACACTAATATCTCACAAATGATAAATGGTATTGAAGTGGTTTCTTCACCATTTGATTCATTTCACCATTTTGGAGCTCTATGTAATATTTCATTTCCATGCGTGCATAAATGCAAACTTACTAAAAATACTAACCCTGCCATTTTCAACCCTTATCAAAAAATTATTTACCAAACCTAACAGAAATCAAAATAAGCATTTTTTTGGGGGATGCAAGATTGCTCTTACATCTTAGATGCTCTTGCATTGGGCACCTAAGATAATTTAAGAAGTGACCTTGTCACATCTTAGGTGTTCTAAGAAAAATCAAGATGGTCAACCTCTGCCCTCGATAGCCATGATAAATCTTCAATAGGCCTTCCTCTCCACTTAACCAAATATTCTTAGTATTTCTTGTTTCTTGTACTTCTACCCACATGGATACCAAGATATCTTCAATATCCTTCTTATCTGAAGTAGGTGCCAAAATATTCCACTATTCTTCTATTGGTGCATCCTCCATATCTCCTTCATGATATTTTGTTAAATCAACAATGTTGAACACAAGAGATATGTTTATCCCACTCATCAACTCTACCTCATGGGAATTTTATGAATCATGCTTCTTAAGTATCTTGCATGGTCCAAATTTCTTCATTTTCAATTTCTTATACATTCCCATTGGGAACCTTTCTTTCCTTAGGTGAACCATCACTTCATCTCCAACTTGGAATTTTCCTTATATCTCCACTTATGATTTGCCTTAGCATTGTACTGATAATTCATCTTATGGATATGATTTCTTACCACTTCGTGCAATTTCTTCAAGTTCTCTACAAAATATTTAGCCTCAACACTTCTTTTATCTCCTTTATAAATATTTCTTAACTGAGAAGCATTTCTTGTACTACTACCATATACAATATAGAATGGGTATTTATATGTGCTCATGTTGACAAAATTATCGTATGCAAACTATTCCTATATAAGAACCACATCACATCCCTTGGGCTTATCTCTTACTAAGCATCTCAGTAGGTTACCTAGACTCGTACTTACTACCTATATTTTCCCATTAGTTTACGAATTGTGTGTAGAACTGAACTTCAAATTGGTCTTCAACTTCTTTCACAGTATTCTCCAAAAATAGCCAATAAATTTGGTATCTCGATCTAAGACTATACTCTTTGGTAGGCCATGTAGTCTAACCACTTCTCTAAAAAATAACTTTATGATGTGAATAACATCACTGGTCTTATGACACATAATAAAATGTGTCATCTTTGAAAATCTATCCACCACCACAAAGATTGAGGACCATGTCCTCTCTATGTCCTCGATAAACCAAGAATGAAGTCCATACTAATATCTTCTCATGGCCTCTTTGGTATAGGTAATGACTTATACAACCTAGTATTCTGACTTATCCCTTTAGCCATCCAGTATACTCTACAAGTCTAGATAAACTTCTTCACATATTTGTATAATTGTGGCTAGTAATAATTCATTTACCAAAGAAATGGTCTTATCTCAACCAAAGTGTCTTTCCAATCCTCCATTATGCTTCTCCTTAATCGATTCCTCTCTCATAGAACTCCATGGAATACATAACTAGCTTCCTTTGAGCAACATACCATCCTAGATTATGAAATCCAACCATCTTGTCCTATCCAAAAAAATAGTTTCCAAAAAATTCTTCCAAGCCTCAACAAAGTTGAGATCTTCAAGATAAAAACCTCTAAGTTCTTGAACCCAAAAAGATCTATCGCCATTTCTCTCAACAAATTATTCCTTCTACTTAAGGCATATGCAACTTTGTTTGACTGCCCATTCCTTTGTTTCAAAAAATATATAACTCTAAAAAAATTCAACCCATTTTAAGTGCCTTTGGTTCAACTTCCCCTAACTACTAAGGTATTGTAAAGCTTGATGACCAGTATATAAAAAATTCTTTTGGCAAAAAATAGTGTCTCCATTTCTTCAAAGCTTGAACTATTGCATAAAAATATTGATTAGAGACATAATATTTTATCTTCACATTGTTCAATTTATCACTAAAATAGGTAGCATGCTTACCTTATTGACTCAAAAAAAATCATATGGCATTTCCACTAGAATTTCAATCTACTTGAAACACCTTATTAAAATCTGGAAGTGCCAAAACAAGTTGCTCTATGAATTTCTTCTTTAAAAAATTAAAACTCTTAGATACTTCTATAGTCCATTTAAACTCCTTTATGTCCGCTCTCATTGTCTTTGTTAGGCATGCAAAAATACTACTAAAATTCTTAATAAATTTTCTATAAAAACTTGTCAAACCATCAAATGATCTTACTCCTGTAACACTTCTTGGTGTAGGCCACTCAACAATAGCCTTTACTTTCTTTGGGTCCATCTTAAGACCCTCGGCTAAGACTACAAATCCTAGATATATTAACTCCTTATTTACAAAATTGCATTTCTTCAAGTTAATCAACAATTTCTCTTCCCTCAACTTCTCAAAAACTCTACAAATATGTAATAGGTGCTCCTCCAACGTCTTACTAAAAATTAAAATGTCATCTAAATAAACAATGACAAATTTATCCAAAAATTCTTTTAATACCTTGTTCATGAGCCGCTTGAATGTGCTTGGTGCATTGGTTAGCCTAAATGACATGACTAACCACTCATTCAGTCCCTCCTTGGTTTTCAAGGTCATTTTCCAATCATCTCCCTCTTTGATCCAAATTTGATGATATATGCTCTTTAAGTCAATATTTGTGAAGTACTTAGCTCCACTCAAGTAATCCATAATGTCATCCATCCTCAGAAAGGGAAATTTGTACTTGATTGTAATATTGTTAATGGCTCGAGAGTTTGTACATATTCTCCACTCTCCATCCTTCTTTGATGCTAGTACTGCAGGTACCACACATGGACTTAGGCTCTCTCAAATCAATCCTTTTCTCAACAACTCATGGACCTATTTGTTTAGTTCCTTATTTTTGTAGGAGTCATTTTATGGGCTACCTTATTTAGGAAACTGGATCTTGGTATCAAATCCATTTGGTGACTAATATTTCTCATCGGTGACAAACCTTCAAGTACATTATTTGACATAATGTCCTAGAATTCTCCCAGCGGATTTGAAACTTCTATTAGTACATCTTCTTATTCTTCTTTGTTGAATCTAGGAATCAACAAAAAGCACATATGCTCGCGATTCATAGCATATAAAAAATTCTACCATCTACCAAACAAACTCTTACATTACTACATAGAATTTCTCTTGTCTTCTTTAAGGGCTTCAACTTATGAACTACATCCTTTATCGGGGAATATGTGTTAACATGGTCATACTGGACAACACGTTGATCAAACTACCATGACTTCCCTAATAATAAAGGACATGCATTCATTGGCATGATGTCATATAGTACTTCATCATGGTAATTCCCAATCTTGAACTTCACTAAACATTGTTCATTGACCAAAGCTCTATGGTCTTTCTGTAACCATGCAATTCAATATAGATGTGGGCGCCTCTTCCTTTCCAATTGTAACATGTTAACCATATATTTTGAAACAAGATTATCTATGCTACCACTATTAATGATAACATCACAACATTTACCTCCAACTTTGCACCTTGTGTGGAATAAACTCTTCCTTTCAACTAATTCATTTTCTTCATTAAGTAATGCTCTCCTAATGACTAGAGTTTCTCCTCTTTCTACATCTTCAGAATGCTTAGATTAAGCTTCCTCATGTACATGATAAAATCATACATTCATTTCAGGTCTTCTATTTGTCCTTCATTGATGTTGTGGACACTCGTAGGCTTGATGTCCTTCTTCTCCACATTGGAAACAATATCCTTTAAAAAGTCCTCTCTTAGGGCCTCATCCAAGTCTTTCTCTTCCTCTTTGTTCACCATTGTTCTGATAATGAGGGGGATAAGAATGATCTCCTCTTTTGTTTTGATTGGGACCAAATTCTTCATTCTTCTTGTGATCTTCATTTCATCCTCCATAGGATCTTCTGCTAGTTCTTCCATCATGACCTCTTCCTCTTTGCTTGCTTTAAAATCTTCTATTTATCTTATCTTCTACCTTTAGGGAAAATTGATAAGCATCTTCTATTGTGGTCATTTTGACCAAACTAACCTCTTATTGAATACTTGGTTTCAAATCATTTATATAATGGGATACCTTCTCCTTTTGGCTTCTTAATAGCCTATTTTGATTATGACCTTATATAACTCTTCTGTGTACTCCTTGATAGTGTTGGAAGTTGTTGTCATTGATGTCAAAACTTGAGGAGAATTGTGTAAGATGGTTGGTAGTGATTGTCATTGATTTCAACATTGATTGTTGGTTGTCTTTGGTTTCAACACTTGATGAATTTTTTTATGTGTGGTAATGGTTGATGAGCTTGTTGTTAGTGGCTAATGACAACACTTGGTGAATTTTTTATGGTTGAAACTATTGTGAGCACTTGAGAAGTAAGGGATATTGTTGGAATTTGATGTTCCTTATGTCAGGTACTTGGTGGGAGATTGTTGCAACATTTGTTTCTTAGAATTGGTTGTCAATATTGATAACATTCAGGTTGGGTTAACATTGATGTATGGATATTTTTGTTGAATCTCATGTTTGGATTTCATGCCTTATCTAATATTGTTGCTAAAGTTTATGGTTGGATTTCATGCCTGGTTTGATAGTATTCAAAGAAGTATTGAGCATAATTTCCATCAATAAAATTGGTTTCATAATGATATATTAAGATGAGGGCTAGAAGCATTAGAAATATCACTAACAGTGGAGAGATGTTGTTGAAGGTCTATAGTATATCTTATGCTCTCTCCTGATGTTCCTAATGAAGCACCTGTTTCTAAAAGAGTTTTATCATCCACAATTTGCTGAAGTGGTTATATTCTTGGAAGTTGCATTGAAGTCTATTTGGGAGAATGCTCTACATGTCTTCATTGTTGAAGATTTGGTCTTGCGGTTTGGGACTCAAAGTTAGTGTTTTATGGATGTTGCACTCCTATCTTTTCAGGTCACTAGTGTTTCCAAGGATATTTTTGTGAATTTCAAAAGGTTGGTAGTGTTGTTGGATGTTTGGACTGGTCCAAAAAATGCTCCACATTTCTCGACATTAATGTCTCTACTCCTACAACTTGGTGAATGTGTTCTCAACATTTATGTAGTGTCTTAGTTCCAATTTCATGTTTTGAAGTGATCCACAAGCTGATTTTTTAATGTTATATCCTCTAGTTATGTATCCTATGCTTCTTGAATAAAGTATTATGTTCCTATTATAACATTCCCATTGTTCTACCCATTTATTTAACTATGTTTTACCCACATGCGAATAGTTTATGATACTTAACATTTAGGCAATAATTTTTTTATTTTCTAATGAATAACAAGATGCACATTTAATATGATCTCATTTCAAAATTTCTCATTGCATTACAAAGAAACATTACTAAATTCCAAGTAATGAATCCATATTACATAGTTTTAGGATAATATTTTCCTTTTACAATTTCTCAATAAGAATAGAGATACATGATTACATACATAGCTTCCATAATCTTAATGAAATAGAAATACAAATGTTCTAGATGTACTTGTGGGAATAAATCCTCAAATCTTGGCTACCAACTGTATGAGGGAGAGCATCACTCAAGTGTTTTTCCACCAACCACAGACTTACTGCGGTCCCCCGCACATCTACCTAACTGGTAAGATGGCCCTACCCTTCGACAAAGAGATTGGTTGGTAACCTCATAATAATTAGCCTTCCTGAGCATGTGGTGTTGATATTTCCTACAAATATAGAGCTACCATCCATTAGCTACAACCTGCATGTATGACGTTCCCTACCTAGTTTGCATGTCTGGATCACAGTGAACTGATAGTGTAAATAATGGCTACTTACATTACTTTGGCCAAAGAATTCAACACCCAATACTTCGAGTGTAGCTCATATGTTCACCCACCCTTAGCTTGATTTGGTATTTGACTATTTATACTCTTACACACATAACATACATTTTATTTTAAAAGGTGATGACATGACATATTGACTAACTAGGTTACACCCTTTCCCATGGATTATCCTAACCCCAGGAATAACCAAGTTAACCATACATATTCAAACTGCCATTCCCACTAAAGTACTTCAAATCAAAAAAATATCTCATACTTCACAACTTATGCAACATTCATATCTTAACTAGTATAGTTCCTAATATCATCATAACCACTCAAAATCCAATATATATAGTATATATTTATATCCCAATAAAGGGGTTTCACCAAAACTAGATTCTTTCAAGAATCATTCCAGCTTATCCAAAGTAAGAAATAAACCAAGGTCATAAAAGAAAACATAACATGCATTAAAATCATCCTTTCCCAAATAAGGCATTCTCAAACAAATAACATTTAACTTAAAAAAATAGAGCAATAGAAATCAACATGCTTGGAAATATAGCCCAACATATATTGCTACTTTCCAAGCTCAATCTCCACAATCCTTCTTGCTACTCCTTCTAAACTCAACCTATCTCCAAACCCTAGCTTCTCACAAAAACTCTCAACAATTGAAAATTTACAAAAAAACTCTCTTTCTCACAAAAACTCTCAAAAATATGCTTGCACAAAAAACTACAATAGAACAACAAATGAAGAAATCAAAATGGAAAAGTGTAACCAAAGGTAGAGAGGATGCTTCTATTTATACTAAAATCTGAGCATCTTAATGCTACAAACAAGCTACTAAATCTACCACCTTCCTATTCTAAATGCATCGGCTAGGCTCAAGAAGTGAGATGTGGCTACTTAAAACACTAGTTTTCAAACACATTTACAGTCAAACTTCTCTGTTAAAGATGATTCACTCTTATCCTGGTGACAACAATGATTTAAACTTAGAAATACAACCTACGGGTTTCCCTATTGCAATTTAAGTCGACTACCTCAACTAGCTCATGGAAAAGACCAAGTCTCATGCTTCCAAAAGGTTGTGCATAGGATTATGGCGCAACAAAATATTTCTTACTATTTCATACTTCCCAAATATGGCGCCAATAATTCATATTTATGTGCCCTCTCTTAATGTGTGGGTTGACAAAGTCGGCAACGTATGAATATCACTAACTCTTGTGAATGATTCAATTCATATTACTTTGTGTGTTGTTAAATGCATTACGACTTATTCTCCCATGCACTATATGTGCACAATAATAACTTTAGCCATTTCATTTTACATGATAATGCTTTATATATGCGCTTTAGTTTATTCCAAATCACTTTTGAATACTCAATATAATATATTATATATATTTATATTTTATAATTCTATATATATATATTATAATTCTATGTATATATTATATTATATATATATATATATATTTATATTCACATGATTTTTTAAATGTATAATCTACAGATCAAATATATATATATAAACATATGTTAAAATAATTATATATATACGTATATTTTTTTTGATATGTAAATTATTTCATTGATATGTCAAAAAAAAGATATTACATGCAGTTCATTTTACCAAAACTAGACACCAAATCTATCACCCACCCACTACCAGCCCTAATTTGTCAGATACTTCAGACCCCAACTTGTAGCGACCACTATTAATAGACCAGAAAAACCATCTACACCAAAACCATCCAGAACTTACAAGGACATGCTAAAAACACCGACCTCCTGCCATTACATCATTCATAACCACCAAACCAGTCATACTTCTAGGAGAATTCCCTTAGCAACAAGCAAACTCCTGAACAATTGACGCCAATCCACCCCCCAAGATGACTCCAAATACAATTGGTGTTTGAGGAAAATCAACCCACATGTAGTGTGTTGTTGATGAATTCATAGAGCCTCCCCATGGACATCCATAATGAAGGCATAACATTTGACTCGCACACCAGGAATAAACACCTTCTACAAATTGCACAGCCTAGGTATTCCCACACCCAATTTCGTAGCCAACACCACCTCCATTACTCCTTCCAGCAAGCTTCCTAGAGCAATTTATTCGCCATCAACATGGCCATAGGTTTAGCTACCTCCAAATCCAACATGGCAGCAATAAACCATTTCCACAATGTTCAAATTGGTTCTCCATTGTTTGACAGAATTTATAAATTCCTCTCCAAGTAGTAGCTCCGCCACCCCAAGCACCAACTCATCCCCATCCTTGAAGACTAAATTTAGTATTCCATGATGAATCCACCTATAGAGCACCCATAGCTTTCACCCTAAAGGCAAAGAAATAGGAGACTCCATCACATCACACACAAGATGAAAATGTTGAGGCCAAGCCTTATTTGAATTGCTCAAATCCAAATTAATGAACACATCCCTTTGCTTCAGAAATCCCACACCCACACCCCTAAGACAAGACACAACATTTATGAAGGGGCATCCTCACCACCTTCAGTGAACGCCACCTTGCATGGCACTGTACCTACCACCGCCATCCCTCACCTTCGCGCCTACCAAGACTATGCCACCCATATATATGTATATTAATGCATATACGTTTATATTAACATAATCTATAAGATAGGGAAAATCTAGAAATAAAAGACTAAGACCAAGTAGCAACCACTCTACATAAGATCAAATCCCAAATCCCAAATCCCAAATCCAAACAAGAAAGTACAAATGATAGAAGAGAACAAACAACATGAAAGAAAATAGAAAACTCCCCTATTAAAGTTGATTATCTCCCTTGTTTCTCCTCCATTCTTTCTCAAGTTGCAAAGCTTTGCCCTCAGATTTTGAAGTGCTTGAATACCTATAAATGAAAATGACAAGATAGGAAGAAATTTGGAGAATGTGGTTGTGGTTAGCCTTGAAATGACAAGGATAGGTCTCTTTTATAGAAAACCAAATTTGGATGAAGGGCCAAGATTGAATGACGAAGATCTATGGATGAGATTGCTTTTGAGAAGCAAGGAAATAGGGTTAGGGAAAAAACAAGGTTTAATTAAGGATGGACAATAGGAATTAAAAGGCAATGAAACCTTATCAAGGGTGGAGGTTAATTGAGATAAAAAGAAGATTGGCATGGAAAAGGAATAAATTAAATAATTATAAAACTATTTAACTTAAGAGGGAAAGTGAATAATTAAATAATAAAAACAATTATTTAATTATAGAAGAAGAGGGAAAAAAAAAATCTTTTTAAAATAATTAGAAACAATTATCTCATTAAAGAGTAGAGGAAAAAGAAAAGTTACTAAATAATTAAAATAATTATTCAATAGTGGAGGGAAAAGTTGACTTTTTAAATAAAATAATTGGAAACAATGATCTCATTAAAAAGTGGAGGTAGAAGATAAGTTACTAAATAATTAAAGTAATTATTTAATAGTGGAGGGAAAAGCGGTAAATAATAGAATTTATTTAATTATGGAAGGAAAGATTAATGAATAATTAAACAATTAATAATTATTATTTAATTATAGTAGAAAAGTGAACTTGAATAATTAAATAAATAAGAATTTATTTAATTATAGAGAGAAAGAAATATTAGTGACGTAATTAAATAAATATAATTTATTTAATTAATCAAAAGGAAGAATAAAAGGGAAAAGTGAATTAATTAAATAATTAAAATTATTTAATTAATAGATAAATATGACTTTAAACCATAATCAAATAATTAAAATTATTTAATTATACAGGGGAAAAAGGGAAATTGATGGTGAAAAATAAGGTTAACAAATTTAGGACATTTTTTAGTGTCTACATAATCATATACATATATATTATATATATAACATTATTTTAATATCCATACTTAAACACATATATTTACATATTCATCGATTGGTGCATATATACAAAATGTATATATATACTCCTTGTATGTCCAATCGATACTCCCATGCATATGAAATATCTATACGTGAATATACATATGTCTACCTACGTATACATATGCATGTATATATTCATATATACATGAGTTATCGGAGACATATACTTATATACATTCTATGTATACACCCATCGATTAATATATAAACATGAATACACAAAAAATAAATTATACTTATCACAATGACTCAATCACATATCCCCAATCAAGAACATTCAAAGAATAACCACAAACTAACACAAATCATTCTCAAACCATGAATGGATATTACATACCATTTCCCGAACTTATCTTGACTCAACTAGACCAAACTAGGACATGAGTGTGTGTATGCTCAATTAGGCTCATTAAGGGTTACTAGACCAAGTTATTCTCCTGAGTGATAATCCCCCTCTCTTCTAAAGGTTCAAATTTGTTCCTGCATCGAACTTAGTGCATCACAACAATAGTTAGTCGATAATATTACATTCATATGCATCATATATTTTCATCTTCTAATCATTTAGAATATCATATTGGATTACACATTCATTCATCACATTTTCCACCAAGATACACATATACAAAACACAACCATATATTAAAGCATTTTAACTCAACAAGGTAATAGTAAATAGGTAATAACACAATGGGGTGTAACACCAGTCTGGTATGCGATGTTTGTTGATGGCATGACAGTATGAAAGAAGTTTCTAGAAATGTTGTTGGATATTCACGAAACATACCCATGTGATATGTGGGTGTTTTTTTCCCAATACACCTTAAAAGAGCTCTAGAAGGTAGCCATA
The DNA here is from genome assembly GCA_007115665.2 of Sequoiadendron giganteum. Classification (NCBI taxonomy): domain Eukaryota; kingdom Viridiplantae; phylum Streptophyta; class Pinopsida; order Cupressales; family Cupressaceae; genus Sequoiadendron; species Sequoiadendron giganteum. The sequence goes on from CM021108.1 coordinate 314,702,094, forward strand.
CCTCATTTTCAAGCATCTCACAGATGAATGGCCAACTCGACGGGTAAAGGGTTTTGAACCTTTGACCCCTACACTTTAGGCTCTACGGGACTAGGGAGGGTATTTCCCAACAGAGTTCACATGGATTTAGCTGAATGAGTGAGCATCTTGCACAAATATGTTCCCCTTCACTCAAATATATATTATTTAGAAAAATCTTGGCCGACCTTCACACAAACAACACTCCATTTGCTAGGAACAGGGTTTCATTATGGACTTGCATCTTAGAATGGGCAAAATTTGATTTAATTTCATTATCATTATGAGTCCTTGACAAGGTAGACTGAACGCTTCACTAAATTATAGAAAGTACATAAAATAAACCAGTGCCTCATCCATTGGGAATGGAGTCGAACACATGACAATTGATAATGTATAAATCATGAAATTAATGACTTACTTTCATAATGCCTTACACTATGAAAATTCACCTTTACCAAAACACTACTTATCAGAATCCAGAGTAATGGCTCACAAAACCTACGAATCCTCTCAAGTATTTTTAATTAGCCCCTTAGGCCAAAACAAAAGATAAAATCGTGCATTCAATTAAACATTGAAAGACAAATGATAAAACGATTGGTTTTTTCATTCATAGTATTGCAATAATTACTTGCAGGAGAGCAGAGATCTTGATCATAATATCAAAGACTGATGCAAAATTATCTAAGATTATCATGCACAGGACTTGAACCCAAGACAATACCCTAGCTTGTCACATATACATTCTGTATCACATTCGTATTTAGCCTATACCTAAGCCATTTCTAGACTCAAAAAAGATCCTCTTGAAATGAACCTTGAAATCCCTTTTATAAGACAAGGGAGCAACAAGCAAAGGGTTCATTTCAGTTACATTTCATGACAATTTCGAGGCCATTTTACCTCATGGGGCTTCATTCCCGAATAGTTATCTTTTCATTCATGTATTATGGGAAAACAAAAAGCAAAAAGAGGTGCCAAGCCGTCGATAGGATATGCCACGCAAGCCTTCCAAAAGGCATTGCCATCGTAGTTCGCACTTCGCCAAAAAATGGTAAAAGTCACCATCATGCCTAACAACAAAAACCCCTCGTAATACCTTTTTGAGGAAACCACATCACCAAACCTGGGACCCAATCACTACCAATCAAAACACACGGGCATCACCCAACCTTGTTATTTAGCTGAGCAAATGCCCTCATCCGACATCCTCATAGAGAGTGGAGTTGCAATTACCACCTTCTCTTCTGAATCTATATAAGGCATAAGGGAAATAGGGCAATGGCCACTACCAAATCCAACCCCTTCATTCTCCTCAAAAGAGTTGTCACTTATCACCACTAGAGGACTAGGTTTGCTAGAGAAAACCCTAGGGCTTGCCACCATCCTCATTAATTCTTTCACAAACACTGTGGGTTCCTTCTCCTCACAATAGGATAATTTCACTTGACATGCTCGTGGCCGAAGGTTGTAAGCCTCTCTAATAGTAGCAACTCTCCTTGTCCACTTATGAGCACTCCTCTTAGCTTTCAAAATGACCTATGCCTTTGCAATCACCATTACCTTCTCAGGTTCACAAACTAAAGGCTCCTGCGAGCTTAAACGATGTGACTTGCACACTAGTGTGGAGGAAGATGTCGGCTGACTCATTTTTTTGGTAGCACAAATCTGATATGTATGGGAAAATCAACAACCTTCACCAAGAGACCCCAAGATAGAAGCAATGTGAACTGCACCAACATGAGATGTAAAAGAGATTACCAAAACATGGGAAGATTAGCATATTCGCCAAAGCACCAACCTGCCACCCTGATAAGAAATCATTACGCAATGACACTTACTGCTCAACACTTGTGATAATTAACCACAAGTACAAACTCAAAAGAAGAATGGTAAATAATCTAAAGGGAAATCCTCATTAAATAGAGGAATTCCAACATACTGTAATTAATGGCCATCTTGGTTCGCTCAAGCGACTAAAAAATCAATCACTTGCATGTTGCATCTTAGTTGTCGATTGTCGGGATCAAAGCTCAATCAATGACGATCATTAAGGATCACCACTTTCTTTACTGGTCATACTTAGAAACAGTGAAAAACTGCTTTAAAATTGCCACATACCCGACCATATCCCAAGACTATCAATCCTTGGTATGCATGCCGTCGATCCTACAACTGCGAGAAAATCCCAACCACAATTTGAAAATATCGCTCATCGCTAGTCCATCCTTCCCATACATGTTTCATCAAGCGATGGCTAAAAATCCAACAATGAAACATTAACCGTAGATCTTCATCATGCAAGGATCTTGACCGTTGGCACCTAATCCTCATTGTTGATCGCGTGTTGACAACCGCCCGCGATAGAACAAGCACACGAGATGGAGAAAATTGACCCATCAACATTCGCGGGTTCCAACCTAACTCACAAAGGACAACACGCAATAATGGGGAAGCCAATGATACAAACCATGAGTACTCCCTCAGCACCAAACTTTAACCCATCGCCCGTCACGTCTTAGCCCCAAGTAGACCATCCCCAACTTGAAAAATATTGCACCTTGGCGATGGAACATAACCAAAGAATTAGTAGTCGTAAGTCCAACTACATCTTGTACAAGACAACCAACGAAAATTAAGAGGGCAATGACGAGTCAAAATGTTGACCACATCGCTCATCGGGCATTACTCCATCATGGACACAAACAAACATGCGAAGGCATGCAAGCAACCGATACAAAAGAGGAAAGGCATTGCTCATTGTGAGTTACTTGACGGAACTTGGGAACAAACAGGCGATGGGCGATGCAAAACTCAAAACCCAACTTAAGTAGAAAATAACAGAACGTGCGCCAAAAGTTGTTTTTAAAGGATGACCTAGCCATGATGGGTGAGATAATGAAGGGGCCGGTAAATCATGAAACTTAAGGCCATGATAGAATAAGGAAAAGACCAGGAACTGATACAACCAGTCAACTTGAAATTAGAATTCAAAGGCTAGATGAGGGCTGATCATGGAGAATTTTGCAAGATCAAAACCCTAAAGGCAATGATAATCAAGGTTTAAACTCAAATTTTTGATGGAACCATGGAAAATTAAGGGTTCCACCAGTGGCTCCGACTGGGGATATACGCCCCTTGCAAGCATAGAAAGATTGCAAAATCTCAAGTAGAAGTAGACCATTTGAAAACAAATAATTAGATCTTGGGTATGCTTTCGGCTCTTCATTGCTCTGGTATGGTTTGATGGCCCCAGGCCACCAAACAGAAAAAAAAGACACTCAATTCTTACCCCTGTCGAAAACCTTGTCCTATTGTTCTTGTGGCGGGCACGCCCATGGGTCAAGCATACTAGGGCAGCTCAAATTACTCCAGTTGGCATCCCCACTCATGTCCCGCGTACTATTTTCCATTTCATCAGCCTGAAGGACCCAAGTCTCACCTAATTGAGATGGTGAGTCAAAAAATTCATAATCTACCTGGTGGTTGTCTAGGACATCATACTGGCATCCTTCATATATGCCTTGGTGCATACTAGAATCACTTTTTGTAATGCCAAAAAGAAATGACTTATTGCTAATGATATCCCTTTCACAATCAAAGTGAGTATTGCTATTATCCTGTAAGAACAAATTAGTAATAAGGCCCCGAAGCTGAGGAGAATCTACAAAAAATTCAAGCACACAGTCATACAGGCCAACATCACAAACCAGATCAGGTGCATGCACATTAGACCTTATCTTTTCACAACAGACATATACTGAATCACCTTAGACATTCTCACTAAATGTGGTATACTTGTTGTAATGTGGTAGGTTCCTTATCTCTAAAAAAATAGCTCATATTTTTATCAAATGCTCCCAAGTATACAACCAAACACTTGACATCATTTAGTCTTATATGTGATGGGATCTCCCTTATCATTTTTGAAAACCAAAGGTTAAATGAAGGGACCAACTCATGTTCATTCTTCTCCATGTCCATAAATCTCTGCCTAACTAGGACTAGATCAACCCTTTCTCCAAATTGTTCCATAAACACCAATTTGAATTCTCTCCATGAGTGTATAGAGGATATAGACAAATAAGATAGCCAATTTCTAGCATCTCCTTTTAAAGACTGAACAAAAAAAATCATAACTACATCTTCAAAGGTCACCTCATAGTCTCCCATCACATCAACAAAGTCCTGTAGATGTTGATTTTCTGACTCAACATGTTCACCTTTAAATGTTGGTATCTTATCCCTGATCTTGTATGGTACAATATTCAAGGGTACCCACCAATTTTATTGAAATCTAGGGCATTGTACCTTTCACTATTGAAACCTCCTTGATGTGACAAGGGGGGCCCATTATTTACATCCCTATCAAAAAATATGGCCTAACTAGACATCTTGTTGTTACTAGCAAGATTTGCTATATATACTAGCAAGGATGCTCAAAATTTCTACCAAAACAAAACCTCAAGCTCTTCACATAATAAATTCCAAGTTCTACTTTCTCAAGGTCAAGATTTACATGTTCCCTTCACAACTACATATAATTCCATAGCTCTTACTTAGAAACATGCAAAGTTCAACTACCCTTTCCCTTAATTTGTGTCGTTTCACTTAATTGGAAATCATTTACACTTTGAAATAAAAGAATTCTTATAATCTATTTATATAGAAATACAAAAAAACCTGGCCTTCCTGCAACACCCACTTAGCTTTTATTTTAGCACACGGATCTGGAGCCTCAACATAGCTTTTGTCAGGTTCTTTAGTTAGAGTCACCACCTCCCATTGAGAGGAAATAAATGAAATGAAACTCTTTATTACATCAACACGTTCTGGGTCTAACTCCTCAGCGGAGTCACTTTCAGATCCTTCTAAGTTATGTTGCAACCAATTCCTTGACCAGAATGAAGAATTATTTTAGATATGAACCAATTGTCCATACTACTTACACCATTTGACTATGTGATTCAAAGATCTACGTCTGGAGAGTGGAATGTTCCCCAGCAGAGTCACTAATTTGTTGGTGTTTTTTTCTAGTACACCTTAAAAGAGCTCTAGAAGCTAGCCATCCCTCATTGTCAAGCATATCACAGATGAATGGCCAACTTGACAGGTAAATGGTTTTGAACCTTTGACCCCTACACTTTAGGCTCTATGGGACCAGGGAGGGTATTTCCCAGTGGAGTTCACACGGATTTAGTTGAATGAGTGAGCATCTTGCACAGATATGTTCCCCTTCACTCAAATAGATATTATTTAGCAAAAGCTTGACCGACCTTCACACAAACAACACTCCATTTGCTAGGAACAGGGTTTCATTATGGACTTGCATCTTAGAATGGGCAAAATTTGATTTAATTTCCTTATCATTATGAGTCTGTGACAAGGTATACTGAACGCTTCACTAAATTATAGAAAGTACATAAAATAAACCAGTGCCTCATCCATTGGGAATGGAGTCGAACACATGACAATTGATAATGTATAAATCATGAAATTAATGACTTACTTTCATAATGCCTTACACTATGAAAATTCACCTTTACCAAAACACTACTTCTTATCAGAATCCAGAGTAATGGCTCACAAAACCTACGAATCCTCTCAAGTATTTTTAATTAGCCCCTTAGGCCAAAACAAAAGACAAAATCGTGCATTCAATTAAACATTGAAAGACAAATGATAAAACGCTTGGTTTTTTCATTCATAGTATTGCAATAATTACTTGTAGGAGAGCAAAGATCTTGATCATAATATCAAAGACTGATGCAAAATTATCTAAGATAATCATGTACAGGACTTGAACCCAAGACAATACCCTAGTTTGTCACATATACATTCTGTATCACATTCATATTTAGCCTATACCTAAGCCATTTCCAGACTCAAAAAAGATCCTCTTGAAATGAACCTCAAAATCCCTTTTATAAGACAAGGGAGCAACAAGCAAAGGGTTCATTTCAGTTACATTTCATGCCAATTTCGAGGCCATTTTTCCTCATGGGGCTTCATTCCTGAACAATTATCTTTTCATTCATGTTTTATGGGAAAACAAAAATAAAAAAGAGGCGCCAAGCCGTCGAGAGGATATGCCACACAAGCCTTCCAAAAGGCGTCGCCATCGTAGTTCGCACTTCGCCAAAAATGGTAAAAGTCACCATCACGCCTAACAGAAAAAACCCCTCATAATACCTTTGTTAGGAAACCACATCACCAAACCTAGGACACAATCACTACCAATCAAAACACACGGGCATCAGCCAACCTTGTTATTTAGCTGAGCAAACCCCCTCGTCCGACATCCTCATAGAGTGAAGTTGCAATAACCACCTCCTCTTCTGAATCTATATAGGGCACAAGGGAAATAGGGAAATGGCCACTACCAAAGCCAACCCATTCATTCTCCTCAGAAGAGTTGTCTCTTATCACCACTAGAGGACTAGGTTTGCTAGAGAAAACCCCAGGGCTTGTCGCTATCCTCATTAATTCTTTCATAAACATTGCGGGTTCCTTCTCCTCATAATGGGCTAATTTCACTTGACAAGCTCATGGCCAGAGGTTGTAAGCCTCTCTAACAATAACAACTCTCCCTGTCCGCTTACGAGCGCTCCTCTTAGCTTTCAGAATGATCGATGCCTCTGTGATCGCCATTACCTTCTCAGGTTCACAAGCTAATGACTCCTGCAAGCTTAAACGATGTGACCTACACACTGGTGTGGAGGAAGATGTCAGATGAATCATTTTATTGGTAGCACAAATTTGATATGTATGGGAAAACCAGCAACCTTCACCAAGAGACCCCAAGATAGAAGCAACGTGAACTGCACCAACACGAGATGCAAAAGAGATTACCAAAATGTAGGAAGAATAGCATATTCGCCAAAGCACAAGCCGACCACCCTAGCAAGAAATCACCATGCAACGACACGTACTACTCAATACTTGTGATAATTAACCACAAGTACAAACTTGAAAGAAGAATGGTAAATAATTTGAAGGGCGATCCTCATTAAATAGAGGAATTCCAACATACTACAATTAATGGCCATCCTGGTTCGCTCGCGTGACTAAAAAATCAATCACTTGTATGTTGCATCTTAGCCATCGATCACCAGGGATTAAAGCTCAATAAATGAGGATCATTAAGGATCGCCACTTGCTTTACTAGTCATACTTAGAAATAGCAAAAAAATTCCATGTACTCGACCATATCCCAAGACTATCAGTCCTTGGTATGCGCATCGTCAATCCTAAATCACAAGCAAATCCCAACCACAATTTTAAAATATCGCTCATCGCCAGTCCATCCTTCTCGTACATGTTTCATCAAGTGATGGCTAAAAAGCTAGCAATGAAACATTAACCATAGATCTTCATCATTGAGGGATCCTGACCGCTGGCACCTAATCCTCATCGCTAATTGCGTGTTGACAACTGCTCACGATATCCTAACCCATGATAGACTGAGCACACAAGATGGAGAAAATTGACCCATCGGTGATCACGGGTTCCAACCTAACCCACAAAGGACAACATGCGATAATGGGGAAACTAGTGATACAAACCACAAGTACTCCCTCGATGCCAAACTTTAACCCATCTCCCGTCGCGTGTTAGCCCCAAGTAGACCATCCCCAACTAGCGAAATATTGCACCTTGGCAATGGAACATAACCAAGGCATCGTCAGTCGCAAGTCCAACTACATCCCACATAAGACAACCAATGAAATTAAGAGGGCAATGATGGGTGAAAATATTGACCGCATCGCTCATTGAGCGTTACTCCATCATGGACATATAAAAACATGCGAAGGCATGCAAGTGGCTGATACAAAAGAGGAAAGGCATCGCTCATTGTGGGTTACTTGATGAAACTTGGGAACAAACAGGCGATGGGCGATGCAAAACTCAAAACCTGACTTAAGGAGAAAATAACAGCATGTGCACCAAACATTGTTTTTAAAGGATGACCTAGCCACGACGGGCGAGACAATGAAGGGTCCGATAAATCATGAAACTTAAGGCCATGATAGAATAAGGAAAAGATTGAGAACCGATACAACTAGTCAACTCAAAAATTAGAACTCAGAGGCCAGATGAGGTGTGATCATGGAGAATTTTGCAAGACCAAAACCCTAAAGGTAACGATAATCAAGGTTTAAACTCAAATTTTCAATGGAACCGGGGAAACTTAAGGGTTCCACCAATATGCATGTGTCTAATTGGCCTCTTTGGTGCCACATCGTCTCTTGAGTTGGATTTCTAGGTTATTTGTGGATATCTAGTCAATATTTGAAGATGTGTTATGATAGATTTGTGTCTTGACTTATCTTGGTTGGAACCACATTAAGTAAAGGCAGTTAGAAGTAGGTTTTTTGGCCAATTGGTTATATGCTTCATGTTTCATCTACACGTTTCCTTGATGTCAAATTAGATTGATGTGCGCTAGTGTGCACAAATTGTTTTGGATCACATTGGAAGACGTATTAAGTTTTTTTTTGGTCCTTTCTATCTTCAAGATAGGACCGCATTATGTTTTGGTGGCTGACTTGTTGAATTCAATGTTTATCTTCTTCATGACCGGCCTAATTGAAGTGTTGTGGTGAATGTAAATGTAAGAACATTTTGAATGCAAGATGTATAGAAGTATGAACAAGTGCGAAGAAGCGTGAATGCGAAATACATTGAATATCCAACAGAGTTAGTGCTATAGTGTGAAGAGGAATGATTAGATGTGCTTGAATGCCTCAGTCAGCAGAGTGAATTGTTGATAAATATTGTAATTCTTTATAAAATTTATGTATCATGCTTTGAGATAGTGAATCTCATTAGATCCTTGTATCTTGCCTCTAAAGTTGTGCTAGCTATAGTTCAACAAGTACTTTGTATCTTGTGTTAAGGTAGTGTGTCTTGGTTTGCAAGTCCTTTTTGGCAATGAGCCTTTATATTGTGAGTTAACTATCACCGTGGTTTTTCCCTCATTGGGTTTTCCACATAAATCTAGTGTCATATTGTGGATGTGTGTTCCTATCTCTTTTATCATTGCTATTGATCTGATTAGAGTTAGAATTTTTATATCTTTGAATGTTGAAGTTGTTGAAGTTTAATAATTCTATATCCTTCTCTACTACTATTTTGTTTAAGGGTTTTGATTTGGTTAAGTGTTGAAAAGTTCAAGTTCTAGAAGGGCTTAAGTTTTTGAGTAGACTAATTTAGTCCCCTCTCAGTCTCTGGGTGTGTTCAACAGATAGACTTACCAACTTGCTTCAAATCTTGCATCTTTCTCAATAGATCTAACTCATAATTGACAGGAATAAACTATCTCTTTAACTTCTCCAACATTTGGCCCCATCTTGTGATTTTCTCTTTACCTCTTCTATTTATTTCCAGTTGTACTTCTTTCAACCAAATATTGGCATGATCTTTCAATTTGGTATTTTCAAATATGACCCTCTCAATCCTTGCCATTTTTCCAATATTGGAGAGGGCCTTCAATAATTTGACTTGTTCATTATCTTCTAGTTCATCTTGTTCTTCTTTGAATTGTGCCTAAAGGGGATAAAAGAGGGATAAGTATAAAGGGTGTTCTAAAACCCTTAGAAAGAGTACAATAAAGTGTTGGAATTGTGGCAAAAGAGGGCATGTGAAGGAGTATAAGAACATGAAAATAATGTCAATTCATCCATAGAAAAGTCCTTTGAAGATGATTCTAATGCTTTATTTATTTCAGCTAACACTATTAGCAATGATGCTTGGCTTATTGATTTAGGTTGCTCTACCATATGACTCATCACAAGGAGTGGTTTTCTACATACAAATCATATTATGGTGGATATTTTTTCCTTGGTGATTTTTGGTGTGAATGGGGTTATTTCCTAACTAATCATTAGTGAGGACCTATCCACATTATAAATTTACTTAGGAGTTAAGTTAGTCCTAGTTCTCATTTCTAGAAGTTAGTTATAATGGGACCATGTCTCATTATTTATTTTAGTCATCTAGGCATTTAATAGTTTTCTTATGCATTATCTCATGCATTTATTATTTGTATTAGGAATTTAATGTTTGTATCAAGGGTAGTTATCCTTCCTCATCACACCTTGCCTATATATACAAGGTGTTTGTATATTATAAATTATCTCATGAATTTTAGATCAATTCAATATCATCATAAATGATCATTTGATCAATCATCTATCTTCATGCTCATGTTGCAACACTTTCTTGTGGATGGTGTCTTTCATGGTTGATCCTTTGAGGAGTGTGTAAATTTATTTGGGTTCATTTTTTATCAGTATTTTCAACATGATATCAGAGCATAGGCCTTGAAAATTCCATCTCATAGTGGAGAGTTGAGTTGAGGAGATTTTCATTGCAAGTTAAAGGGTTTTCATTACGAGCTAGTTGTCATCATCTAGGAGGCAGTTGAGTTTTGAAGCACATTGGGCATGATTTGACCCCACCATTGTGTTCAAGAGGTCCAAAAACCCCTAAAACACCTATCAAATCATCGAAATTCAACAACTTGATCTAGAGGCATCAAAGGATTTTTGCATAGGCAGGGCAGGCATCCATACCGTACAGATCGTACAGTTTGTGGAAAAATAATTTCTCCTCATTGCAGATTTTTTTTAGGCAATATATTTTAACTGTAGGTGAAATTTTTTATCGAGCTATACTTTTGACATAAATATTTTATTTGGCGGTTCAATTTTGAATTCTTGTAGGCAATTTTTAAAGTGGGCTAATTAATATTTATTAATTGGTGGCTTTATTAATATTATTAGGCATATTTTATTTTATAAATCTCTAGACAAGTTTTTTATTTGGTGGTGGATATAATTTTATTGGTGGGTTTGAATTTTAAAATCTGTGGACAAGGTGCAGGCCGTATTATTTTGTTGGTTGTGTACTGTATTTACTACATGCAGAGTTGCCTTGTTGGCTTGTCTGCAACATACCTTGCATTTATTGCCGAGCCCAGGTTTTTTGCACCATTCGTTGTCATCCCATCAACCGCCAATTTGTCTTAGCAGTTGTGATCTTTCCTGGAGCATCGGTTTCATTCTCCTGCACCCATTGTTTCCTTACCTTGATGATTGTTTTTTTGACTCATTTATTCTGTGGGAGTCAGAGGCACCAAGGAAACAATGCCACCACGACCACCACAAAGCTCCACCCTGCCACCTCTTGCGAGGTAGCATGATTTTTTTCACCCTCAAACCACTAGGGTCACATAGGTGACAAAGTACTAAAGCTCGGGGGGCTTTTTTTTTGCCCCAAGGTGTTTAATTTCTTTGCCTAGCTAGTCTGCAGGCCGTAATTGGGCAGTTTTTTCAACAAAGCATAACTTCTCGCCAAGATATCAAAATTTCACAAACAAGATATCAATGAAAAGATGGTTCCACGTACTTTGCAATGGAATAGATTATTTTTGTAGATTTTATTGAAGGTGCAAATTATTGCCAACTGAATTTAGTTCTTCCTTTTGGACTCCCAAGCTAGCATATTTTTGCCAGATTGTCAGATTTTGGAGATTCCAAGGACATTGTGACGGTGATAAAGAGCTCTATCATTTTGTCCATGCACTTATTTCAAATTCAGCCCTAGGTAAAATCCATTGATTTTTGAAATTTGTGGCATTTGCTTGATTACTTGGACATACTGCTATTTGGAAAAGGTATATTTGATTGGGGATGCTTCATTTTTAGTTGTGAATCATATTTTTGGAGTTTCACATTAGTTTCTATCAGATATTTTTCCTTTTGCTCGATTTGTGTTTGTGGCTCTAATGGAAGAATCAAGATTTGAGGTTCTTACTCCTCATAATTATCACACGTGGAAGGTGAGGATGCAAAGATTGCTTTGGTCTAGGGGATTATGGTCTACCTTGGGTGAGGAACAACCCGATTTTTCTAGGGAATATGAGATATTTGCACATCAGAACAAATACATTGAGGCGATGGGATTTATTGCACTACATGTTTATGATTCCTTATTCTTCCACTTTGAGGAGTGCACTACACCAAGACATGTATGGGATAAATATAAGGATCTCTTTGCTTCTATTAGTGATGTAATATCTTTACAACTAGAAGCAAAATTGGAATCTCTTTCTACTGATTTATTTCCTACTATTGAGGATTATTTGGTGAAGTTCAAGTCTTTGCAGCTCAATTAGTGGTTTGTGGGAAAGAGAAAATTGATAAGGAATGTATATTTCTAATTTTGTTTAAATTGCAAGGTGTGTTTGCATATTTTTCCACTTCCTTTATTCCACCATGGATGGGTTAGGTGCTTCATTTGTCATGCCTTAATTTGATACTTTTTGTGAGAGATTGACTAGGGAACAATCAAAACTTAGCCAACATGATGTCACTTCTAAGTCCCATGCATTGATAGCCACACCACCTAAGGGGAAAGGGAAGAAAAAAACAAGACTAAGAAAGAATCTAGTGAGACTTTCACCACCTCTCCTAAAGAGGATAAATCCAAGAAGGAGAAACCCAAATGCACTTTTTGCAAAGGGATTGGGCATAGTGAACAAGTTTTCTATAAGAATGAAATTCATGAGTTGAAACAACTCCTTAAGGAACATCATATTTCCATTCATTCTTCATCCTCTCATTCACTCTCCTTCTACCACACATGAGGATACTTCTCACATTGGAATTGTAGGAATCACTACTAAATATTTGAAAGAAAAGGGTCATGCATTGATTACCACTCATGTTAATGGACCTAATTGATGAATTATTGATTCGGGTGCTTCAAAACATATTGCTAGTTCATTTGATCATATTATTCAAAGGTCACTTAGAACATCATATTTTGATAGGATCTTGACTACAAACAACGAGTTTGTTCATGTTGATGGTATGTGTGATGTTGAATTGGGTACAAGTCTCGTGCATAATGCTCTTTATATTCTTGAGATGGCCCATAATATTCTTTTAGTTTATTAGATTACACAGTTAGGAAACATAATTGAGTTCACATCTGATTTAGTTTTCATTTGTAAGGATACAAGAGAATTCATTGCTATGGGTCGGGTTGATCATCAATCTAAGGTGTATACCTTCTCTGACTTATGTCATGATGATGATCCTTTGTTCCTCAAACTCGTTTTAGTGTGGGTAGTAATTCAACTAATGGCTATGGTGGTTTCTTGAATTTGGATCTCCTTAGTGTGGCTCCATCATCTCTTGCTTCATTAGAGTTGACAATTGATTCTAGGACTTCAAGAGAGCAGGATATATTCAATTTTTCAAATTAGTGGTTACAAGATGGATTTATTTTTGGTATTGTAGATTAGGATTTTCTTTCTTCTTCTACAAGTTTGGAGGACATACTTGAGGGGGTAACTCACCTATTTGCAGATTCTTCTTTGGAGGACATTTTTGAGTCTCATTACATTGTTTCTTCCTTGATTAGGGATCTTGGTTTTGGTGAGATAGCTTCAGAGGCACTTGATCCTTCTTTAGAGATTTCATTGGTGAGACTTATTCCATATCATTTCATCATGGAGTTGGACTATCTTCCCCATCTACCATTGGATTTATTTCTTCCTAAGGGGATACATGTGGTTTTTCATCATTGGGTTCTCTTTTGGCTTTACACTTTCTTCAGTGGTTTTGATGATACTTCATTATGCGGGGAAATCTAGTCTCAATATTTCCCTTCATTGGGGGGTCATTATATTATATTCTTGTGATGGATGTAGCTCTTGGGGGTATTGATGTTGAGACCTCCATACAACACTTCTATCACTTGTACATGATATGCATTACATATCTTTTTTGGAGAGGAGTTTTGTCACACCGAGTTTTCTCCTTTTCTTTATTTATGAGAGATTAGTTGCATGATTAGTTGTACATGAGTACCTAATATGGCCTCATTGTCAAGACCCATATTGCATCATTTTAAAAATAACTACACTCCCTAGTTGCACTTATGGGGGGTTATTGGTGTGAATGGGGTTATTTACTAACTAATCATTAGTGAGGACCTATTCAAATTATAAGTTTACTCAGGAATTATGTTAGTACTAGTTTTCATTTTTAGAAGTTATTTATAATGGGGCCATGTCTCATTATTTAATTTTAGTCATCTAAGAATTTAATAGTTTTCCTATGCATTATCTCATGCATTTATTATTTGCATTAGGAATTTAATGTTTGTATCAAGGGTATTTATCTTTCCTCATCACACCTTGCCTATATATACAAGGTGTTTGTACATTGTAAATCATCTCATGAATTCTAGATCAATTCAATATCATCATCTAGATCAACATTTGATCAATCATCTATCTTCATTCTCATGTTGCAACACTTTCTTGTGGATGGTGTCTTTCATGGTTGATCCTTTGAAGAGAGCACAACTTCAATTGGGTTTATTGTTCATAAATATTTTCAATAGTGACAACAACATGAAGAAGATTGTTGGTAAGGGATAGGTAAGTTGCGTTTCAATGATGGGAGGATTAAAATCCTTGATAATGTTTTACATATTATAGGACTTGTGATATATTTACTTTTGGTATCCAAGTTGAATGATTCTAGAATGCATGTAACATTTGACAAGTCTAGTTGCAAGTTGGTAAGAGTTCGTTTGGTGATAGCTAAAGGATCTCAGATAGGGACTTTATTTAGGCTAAATGCCTCTACTTTTTTTAACTCTACCAATGTAATTAAAAATTCATGTATATTGTGGCACCATAGATTGGGTCACATTGGTGAAAAAGGTCTTAAGACTATTCTTAATAAAAAATTGGTTGATGGTATTTCTGATTATCCAGTTGGAAAAAATATTTTTTTGTGAGAATTGTGTGTTTGTTAAACATAATAGATCATCATTTCCTAATGTAAATAATAAGGCAAAGAGATTATGATGCAAGAGCATCCCTGGTTGTAAAGCAATCTTGTATCAACCAAAAACATTTCTTTTCTTTGTAATTCAATATGTAGCTGTCTCAATAATTTCTTTCGTATTTTACCGCATCATCATTTATAAGCTCTTAGATTAGGATATTGGTTCCACATGAGGTCATATACAACATATCCATATTTCAGGTGATTTTCATTTGTTTGTAGAAAGTTATCACTCTCAAAATTTTACTATCAATTCTTTGTTAAAGAATTTAGGGCCTATCTAGCTTAGGCTTGTTGTGCAAACCCTTTTCAGAATGTGTCAAGCTTAATGGAACATCATTCAAGGAATTTTAGGCCCAAGGGGAACTTTCTTGGAGATTTGCAATGCATTCCATCTCTCGATGGGTTATCTTTTCATGTTCTTGGCTGACCTACATGTTTATCTTGTATTGGGGTTTGTAAATCCTTGAGGCCAAAACAAATCATAATTGGAGTTAAAGATTCATATTTAATATAATTTGTAATCCATTAGAAGGTAGTTAGTTAGGAAGTTAGTTAATAACTATAAATTAGATAGTTATATTTGGCCTTCTAGGTTGTGGAGTGCAATAAGGCCTTATGCCAATTGTAATATTTTGTAATGCCGTTGTGAAAGGCTTGTGAGCCCTATTTATTCCACACATAAGACATATGATGCATGTAAGATTGCAAGTTTTTGAATCAATGATAATTCATATTTTTTGAGAATTTCTTGTGTTATTTCCATCGTGTTGAACTCTAAGCTGCATGGTTGGATAGTCCTTTCTATACCCTACATCCATGACTACACCATATTATTAGAGATCATTCATTCAAATGTGTGTGGACGAGTAGATGCTAACTCTTTTATAAAATCTCAATATTATGTCTCTTTCATTAATGATATATCAAGATACACATGGATTTATTTTATGCATTCAAAACATGAAGTTTTCACTAAGTATAAGGAATTTAAGGCTTTATTTGAGAAGCAATTAGATTATAAGATAAAATTTTGAGATCTGACAATTGGGGTGAATATTGTTCCAAGGAATTTGATAAATTATATAAGCATGTAGGTATTGTTTTGAAAAATACTACTCCTTACACTCCCCAAAAAAATGTGGTAGCATAAAGAGTGAACCAAACCTTTGTAGAAAAAGCTAGGAACATGTTGTGTGTTGCTAAGCTTGATAAATTCTTTTGGGAAATTTTTTTTTGCACTTGTTATTTAATTAATATATCTCCTTGTTTAGCTCTTATTGATAAAATTCCTTATGAAGTGTGGATAGGTATAAAGCCTTATGTTTCACACTTAAGGGTATCTGGTTGTGAGACATTTGTTCATGTGCTTCAAGAGAAGTGATCTAAACTAGATCCAAAAGCACAAAAATATATTTTCATTGGCTATGATAAGAACGTAAAAGGTTATAAGCTTTGGAATCCTCTAACTCGTAAATGATATTTCCTAGAGATGTGATTTTTAAGGAGTTTAGAGATTTTTCAAGAGAAGAACAACCAAAGGAGACATATACAACAAAAATAATGCACTTTGAGACAAAGATTGAGAAATAAGAAGATACACAAGTTGAAGAGATATAGATGGATTTTAGGATGGAGAAGAAGAAGAGGGTTCAAAGAGTTTAGAGGATGCATAGGATGAGCACACAGAAGAAGAAGAATAGGTAGAGCCCATTACTCCTACCTTGAGGAGGTCCACAAGGAAATGAAATCTAGTTGATAGGTATAGCCCACCCGATTTCCATTGTGTATATTTTTTTTTGAGTACTAATGATGAACCTATATCTTCAATGAGGCTCTCTTAGGAGGGAAGCGAGTCTTGGATGTAGGCCATGCAAGAGGAGATGATGGCCTTGGATAGTTCTGACACTTGGGATCTTGTTAGTTTACCAAAAGTAAGGAAGCCCATTGGTTGCAAGTGGGTGTTTAAAAATAAATTTGGTGCAAATGGTCGATTAGAGTGGTACAAGACTAGACTAGTGGCCAAGGGATACCCCTAGAGAGAGGGCATTGGTTTTGGTGAAATTTTATCTCCTATTGTTAAATTGAATTCTATCAGATTCCTATTGTCTATTGCTATTGTTTGTGATTTTTACATAGAGAATATGGATGTTGAAACTTCTTTCTTGCATGGGGATCATGAGGAGGAAATTTATATGCAAAATATTGATGATTTTTTTGTAAAAGAAAAATAACACTTGGTTTGAAGGTTAAAGAGATATTTGTATAGTTTGATACAATCACCAAGGATGTGGTACTAGAAGTTTGATTCCTTTACATTGAATTTGGTTTATGTTAGGATCCAAGAGGATAATTATGTTTCCATTGAGGTTATTTATTATCATATTCTAATTTTTGTCTTGTATGTTGATGATATGTTGCTTATTGGTAACATAAAGTCTATGATTAGGGAGCTCAAGACTCAAATTCCTAGCACATTTGATATGAAGGAATTGTGGGATATAAAATCTATCCTTGGGATGGGGATCAACATAGATCAGGTTCATAGAAAGCTTTGGTCAAGTTAGAGTAAGTATGTTGATACCATTTTGCAGAGATTCAAGATACATGATTATAAGCTAGTAAATATTCCATAGCACAATTGAGTTTAAACATGTTTCATAATTTTGATGATGATTTTGATGAGATGTCTAAGGTTCCTTATGCTAGTGTCATTGATAATTTAGTGTATGCAATAGTTTGCACTGGACCATATATAGCCCAAGTAGTGGGAGTTTTAAGTAGGTTTATGTATAACCTAGGTAGAGAGCATTAAAATTTTGTTAAAAGGGTGTTTAGGTATTTACAATTTAATTTTGATTATTGTTTGGTTTATCAAGGTACTAATGATGTGATTAATTAATTATACATACAAAGGTTTGTTGATGCAAATTGGGTAAGTGACTTGGATAGTCGGAGGTCCACTAATGGTTGTGTTTTCTTTGTTTAGAGGAGCAATGAGTTGGATGAGTAAAGGAAAACCTATAGTTGCATTTTCCACCACTAAATCATAGTATATGGCTACTACACATGCCTCCAAGGAGGTAGTATGGTTACAAAGACTTGGTAATGGTTTTGGTTTTGATTGTAGGACAATGAGGGTTAAATGTGACAATCATAGTGCTATTTGTTTCACCAAAAATCCCATGTATCATGCTTGTACTAAGCATGTTGATGTTCAATATCACTTTGTGTGAGAAATGGTTGGGAATGAAAAGGTCTTGATTGAAAAATGTGATACTTTGGATAATGTTGTAGATTATCTTATGAAGCCAATGCCCACATATAAGTTTTCTTGGTGCAGGAAGGCCATGGACCTTGATCATTGTACTTGATTTTATTATTTGTATCTCTTGGATGTAATTGCAATGTATAATGTGAAGTGGGATAATTTTATGAAATGTGACATTAACCTTGCATTCCTATGTCATTCACGTGTGTCCATGTTCCTTAGAAAGTGTTTTAGGGGACACGAGAGGAAAACCAATTAATATTGACACTATAATTGCATTTCAAAGAGGTGAATATGTGTTGGTGATGGTTACAAGGGATGTGGGATAAGATTGTTTTTAGGCATCCACCTTTGAGAATGTGAATAGTTATGTGTTGGGCACCCAAAATTGGAAGGTGAAAGTTTGTCTTATTGTGTGATCAAAAGAGTCATTGAGGAGTTACGAAGCATCTAGAAAGGAAAAGTTTTGATTGGATATGGGCTAGGCACCCATGTTGGAGCTATGTGTAGATAATTAATATATTATTATTTATATTGGTTTCCCATTATTCTAGCCATGAGTTTTCTCAAGTGGTTTCCTACCTCTTGTTTTGGGTTGCCACAAGTGGTTTTCCCTCCCACAAGTTTCTATAAGTTGAAGCCATGAGATGGTAGATTTATGCTTATTTTTTGTAGGTAATATGTTGTTAGCAGGTATAGTCTCATAAATTTTCACCCTTAACAATTTTAATCTAGTTTTGACACCCTCTTAAGTGCATATGCCTAATTATGCTTATAATTTACCCCTTTAATTGTCATTCTTGGGAAATTGAATCAAATCCTTATTTAATGGACTTTTGAAGAGCTTAAAAAGCTTGGACTAGGGCACTCAATGCCCTTGTCCCATCTAATCAGGCCCTAAATTTAAATTTTGTTGTCGGCCTCAATACGTTCAAGAATTCAAAGTCAATTGTTAGCTTATCTTAATGGTTAATGTGAAATATGTTTAAAATCATATAAATATAAGTTATTCCCTCCATTTTAACATTTAATTGAATTTTATGACTCCAACATCTTAAAGGAAAATGATGCAATATCAAGATCAAAATAAGTAGAAGATATACAACATAATTAGAACCAATTATAAGTATACAACACATCAAAAAATTGATGTTCATGAATTGCAAGATGTTTCATGCTAATGTTTTCTATTTTTATGTGCACTAACACTTAAAGGATCTCCAAGCATCCTTCTATTTGTCCTTGTACATGATGAGCAAAGTGACTTTACTACAAAAAAGATTTTAGATTTGAGTGGTACGTTCCATTGTTGTTCTTTATCATTCATATTTATTTATTTACCTTTGCTCCCCTTAGAGCACACGATATTTATCATTATCATCATAATCGTTGTGGAGGTGGAAAAACCAAAACAGGGTTTGATTAAGGAAAGTATTTATATGACACAACCCTTCCCCCCTTGTCTATCTTTTAGGTACATGTGTGAAGTGGATTTGAGATCTCAAGGATTCAAAAACCTAGCTCATGTATTCATGCACTCTTTATCAACAAATTAGGGTAGGTTGATTAGTGACACATTGTCAGACTTCAGATATGGGCTTTCACAATTAGAGACCTAAAAAGCCTATTGCACTTATACCAACTTTAAAAACCTAAAATTCAATACTTCTGGACTAGGAAATCCAATGCCCTTGTCCTATTAGTTCAATTCTAAATTTGAATGCTAGGTTATTCTCTATCCACACTCTCTAGATCTACTTCTTTTTTCTATCTTTTTGTTTTTCATTTTCTAGATTATGTAGTATTTTGTCACTTTAGTATTAATTCACGTAGTTCACTACATATTCCAACCAATAATCACAACTAGTCATAAATAAAAAGAGACCAAAACCCTGACCGACATTTTTGGCTCTCCCTTGAGGACATCAACCAAATAGTGTCTCTTGGTTGATTTTGTGTCCCTCAATATTTATGGTGGAATGATTGATTTAAGTTAGGATGTTTAGCCTAAATACCATTCACCATATTACATTTTGGTGAACCTGACATATCTTACAAGTGTATTTGTTCTTATTTAAACAACATATATTTTGTAATATGATCAAGACATTAGGTTATTTGAATATATTATTACTCATATGCAATCATTATATGTTTAAATTTTAAAAATAAAGCATTTCACTTCTTTGTTCACTAAACACTTGGCATTTTGGTGAACCCTTTTTATATATTTTTTGTTTTAATTACATGCTTTCAAATTTTATTTTCTTATGTAAGGAATTAAATCATATCATTTTTATATGAAAAAATTGTATGTTTACATTAGAAATCAAAGGATTTGAATGTTTGTTCTCTTTGTTATTACAAAAAAAAAACCCAAAACACTTTCTTCTCACATATAATCAACATTATTTGTCTTGTCATTACCTTTCTTCCACTTCTCTTATCACTTTCTTCTATCTTATTCTTTTGAGGAACATCCACGTGTCTTGAATCTTGTAGTTGATTTATGAGTTTCATGACCTAATGTTGTATATCAATCAATCTTATGAGACAAAGTTATTGAATTAAGGGTTCCCATTCTCTAACTAGCCCTAATGTTGAGCTTTATTTTGTTAACTCTTTCACTCAAGGAACCATTACAACACAATCACTTTTGGATCCTACTCCCACTATTACTTTATCAATGTTCTCTTCACTACAAACCCTTCATTAGTATTTGGGGCTAAAAAATCCATGGTTTGTATTCTTGAAGAAAAACTCCATAAGCTAGACCAAGACTTTGCTGGCCTCCAACTATACTCGAGTACTAAGCATTTAGCTGGAGAAGTTGTCCCTCTTATAGACAACATTAAGAAATTGATTAATGGTTCACAAGGTGTGGAAATTCTACACAAAATAGCTCACATAGTGGATTCAAACATTATGATGACAACTAGTTGTGAAAAAATCCTCAATAAACATCTCCTCAACATCAAATAGTAACAAAAGTGTCAACTTCTATGAGCACATATTTTATTCCTACTTTCACTTCTTTAGTCATAACCCTCGCTACACAATCTGGTAATAACATTAACAATATTTTGGGGCTTTCATGTGGAATCAATATAACTCTGTTCCACCTTCCTCAAGCCCCCTATTTAATTCTCAAAATGTCAATCCACCCATTTCCCAACATGTTTCACAATTCACTTATTGAAATACCAATATGCCTATTATTAATGTTAGTCCTTCACATTTCACAAATTCTAAAAACATGTCACCTACTAATCCTATCATTAACCAACTCTTAAAAAATGTTTCTTCTTTACAACAACAAATATCTAAAATGAATCAAAGTTAATCCCACTCTAACTTTCTAACATACCTCACCCATAGCCCATTGTCATTTGTAATTCTAAAAACTCTAATTCCTTAAAACATTAAAGCACCCTATTTTGAGAAGTATAATAGAAAGAGGGATCCTAATAATCGTATATCAACCTTTATTGCACTATGTAGAGATTTAATCTTCAAAGATGCTCTCTTAGCCAATCTCTTCTCTCGGTTGTTGAAAGAAACAACCTTGGATTGGTTTTTCATTACCTAATAATTCAATCCTCTTTTTCATAACTTGCCAATCAATTTAGTTAGCACTTCTAAGCTAACATTGGACCACAAGTCATGTTAACTAATTTGGTTAATTGTAACCAAGGAGCTAAGGAAAAATGAGATTTAATAGGGTGATGTCAAGCCCTCTACTCTTAAATTTCATATTCCCTTGATGCTAATGTGCAACGAGTTTTTATTAGAAGCTTATAGCCAAACATTTAGGATAACATTCTATTAATGTGATACCCCTCATTTACACTTTTTTGTATGACTCTTCATGATCATCAATTATTAGTTAGCAAATATGAGGGTTTATCCCCATTCGCTCTTGTTGGTCAATTTAAGGTTGCTCCTACTTCTAAATATCAATCATTTAAAAAGAAAATGAAAAAAATCATCAAAATAAGTCCTCCTTCTAATAACATCCAAGCTAATGCAGGAGCATCTAGTGGTGTAAGGGAAATCTTGCATCACCCAATTTTTTTTTCATTCTTTTATTTTGTGGTTTTGAGTCTCATGATGACACTTAAGGGGTGTACGACAACCCAAATCCTAAAAAGGTAAAAAAGTGGTCGCTTACTATTTTTAGTAAGCCAACCTAAATGGGCATGTATGGACCTAAAAATTTACCTCTAAGAGTAGAATTGAAAAGCATATTTGATAGTAGAAGAATAATCTTAATATCATGTATTGTTTGGGAGATATTATAGTTTTCATCCTAGGAAATTTCTCCAATAAAAATTCAAACTCAATTAAAACCCTTAGAAGATTTTGAAAAGCTCAAAAAATGGAAGAAAGGATCTTTATATCATTTTGGTGTTATAGATATATTTGAGATATTTCCAATGATATATTATAATAGGAAGTCAGATACTCCAATCAAAAGTTATGGCTTCGAGAAGTTATTCCACCAAAAAGTGAATTTTAATAAAATATCTTCATGGGTAGAAAATTGGATGGCTAGAATTTTGGCGCCAAAACAAAAGGGGGAGTTACACTTTCAAGAACATTCTAAGGTGGTTATTACTATCAAATAAAGGGTTGAATTAAGGTTACATGAAAAGACTCAATTAGTGCAAACTATGGCTCCAAAAAATAGATTTTTCTTACAAAGTTGATTTTGCTTGTAGTGAATCAAGTCCATGTGGCTATAGCATTGTCATTTCTGAATCTATAATTTTATTTTCTAAAATTAATTGAAAGTGGGTTGTTTTTATCCTACATTTTTTGTGTTGATATCAATTATTGCATTTTATGTGGGTGTTGGGTGGAGTAGCCACTCATCACAAGCATAGGTTGCAACAACAACACCTCCAACCGCCTATCAAATCAAACCAGGGGGTCGACATTTCTCACATTTTTGAATCCCTTCATTCCATTATGCTATAATTAATCAATGATAACTTGATTCAACTCCCCCCATTCCTCCCATGGCCACCACCAAACCTTGATTTCCTTTTATCCCAAAAGCCTTATGTCAATACATCAAGTACTTGGACATGATACTGAGTGATGTATACATCTTAAACACCAAGTGCAAGACCTCATTGACTCTAATTCCATCTAGGTGGCCAGTGTGAATACTAAAGGGAATAAATCCATCACACCTCCTAATAAAATCTTATAAATCTATACCAATCCATTAGCCACCCATTTAGCTAATCTTGCTAAGCCATTTGTCGATACATTATCTACATATGTAACCTCCAATCATAAAGATAAACAATTGAATAATATGGTTAATATTATTTATGTTCACCCTTAATAAGAACAACCTTAGATTCTTCCCAAAATCACTTTTACTCACATCAACACCTCTATCCATGCACCTAATAGTCCTATTTATATTACCACTAGAATTAATGACAAACCCACACAAGGAGTACTAATTGATCTAATATGCTTAGTGGTGCAATCATGGAAGATTTCTATTATGTGTATGACTTGTACCAAGAATAATACAAGAAAATAGAAGTCTTGGTTAGAGCACATGATGGTTCTACCTGTCTTGTAATTAGAACATTAACCCTTCATGTCTAGGTCGAACCAAAAATCCTAGATGTACCTTTTTCTAATATTTCTACCTTAGATCAATTTTGTGTGAAGTTGGGTCATCCATGGATCACTTTCATGAATTTTCTCCCCTTTTTCATCCACAAATGCCTCAAGTTTCCATTTGAAGGACAAGTACATACTATGTATCATAGTGGGTTTAAGCCATTGTCTCTTTATGGAAACTTTTCCCTTGACTAATTTTAGCCACAACCAACCCAACCCACTTGAACTTGTGAGGATTTTATCATTCTATCATATAAAAAATTCAAATCTATCCATATTTCTCAACTATCTATTAACAAAACCTCATCTATCATCCCAAATATACCTACCCCTTGAGGCTCCCCAGTCTCCTGTAGCTATGATGGTTGTTCCTCCTATTTAATAGGTAGTGAATGAACCAAAAATCAAATTGGGTATCCCTCCCAACCACAATAATGTGGTATCTATGTTAAGTTCCCACCTCCACCATCCTATCTAGGACCATGAGGTGAACACCCAACACAATCTAGACTTTATTTCACTTCAAGGATTGCTTTTGTTCCTTTTATTTCTTCAAATGCTTAAGGAAAGCAATAGATTGTCTCTCAATCTTCGGTGGTTCCTTTTGTTACTCTTGCAAAGGGAGTTCACTCCATTTTAATTGTAAAAATCCTCAAAATTAGTTTAATATCCCATTTAAATGATCTTTTGGTTTTATTTAAAATCATGAAAAGCATTTAATGTTTTTATTTAAAAGGATTGTTTAAATTTTTTCTTAAAAAAATTACCATATTCCTCACAATATAAAGTTCCATGCCAAAGGAAAGAAGAATATTTTTCACACCAAACATCACATGAAAGAAGTTACATTTATAAAAAAAGGCAAAAATAATTCCCACGTTGAAAAAGCAAAAGAGGTTTTCACACCAAAACAAGAGAAAATCTTAAGTTACATGATTTTTTTTTTTAATGAAGACTTGATTTTGTCCATTGAAATAGAAGAAAAGAAAAAAGCTTCAAATGGAAGACAAGTTTATGGTTTGTGTTTGTTGCTGGAAGTGGAGTTGGGAGTAGCTTGCATGGAGTTTGAGGAGATTTCAAGTAATTTTTCACCATGAAGAGCAGAAAACAAGAAGTTGCAGCTGATTACAAGCTCTTCAATCACACCCAACCATGCAAACTTAAGGATTTGGAATTCAAATTGACAAGTGCACTCAATAAATCCTTTTTCTTTCTTTTATTTAATACTATTGAATGCATACACAACTATTTTCTTGTTGATATCTTTTAATTAGTTTTTATGGGCATTTTTAAGAGGGGAAAATCATAATAGGCATGGGAAAATCAAGCGAATGTGTCAAAAACCGTAGCCTATGCCCTTAGATGTTTACAAACCATAGGAATATCAATTTTTTTTGCTCAAAGTTGGTTATGTGGAGAAAAATGCAGCTCCCTCAAGGGTTGAGCCCAACATACATCCATAGTGCTTTCCTATAGCTCATCTAGGGTTTTAAAAACAAGTTAACATAGTCATTGGAGCTACAACAAGGGAAATTTCATTGATGAAAATAGCTTAAATACCATAATATTTATGATATTTAAGAGATCATCAATGGAGGACAAGTTCATTATGCAAGAGATTTATATCACAATCATCAATAATAGATCACAATCCTATTCTTGAATAAAGGACAATACTTGTACATGCTAGTATTGTATTAAAAACATTAGTTGTGGATCAAGTCCATATTTGTAGGAAGATCAAAGGTTGAAGAGGTATATTTACAATGAAGAAAGTAGAGCATGGTCATGTTAGGCATGGTGAGATACATGAGATGTAATGGGTAGTGGTAGTTTAGAGAAATATTTTTAGAGGTCAAGGTTTTTGAGTGGACAATTGATGAACAATAGACAACCTTTACCATCACAAATCATTCCACTCAATAATGTAGGTCCATTGTAAAGATAAATGATAAAGGATTTTCATTTGATTCAAGATGAGCAAGGCATAGATATGATTAGGTTGTAGGTTAGAAGGAAGTCTTATGAATATCAAGAATCAAGAATACAATGAGTAGAGATTTTCAAAGGTACAAAGGCACGTTTCTTGAAAACTCACATACAAGTGACCTCATGGAACATGACATAATAGAAGCAAAAAATGGTAGATTGAGGGTTACTAGCACATATAGATAGATATGACAACAACTTATGTTCATATGCAAGGTTAAAGATCCATACGACATCCTACACGATCAAAGTCATCATAAAGTCTTAAAGAGAATATGGAAAAAGGTAGAATATGAGGTTCACGACTCTTTAATGGAAAATTTTTCAAGAGAGAGGGGCGATATTTTATCAAATATCAAGGAAAATAACTTTGAGACCTAGAAGGAGCATCCCAAAGCATACTATGATAAGGATAGAAATTAAGGGGTGGGCATTTTGTTTGCCTCCCTCATTTTGGGAACATAGGAAAAAGAGTTACTTTTTGACATCCTTTCCAAGATATGACTATCACAAATAGTGCTTATCCGAAAATCATGAAAGACAAGAAATTCATAATGTGTGGACAGTCCCTAGAAAGTGAATATCTAAGTTGCAGCCATGAAAAACCAAGGAAGTTTCAATAGGGAAGAAACTTTAAATAGGATAGTCTATATTTGAAACACATTCAAACTTGTTAAGGGGAAGCAATAGAAATAAATGAAACTTAATCTCAAAAGTTCAAGGTTTTAATAAAGCTAAAATCATGCAAAGGTTGCAACATTCATCAAATGTAGGGACCTTTTGAAGTAGGAATGATCAAAACACAAGGATAAAATAACTAAGAAAGTGGTAGGTCTTTGTTTTCTTCTCACCTTATACATGTAGGAGAAGTCATTTTTGAAGAGTTACTAGAATGTGGAAGGAAAAAGCTTCAGAATAGAGAGTGCCATGATCTTCGTCTTCATGTATAGTAAGCATACTTGCAGTTGTTGCTTAGTTTTTCATATTGAGGAGCCAATGAAGTTTCCATGATAGTCAATAGTGCATTATAAGGATAGTCATTTGTGAGGGTAGAATGCTTCAGAGAATGTGATCTCATGGAATGTCAACCTTGAGAAAACAAGAAAGGGCAGACCATATTAAAGAGCATAGTCAGTTTATATACCCTATGATAGTCAATTTATATACCCTATGAATGTCAACCTTGAGAAAACAAGAAAACTGCATGATGGGGGTAGAGACCAAGTGACAATTCAATTAAAGGTCAAGATAATGGATAGTATCATATATCACAGTCATCAAGCAAATGTACATGGAAAAAGGTCAAGAAAACTTCATAAATGAGAGAAAAGATAGTCACATTACTGATAAAGGGTAGATAGTGCACAAAACACAAGGGCAGATTTAGCAAAGTAATTCAGTTATTGGGTCAACATGGCATGAATACAAAGTTGAAGAAGGTGTTCATAACCATGGAAATCATGATCAAATGCAACAAAGAAGAGTTTTAAACTATACATTGTGCAGTATAGTTGAAAGGAAAACATTGAACCCTTAAGGACGACAAAAGGACAAAGAGTCAATTTAGTTGGAAACAAATTTCACGGACAACAACTACAAAAAAAGGTACATTTATGTGTCAAATGAGCAACATAAAAGGGTTGTCATTACAAAGAATCAAGGGCAGCAATAATATATGAAAATATTGATGGGAACTACCAATGCATGATGAAGATAGTCATTTCCAAGAAAGGGCAACACATCAATATGGAAACCATTTTGTAAAGGGGCAGAAATACACAAAGACAACAACCACCATAGAGTTCATAAATGCATAAAGTTGATAGTCATAAAAGGTTGCAAAGGAAAACATGTAAATGAAGTGAAAACCTTGTAAGCTCATGTAGGTGAAGATCAATCATAAATGTTTTAAGGACATCTAGTAGTGGGCAATGGACATTCCTATGTGTAAAGATAATAGAGGACAATCATATGCATTGATGTTACTGAGTAAGTTCAACAAATAAATGAGTTGCAAGAATGAAAGGACAATCATATATAATCATGAAGCATTAAGGATAATCATTCATGTTATGCATAAAATAGAGGAGGACGATCATAAACTAGTTTACCAATAGAGAATCATAGTAATAAATAAGTTTGCCAATGATGAAGGACAATAATAAATAAGTTTTCCAATGATGAAGGGCAAGAAGTTATTCATTGTAATGTGAAGAGGGCATCAAGTTCTTCATTGTCATGTGAGAGGGAAATTTCTTCATTGTCATAAAAAGAGGGCAACAAGTTCTTCATTGTCAAAAAAGAGGGCAACAAGTTCATCATTGTCATATCAAGTGGAGCGAAGTGTTCAAAGATAGAGAGCAACAATGTAAACTCTTGAGGGCAACAATATCAACTCTATAGAGTAGAAAATTCATAACGAAGAGAGAAAAAAATTTATTGGACCAAAAGGGAAACAATGTCAGTGAAGTTCCCAAGCATGAAAACCATGAAATGCAAGGTATACATCATTAGAAGGTAGAAAATTCATTGACAATCAAAGGGAAAAAAATTCATTAGAATGTATGATAGTCTCTTTTGAAAGATCATAAAATATAGGGTTTGAACCAAAGGGTAGCTCAATATAGTTAAGGGGAAAAAGTTCATAAATAAATCATCAGTCCTTTCAAGAGTTCATGAAGCTTGAACGAACATAAGATAAACCTAAAGTCTAAGATTGTATGAGATAGGAGCAGCCTTATAAGAAAGATGAATAATGAGCAAATAAAAATAGTTCAAGCACATTGAGGACAATAAAAAGGAAAACAATAAATAAGTTTTCCAAAGAAGAGGAGAAAAATAAATGAGTTTTCCAAAGAAGAGGACAACAGGAAATGAGTTTCATTCATTAGTTGAAGGGCTAGTTATCTTCAAACAAATCATACACCTATAATCATGCAAATGAAGCTTTAAAATTTTTACTACCTATTCATGATTATTTATCATGTACTAAGAGACAACTTAGGCCTATTTTAGAATCCCATATGGTAATAACTGAAGTTATGGGGAGTTTGGGGCTAAAATAATGTATTTTGATGAAGTTTGGAGTCCTAAAATAGAGTCTTTTTTCCTTATATGCCCAACAGCTGAAAGTTTCATGCAAATTTATTGATGACATCAATTCCAATCAATTTCATGCATTTTTTAGAAGATCTTTCCAAGTTGAGTTAGGGCACACTTCATGGATCATGCAAAAGTCAACAAGTTAGTAGCTCAAGTCAACTCCTCTTCACCAAAGTTTGCATGATTTCACTTCTAGTTTCACATCTAGTTCATCAAATCATGCAAGCTTCACATCTTTTGCAAGGTCCATCCTTATTCAACTGAAGAGGTCTTCTATAATACCAAGCATTCAACTCTTTTTAGACCAGTTCTTTCATTCCTTCTTCTGGAGATTATGAAAAAGAGATGTATTGTAATTCATTTTGAGAATTATAGAGCAACAACTTAGTTTTATTTTCAGTATTTTCAAAGATCGTACAAGAAAAAAAAATTATCAATAAAAATTTGTTGCAAGTATGAGCATATTAGTGTTGTCATTGATGTTAACAAGCTTGTGTTGTTGTCATTGATGAGTGGAAGATTGTTGCAATAGTATGTTGGTGTTATCCATGCTTTGATTAGTTGCATCATGTTGTCATTAGTAAGCTAGTGGTGTTAACCTCTAGTGTTTCTTTGATAAGCTTATATCTATGGTTGAGGAAGTGATGAAGGTGATGAGGATGTGTCTTTGATGCTTGGTTTCCAAGTTCTTTTGAGAAAAATTGAAAAAAAGAGGAAACAATGTGTTAAAGTGTTGTTATGGGTTGCAGAGTATTGTTTTGATGTTGCTCCACATTTATTCTAGGTTGAAGATTTTCCCATGCATTTAAACTATGTTGATCAGGGGTGTTTAGAGGTGTATTATTCAGAATTTGGTGTGTTGGATCATTGTACAAAAGAATTTATGTTCAATGGTGTATTGCAAAGGTGTTTGGGACATGTTTTTTCTTCGCGTTTCTCCTCAATTTGGTTTTAGGTCTTGTAGATCTAAAGGCGTGTTGATACATTGGTATCTTTATTTAGTCAAAGTTGTTCGAGGTTTGGTGCTTTGGAAGTCAGTTTCTTAAGTTGCAGTGTGTGGCATAATTGTTTGAGTGTACTGGGTGTGTACATTCTTCAGGTGAAAGTTGTGAAGGAGTTTGTTGGATTTCAAGGTGTTCTTGGAATATTCCAAATTGTGTTTAGGTGATATTTTTTGTCCACCAATTGTTATTGAATCAAAGGAAGCATGCGATTTAAAGTTTAATGGTGTTTACAGAGGTAACAACCGACCTTGGTATTTACACTAATTGTGGTGGATGTTTATTGTTTATAGAAGCATGTGGTAGAGTGGTGTTATAGTTTTGGGTCCTATATAAGGAGTGGTGTGGTCCTCTTTCACTTCTATCCACCATAGAAGAGTTTTGGTGCCGACCTAATTTGAGCTTGCATGGTTGAGGTGCATAGTCGACCTTGGAGAATGTTTTCAAGGTTGAGGATGATATAAATATGAGTTGAGTTGTTGAGGGATGCGAATATAGTCAAGTATGATGTGAATGATGTGAATTGTAGAGTGTTAGAGTGTGAATTTGAGAAGTGCAGTGTGAGTTTTCATGTATTAGATTATTGGATGCAGTGAGCAGAAGGTGTCTATAATTCTTCAGTCAAGCTGTGAAGGTGTTGGTGTTGGTGGTATTGTGGTGGATTTCTCTATTGCATTAAGATGGATTTATCTGTGTAACACTCTTCTCTATCTTCTTTTCTATTTTGGCAGTGAGCCCTATTATATTCTATGTTGAAAACACATTATTTTCCTTCAACAAAACCTGAAACATAACCTTCCTTTCAAACACTTTTGTATAAGTTGGTCAAAATTGAGTTGTGTATATGGTTAGGCTAAGTTTTCAAGAAGAATTATGAGTTAGAACAACAAGTACAAGTATTTTCATCATTGGTGCATCACCTCCTAGGTCTAGAGGTTCATCTTCACTATAGGCTATCCACAGCTTGAAGATGATCCCATGCTGCATAGGATAGTTGGGTTTCACACTTGGCTAAGGGTGTTATCCTCATGACAATAGTTTTTGGCACACCCAGTAGGACTTGTTTGAACTATCATAGTTCAAATCTTGTCCTTTCATTGCTATTTTTGTTGTGTACATCAATAATTTTTGCCTTTGGAGGCAATATCTTCACACACCTTGTGACTTGATGATTCAATATACTAGTTTCAAGTAGACTAAGGGCTGGTATGTTTAAATTATGAAGATAAGAAGTTAATTTCCTTTCATTTCAAAGCATTTCCAAGTAGATTTTCAATTTTTGAATGCTTTAACATGTCAAGTTTTCATAGAAGAAATGTTTTTCCATCTCCATTTCATGAAATTATTGCTCATATACTTGATTATGAACCATATCAAACTGAGCATGTTGTTGGCTTTAGACCAAATTCCTTTGCTACACAAACAAACCAGCATGTTAAATATGCTTTCCACCCACCCACCCATGCTTAATATTTTTGGCAGCCTATATATGCTCAAAATCAGCCCCAAGAAGACCCTTTTGTTTCCAACTAGCATAAATATTCTCCCAATCAGGCTCAAAGCATTGAAAACATGAGATTTAAGGATATAATATTGGACTTTTAGAGGAAGATGAGTGAGATTGAAGGAAATCAAGGGTATGAAGGATATCAAGTGTATAACTTACATCAGGAAAAGTTGTCTTACTCAGATTATCAATACTAGAAAGAGGAGATACATAGAAAGCAATATGAAGAGTATCTTTTTGGAGAGCTTGCTACAAAAGAATAGAAAATGAGGTTATTGCTTGACTCAATTCCTACAAAATAAGAGATTCTCAAGTATAAAATTCCAAGTTTCAGGTAAGGTAAACCTCCTAAATCTTAAAATTAGTCTCTTGAGCTTCAAATTCCAAGTTTTAGGAGCCCTCACCTTTTACAATATCTAGAATCTAACTAGGAGCAGCCTAGTATACCTCAAGGGAAGCCATCCCAAAAGTTTATACATCCTTAAGAGAATCAACAAAACTTATATGATCAACATTCTTGTCCTGATACTATTTGTCTTTGTAAAGATGGACCCATTGTTTATCAAATCAACTAGTTTAGTGAGTAGAAAGGAGAAGTATTCATGGAGAAATAAGCAAAAAAAATTGCTATTGATATGTTTGCATATGATGAACAAGATGAAAAATCAGACCTTTTAAAAGAGGTGGATGGGCATGATCAATTAGTGCAGTAGTTTGAAGAGCTTGAAAAAATTAATGAAATCCATCGTTTTACAGTCTTATTTGATGATTTTTCATATTTCATTGAGCAGGATGAAAGAGGTATACAAACTTCAAAATCATCACAAGTTTTGAAGCAGCTAAAAGAAGAGGAAAAACATGAGAATAGGTTATTTCATGAGATCAAAATCAA
This sequence comes from Sequoiadendron giganteum, assembly GCA_007115665.2. Lineage (NCBI taxonomy): Eukaryota > Viridiplantae > Streptophyta > Pinopsida > Cupressales > Cupressaceae > Sequoiadendron > Sequoiadendron giganteum. The sequence goes on from CM021108.1 coordinate 314,734,399, forward strand.
TCCTCCCATAGAAAATACAAAGAAGATATTGAATAGGACCTATTTTGGGATGACCTTGAAGTATTTGTTTTGAAATTAGATTACAAATTAAACTTATTAGAAGAGGTGTCCATGCCAATGATCAACTAGGAAAATAGGTTGAAAAGATTGAATAAGTTTTGGAGTAGCTGTAATATGAGAATGAGCAATAGAAATAACTTCATTTTTTAATTCCTCAAGAGAGCTACCATGAAGAAGACCTATTTTGGTATGATATTGAGCTATTTTGTTCATGCTTAGATGATAAGATAACACCTTTGGAAGAGAGAAATCATAAGCAATAGGAGCAAAATGGGGAAGTGATCATGTTTCCAAATGAGTCACTTAGAATGCAACAACCCAATCAACAAGCTGATGAAACTAGCAAGGAGAGTTCAAAATTCTTCATTTCAAGAGGATTTCCTATCAAAAATCTAGCTCAGATCGAGTCCAACAAGGTACCACAAGTCATGCTTGCACCCAAGCATGAAGTTACAACTAAGGAACAACAAATTCATCTTACTTATATACCTCAAAACAACATGTATGTTCAATATGAAGAGGTAGGTGGATTTATTTTCGTTCTCCAAAATTTGTTGGAATAGTTGATCATAGATTTGTCATTTATCTACATTATTTTGGCTATCCATGAACATATGAAACATTGCAAATTATTAATAAAAGGAAGCTACTTCAAAGAACTAGTCAATGATTTTGTTTGAACACGACCACTACTAGTTATTGTAGGATAGGGTAGGTTTTTTTTCAGGTTAACAAGTTTTGATGCACATTTTCTTTGAGTCTTTCCTTTCCAATAAGTGTTGATGCACAATTTTCTATCCTATTAGAGGACTTTTGAGTCTTTTTTTCTTTCTAATAAGTACTGATGCACAACTAGTTTTGTCCTTTTAGAGGGCTACTTGGGTCTTGTTTTAGGTTGCTTGGTCTTAGGTTGTTACTAGTATATATATCTCTCAATTGTCCTATGAGTTTTTTGAGATCCTTTTCAAGCCTATGTGACTCTATTTCCCAATGAATATGCTGGGCTACTAGTCTTATTGGTTTTAGCTAGCAAACCACCCTTGAGGTCACCAATAATGTACTCCATTTTTATTGAAAAAATCCTCAACATTAGTTAAATATCCCATTTAAATGATCTTTTGGTTTTATTTAAAATCATGAAAAGCATATTATATTTGTATTTAAAAGACTTGTTTAATTTTTTTCTTAAAAACATTACCATATTCCTCACAATATAAAGTTCCATGCCAAAGGAAAGAAGAAGATTTTTCATGCCAAAGATTGCATTAAAGAAGTCACATTTATAAAAAAAGGTAAAAATAATTCCCTCATTGAAAAAGCAAAAGAGGTTTTCACACCAAAACAAGAGAAAAGCTTAAGTTGCATGAAAATTTAAAAAAAAAGATGTAAATTTGAGCATTGAAATAGAAGAAAAGAAAAAATCTTCACATGGAAGACAAGTTTAGGGTTTTTGTTTGCTACTGGAAGTGGAGTTGGGAGTAGCTTGCATGGAGTTTGAGGAGATTTCAAGTGATTTTTCACCATGAAGAGAAGAAAACAAGAGCTGGTAGATGATTATAAACTCTTCAATCACACCCAACCATGGAAACTTAAAGATTTGGAACTCCCATTGACAAGTGCACTCAATAAATAATTTGTTTCTTGCATTTTAGCTCTATTCAACACTCTTGAACACATCCACAATAGTTTTCTTGTTGATATCTTTTGATTAGTTTTTATGAGAATTTTTAAGAGGGGAAAATCATAATAGGCATGGGAAAATTAAACGAATGTGTCAAAAACCCTAACCTACACCCTTAGATGTTTACAAACAATAAGAATTTTAAATTTTTTTTCTCAAAGTTGGTTGTGTGTGGAGAAAAGCGTGCCTCCCTCAAGGGTTGAACCCAACATACAACCATAGTGCTTTCCTATAGCTCATCTAGGGTTTTAAAAACAAGTTAACATAGTCATTAGAGCTACAACAAGGGTAGTTTCATTCATGACAGTAGCTTAAAGACCATGATATTTATGATATTTAAGAGATCATCAATGGGGGACAAGTTCATTATGCAAGAGATTTATATCACAGTCGTCAATAGTAGATCGTAGTCCTATTCTTGAATAAAGGATAGCAATAGAAATAAATGAATCTCAATCTCAAAAGTTCAAGATTTTAGTGAAGCTAAAATCATGCAAAGGTTGCAACATTCATCAAATGCATGGACCTTTTGAAGTAGGAATTATCAAAACATGAGGGCAAAATAAATAAGAAAGTGGTAGGTCTTTGTTTTCTTCTCACCTCATACATGTAGGAGAAGTCATTTTTGAAGAGTTACTAGAATGTAGAAGGAAATAGCTCGAGAATAGAGAGTTCCATGATCTCCATCTTCATGTACAGTAAGCATAATTGTACTTATTTCTTAGTTTTGCACATTGAGGAGCCAATGAAGTTTCCATGACAGTCAATAGCGCATTATAAGGATAGTCATTTGTGAGGGTAGAATGCTTCAAAGAATGTTATCTCATGGAATGTCAACCTTGAACAAAAAAGAAAGGGCAGCCCATATTAAAGAGCATAGTCAATTTATATACCCTATGATAGTCATGATAAAGAGGGAAAAGTTTCTTTACAATAGTGACATAGGGGCAATGATAAATGTGGTAAAATAAAGAAAATTGCATGATGGGGGTAGAGACCAAGTGAAAATTCAATTAAAGGTCAAGATAATGGATAGTATCATATATCACAATCATCAAGCAAATGTACATGGAAAAAGGTCAAGACAATCATAAATGAGAGAAAATATAGTCACATTACTGATAAAGGGAAGATAGTGCACAAAACACAAGGGAAAATTTAGCAAAGTCAGTTATTGAGTCAAAATGGCATGAATACAAGGTTGAAGGTGGTCATAACCATAGCAATCATCATCAAATACAACAAAGAAGAGTTTCAAACTATACATTGTGCAGTACAATTGAAATGACAACATTGAACCCTTGAGTATAAAGGACAAAGAGTCAATTAAGTTGGAAACAAACTTCATGGACAACCACTATGGAAAAGGTACATTCATGTGTCAAATAGGCAACATAAAAGGGTTGTCATTACAAAGAATCAAGGGCAACAATAAGATATGAAAATATTCATGGGGACTATCAATACATGATGAAGATAGTCATTTCCATGAAAGGGCAACACATCAACATGGAAACCATTTTACAAAGGGGTAGAAGTAAACAAAGACAAGAACCACCATAGTGTTCATAAATGCATAAAGTTGATAGTCATAAAAGGTTGCAAAGGAAAACATGTAAATGAAGTGATTACCTTGTAAGCTCATGCTGGTGAAGAACAGTCATAAATATTTTAAGGACAACTAGTAGTGGGCAATGGACAGTCCTATGTGTAAATATAATAGAGGACAATCATATGCATTGATGTTAATGAGTAAGGGCAACAAATAAATGAGTTTCAAGAATGAAAGGACGGTCCTATAAAATCATGAAGCATTAAGGACAGTCATACATGTTATGCATAAAATAGAGGAGGACGATCATAAATCAGTTTTCCAATAGAGAATCATAGTAATAAATAAGTTTGCTAATGATGAAGGACAACAATAAATAAGTTTGCCAATGATGAATGACAACAAGTTCTTCATTGTCATATGAAGAGGGCAACAAGTTCTTCAATTTCATGTGAAGAGGGTAGCAATTTCTTCATTGTCATAAGAAGAGGGAAATGAGTTCTTCATTGTCAAAGAAGAGGGTGACAAGTTCATCATTGTCATATCAAGTGGAGTGAAGTGTTCAAGGATAGAGGGCAACATTATAAACTCTTGAGGGCAGCAATATCAACTCTATAGAGCAGTAAATTCATTGAACCAAAAGAGCAATAAATTCATAATGAAGAGAGAAACAAATTCATTGAACCAAAAGGGTAACAATGTCAATGAAGTTCCCAAGCATGAAAACCATGAAATACAAGGTATAAATCATCATAGGGCAAAAAATTCATTGATAGTCAAAGGGAAAAAAATTCATTAGAATGTATGATAGCCTCTTTTGAAAGATCATAAACTCTAGGGTTTGAACCAAAATGGAAACTCAATATAGTTAAGGGAAAAATATCATAAATAAATAATTAGTCCTTTCAAGAGTTCATGAAGCTTGAACAAACATAAGATAGACCTAAAGTCTAAGATTGTATGAGATAGGGGAAACCTTATGAGAAAGATGAATAATGAGCAAAGAAAAATGGTTCAAGAACATTGAGGATAGTCAAAAGGACAACAATAAATGAGTTTTGTGCATTAGTTGAAGGCCTAGTTATCTTCAAACGAATCATACACCTATAATCATGCAAAGGAAGCTTTCACAAGTTAACTAACTATTCATGTTCAGTAATCATGCACTAAGAGATAGTTTAGGCCTATTTTAGAAGCCCATATGGTTATAACTAAAGTTATGAAGTGTTTGGGGCTAAAATCATGCATTTTGATGAAGTTTGGAGTCCTAAAATAGAGGGTTTTTTGCCTTATACGTCGAACAATTGAAAGTTTCATGCAAATTGATTGATGACATCAATTCCCATTAATTTCATGCTCTTTTTAGAAGATCAGTTCAAGTTGAGTTGGGCACACTTCAAGGATCATGCAAAAGTAAACAATTCAGTAGTTCAAGTCAACTCCTCTTCACCAAAGGTTGCATGATTGCACCTCTAGTTTCACATCCAGTTCATCAAATCATGCAAGTTTCACATCTTCTACAAGGTTCATCCTTAGTTAACTAAAGAGGTCTTCTATAAGACCAAGCATTCAACTCTTTTTAGTGCAGTTCTTTCATTCCTCTTTCTGCCTTATGCAAAAGAGATGTATTGTAACTCATTTTGAGAATTATAGAGCAACAACTTAGTTTTATCTTCAATATTTTCAAGGATTGTACAAGCAAACTCCTTTTTATCAATAAAAAGAAGAAATTTTGCCTTCTCAAAATTTGTATATGGAGTGATATTATAAATGATTTGAGGTAATTTTTGTGATTTAAGCATTGAATCCTTGAGTTAGGTCTCATTTGCAATCATTTTTTCATGCAAAAGAACATATGGCATGATGTCATGCTATGGATCACCAACTTGCTAAAGGCAATGAGTCTTCACATAAAGATCCCTCTCCCATGCAATCAGATTATGATGAGGTTCCTCTCCCTCATCCATCTTCACCATCCCTTGACTCCACTTCACCTTTGTCACCAAACCATGAACCCGAGACTTATCTTTCCTAACCAAGCCAAAGAGTTAAATTTTTTCCACCTTGGCCACCATCGAATCTATGAGATTCTTATATCCCTCTTCCTTAATCTATTTTTATAATTGATAGTGCCAAAAATCACATTGGTAGCACTAAAATAACACCCATTATGGTATTATTCTGACAATGATTCAAATTGTAACATGGATGAAATATTAGAAAATCATAAAGAATTATCTCTTATCTTTTCTTTTTGGAGCATGCATGATGATCCTTCTATAGCAAGAAATCCACCATGTGTTGAACCTCATGCCTCTCATTATATTGCACTTGCTATAGTCCCTTTAGCATATTTCTCATCATCTCTATATGAAGAGAAATATTGGGGTGTAGACGATCTACTATAGACCGAGTCACATTTGTGGTACCCTTTGTCTTTGTGTTATGCTTGCATGTAATTTACTCCTTGTAATGTGATTCTTGGTCATTATATTGTTTGTTAGCTCTCTTTGTATGAATCTTGATGTTCTCATTTGCACAAGGTTACAAGGAGAATAAATATGTTGTGAAATTATTCTATATGTATCTTCATTCTTCTATTTATCATAAATACACTATTTACAGCTTTCGGGGATGATGCAAAGCATTGGGATATTTAGTTCTCTTCCATGTTGACCCAAAATTTTAACGCATTTTCATGTGCTCTTCTTCCCTTTTACTCATAGTTTCACAATATTTGGGGAATGATATCACTTCAAAAGTGATCATGATACATATTTTTTATCATACTGACCCCATATCTTTGGATCCCTCATGTGATATCATATAAAATCGATTATTGTGTTACATTGTTGTGACTTATTTGTCTTGGGAGGCAACCTATTGTCATGATGTAGCTTCTTTTTGATATATCATTTGGCATATGGATTTCAAAAAGCTCTCATGCCTTATTTTGTAGATATCACTCTTTCTACCGTAAAGGTAATTACTCTTAGTTGGCACTAGCAATTACTTTAAGGTGGGGTATATATTCCACTATGAACTTCAATTTTTTCACACACCATGAACTTGGTGATGCTATGATAAAATTTCTTGAATAAATTTGTAGAAATTCATTAGAGTTACCCAGTAAACAACACATTTTTCTTGGCCCATAATTTTTGATATCCTTGACATGAAACTCACCTAGTGAATATTTGCATTATTTTCATTTTATAATTGTGAGGATCACATAGTAAATATTAAACTTTAATATGCTATGGTGCTTTCACTTATTCACAAAACTCACCTAGTGAATATTAAATTTTACTAGCTTGTGTTGTTTCTTGTGGGTTTCACCTAGTGAATATCATACTTCACTAGCTTGTGGTGCTTCCACTTATTCATGAGCCACCTAGAAAATATCAATCTTTTCTAGCCTATGAATTGTGAATTCCATCTTCGATATGGATCCTATTAAGAATTTGCAGATCTTTCTAGTTCGTGATATCATACATTTTCATATTTTATTTACCTTGTATACTTCATGTTTGCTTTGTATTTTCTCCTTGTATATTTTTTGTATGCTTTGTGTTTGATTCATGTATTATTCATGTTTGATTCATTTTTTCTTCATGTTTTCTTCATGTTTGCTTCATTTTTTCTTCATGTATGATTCATGTTTGCTTCATTTTTTCTTTGTGTTTGATTCATGCATGCTTGGATTACTATATATTTTGCTACATCATGTCTTATATGTGTGTGTTATTTTTGTCTTAACATTGTTGTTCAATAAGATCCTTAGCTTGGGGGCTATCATATCTCCCAACTTAGTGTGATCTTACCTCCTCAATGCTTTGATAAATAGACTCTTTGGATTCTCCATAATTTAGTGTGAGTATGAGTGTGAGTACGAGCATAATTTCATACCCTCACTAACATGGGGGAAAAATATAGTGTCGTAAATATTCACCCTTAACACTTTCACACTAGATTTGGCACCCTCTTAAGTTCATGTGCCTAATTATACTTATAATTTATCCATATAATTATCATTTTCAGGAAATTGAATTAAATCCTTATTTAATGGACTTTTGAAGAGCTTAAAAGGCCTAGACTAGGACACCTAGTTCCCCTATCCCATCTAATCAGGTCCTAAATTTCAAATGTTGTTGTCAACATCAATATTTTTAAGAATTCAAATTCAACTATCAGCTTATATAAATGTTTAATATTAAATATGTTTAAACTCATATAAATATAAGTTCTTCCCTCCATTTTAAAGTCTAATTGAGTTTTATGACTCCAACATCCTAAAGGAAATTGATGCTATATCAAGAGTAGAATAATTAGAAGATATACAACACAATTATAACCAATTAAAAGTTTGTGACATACTAGTGAAACATAAAAGTGTGGTACACACTAAATTTAATGTACCAAATTTAGGGTGTATTTTACTATTTATATATGTTTCATTGGGATACAAATCAACAAGGTGAATAGATTGACTATCGACCTTGATGGTGAGACAATTAGACTTGGATATGTATCCTTTAGGAGGATGGGAATGATTGTCATTGAATACCCTAATTAAACTAAATGACCTAATACAATAAATGTAAATTCCCAGTAATTGATAAACAAAAATAGTTAAGTTTTGATAGATCTGGAAGGTGCAAACTGATATGTACCTACCCAAAATATTTGGTTATGTTAGGCCTACAAGGATAGGTCTTCATATGGCCATTGAGTCCTTGTAAGGGTGTCCTCAACTTTCGAGGTCCTTTGATGTCAGATATGAGCTTCTATTTTATTCCTATCCCACAGTAGAAATGCCGTAAATAAATCCCATAGGTGAGTTTTCGTGTCTTGACAAGAATGGTGGCAACAAATGCAATAATGCAAAATGGATCTCCAAGCTCTCATAATTTCACTTCAAACCTGCAACCTACACATTCATAAAGAGGGAAAATGTTATGCTACATAGGGGCTTGCCTCAGTCAAACCTCGTGTTAGTGTTTCCACTTCCACATTGGCAATGTAAATGATAAAACCTTGAATGGAAAGGAAGGAAATTTTGAATGAACAAAATGCTGAAACTCACCACCCTTCAATGGCTTCCTTGAAGGACTGAAGACATACACATGTCTTCAAGGGTCTTAGATATTGCTTCACTAGAATGATTAAATGCTTGGATACGTACAACAATTTTAGCCTTCACATAGCATGAACATGAACACAAATGAACTTTGACATGATATTGGATCTTGAATTGATGCAATAATTCTTTGATATGCTAATCTTAAATGATATTGACAATAATATTTTCTCTTGAATTGCTATATCATGTTGCTTAGATTTCAAATGATAAAAGACTAGGTATTTGTAGGTGTCTATCTAATTTTCCAAAAATTAGATTCCAAAAGTCGAAACTTCATATTTGAATTTTGGATATTAAATATTGCCAATAACATACTTAAATTTGGATCCTAGCTAAGAAGGGGGACCCATTCGTCCTTGGTTCAATGGGTCCTGGATCAAGTTTCTAGGACACACTTGATCCAATGCAATTTAATGATTAAATGCATTTGTTTAATATTAGTTCCCTTTTCAAAAAATGGTAAAAATAAGGCTTTGGAATGCATAATTTGGAAAATTAAAATCTTAATTAAGTCCAATAAATTAGGGGGCCAACACATAATGTAAAAGTGTAAGTGTATACACTTTTTTATAGTACATTTATCTCCCACTTTAGTGAGAGTATGAACTTATGCTCAAACTCACACTAAAGTAGAGAAATATATGTCAAGAGAGGTTAGATTGTCCAAATGTTAGAGAGATAGGATGACTAAGGATCAAGTAGGGTGATCAAGCTCCCAAGATCTAAGATTCCATGGAAAACTAGAATAAGCACAAATGAAAACAAATGTATGATATGATATGCAACAAGACATGATACACAAACATACAATGTCAAAATTAATGTAAAAAGAAAAAGATGGACTAGAAAGTTTTATTATGCTATATTTCCATGAAATACATTAGGATCCACAAGGCTAGCAAGCTGTATTATGCTAAAAACTCATGAAACATGGCCCCAAACAAGGTGCATTATGTTGGGCAATCATGTTATGCCAATTCTTACAGTAGGTTCAGCCTGTGAACAAAGTGAAGCCAAGGAAATGTAAAATTTATTAACATATTTGTGGACAGAATAAATAAAAGGTTTAACATCTCAGTGAACGTAATGAAAATAAAATGCTTAACATCGCAACAAACAATATAAAAAAGGCTTAATGTCTCAACGAATAGAATAAAAAGGCTTAATGTATCAATAGATGGAATAAAATGATAGTGCCACAAAACCTCAAAGGAAGTTGTAATAACATCACCAAAAAAGGTCAAGTAAAAAACAATCAAAGGAGTCTTTCTTAATTCATGAAAGGTCACACCTTAGGGAATATCACACTTGATATCACCACCAAGAGAGGACTAAGCAAGGAATATAAGATCATAGCTTAGGGAATAATAGCCATAGCATTATCACCAAGGATAAAGTCATATGCCAAGAAAGGTCACACTCTTATGGGACATCAAATCTAATATCACCACAAAGGAGACACATCACATGGCTTAAAAAGACTACACTTTGATCAAGAAATTCATACTTCCTAAGAGATGTATGCTATCATAACTAAGAAGAGACCCTTTTCTTATGTAACAATTAATGAGGGACCATTTCCCCCCCTTAAAATGTTAGTGTAACTGATACACTAAAATTTTAAGGAGGTACAAAGGGGATCCCTTTCTAGAAGGAATGCACCTAGCACAAGGATACCTAACCCCTTGCCCCCCAAGTGTAGAGAAAAAAGGTGAGCCAAAATGGATGATAATATGTTGCTCCTTGCAAAATAAAATATGATTGCATAAAGCCAAGTTTATACCCCCATGCATGGTAGTGAATATGTTATGATACTACAACTACCGCATGACAAGGAGCAACAACTAATACTATTGATTAAGTGAAGATATTTTTGAATAATAATAACCAAGACCTCTTGTCATTTCTTGCATGTTAGATTTTATAGGGACACAAATACCTTGTTCTCTTACACCACATCCTTTTCCATTATAGCCACATTGTTTCAAAAGCTGATATCCTCTTCCATAAAGTTATTCTATTTCTTGCAAGGAAGGTGGATTTTCATGATCATCATATGTGGATGTCTAAGTTGTATTTTTCTCTTCTTTGCTACAAGTTGTAGACTCAAATTCTTTTGATGACTCATATTGTGTTGATATCATGGTAACTTCTTTCCCTTTCCTAATTTTCGTTGTATAATCTTGTAATACTCATCAAATCTAGGTGTGAAATCTAATAATCCCAAATCATCCTCCGAAAACATTGTCATACTTGAGAAACACTTATCTGTATCCTCAACTTGTAAATATTTCACTTGTGCACTTGGTGTTAATTTTTTAAGAGGATCTGTCATTCCATTTTTGGTTTGTAAAAAACTCTTAGATTTTCGCTCAGATTTTACTATGTAAACCTTGTTGTTGTAAGTGTATTTCAACATACTGTGTAGTATTGAAGGCACTGCATTCATTTCATGAATCCATGGTCTACCCAAGAGAATATTATATGAAATAGCACGAGGCATGACATGGATAAGATTTTTTAATGTAACCTTACCAACTTTGACGGGTAATGTTATCACACCAAGTGGTTGTTTTCCCACATTATCAAAACCACAGAGAGATAAATCAGTTAGTTGAAGTTTAGTGTTATCTACTCTAATTCTATCCAAAAGGTTGACACTACAAACATTGAGTCTTGAACCATTGTTAGCAAGGGTATGTCTAATCCCAATTTTTTTAATAACAAATAATATCATCAAAGCATCATTTTGTTTTCGTGTTTCTAAAGGAGGCAATTCACTTTGATGAAAGATAATGTCCAAATTAGTTTTATTCATGTTCTCAATCAAAGCTACCACATCATTTGGTTGGAAAATAGTAGGGACAACAAATTTTTACAAAGCATTTTGAAGAATTCCATGATAATTAGGTGATGTTTGAATCAAATCCCAAAGAGATATCTTAGCAATAGTTTTGCGAACTTGTTCTATAAGATCATACTCCTTTCCACTATTTTGAGGTAAACAAGGGGAACTAGGTAAAATAGGTTGTGGGAATGGTATCAATGATGAAGTGGCTTGCATTGTCTTGGTTTCCTATTGTTCCTAGTATTATATGTGTAAGCTATAGTAAGATAATTAGGTTGCTTCGACAAAAGATTACTAGTAAGTTGTTTTGTAAATCTTAGGATATGGTCATGAGGTTTAGGAGGTCCTATAATGAGAAGAAGCTTAGGATATGACTTAGGAGGTCCAATAATTAGAGGAATCTTAGGAGGTCCATAAGGAGTTTTAGGAGGTCCAATAATTAGAGGACTCTTAGGAGGTCCAAAAGGTGTTTTAGGAGGTCCAATAATTATAGGAGATCTAATAGCCACTTGTGCATTCATAACCTCAACGGATTTGATCTCTTGTTGGTGATTCTATAATGAGGGGGGTGTTGGAACCCAAAATTTCCATCACGAATCTGAATGATTTTTCCATTTTTGAGCTTATTGTCTTCACTATCTCTCTCATAAAATAATTGTTCACCACCCTTTGCTATGTTAAAAATGGCTTTACCTATGTTTCATGGTCTCATATTTTTGGCCTATTTGCCCTCACATTTTACCCCCATTTGATTCCTAATAATTCACTATCCTTTTCCTTAAATAATTCATTTCTCTCATTCATAATGTTTGAATATCTTTTACTACCATATGTTTACCCTCATGGCTTTCACCGCTTCACTGTAACCCCTTATAAAGCCATTTGCGGTAGCATGGTCAACACATTAAATCCTACCGCTATACCACCAATGGTTCAGTCCATACTCGTAGTATGGCGGTGGCGGTTTAGGAGCAAACATAAAGTGCCTATCACCACACCACGCGTGGTAAATTCATTGACTAAGGTATCGCGGTGGCGGTGAGGTAAACGGTGAGGCAACAACTGGCAGTGAGAAAGCAAGCAAAGCAGTTACCACTATACCATGCATGGTCCGAACATAGACCGCGGTAGTCATGGTAGATGGTGGATAGCAGCGGAGGTGATGGTTTGAGACGACACTGCGGTACCGCTGGCGGTCAAGCCAGACACCACGGTGACTACGGTAACATAGACTTTGTGATTGGCAAAGACAAATATCGCTATACCATGGTTGGACAAGAGGAAGCCGGTGGTTGAGCGGTGAATGGAGAGGAGACGGCTAATGGTTACCCCGTGGTACTGTGAGTAGGCTTCGAACACACTGTGGTAAGGTGGTAGGTGGTGGAAGGATAGCCAATGGTTGGGCAGTAAACAAAGGAGTTAATGATGGAGGAGCAACAGTGAGTATCACCGCTATACCGTGGTCGGTCAACATGTTGACCGCGGTAAAGCGGTAGGAATAAGAGAATATTCGAGCAACATGAAAAATGAAATATTAAAGGGAAAAAATGTATTAAGGCAAAATGAAAATGCAGGGCTATGTTTTAAACATTTAACTTTTTGATAAGGCAATCTAATTAAATGTTTTAATTTCTGTTAATGGAATGTAAGCGATTGTACAAACAGTGAAGGGTCGTGACCCTTAAAATTTATTGTATAAATACTTGTAAAAATTAGTAAGATTAGAGAGGTAGAAGAGAAGAGGATAGATTGCGGCAAGCATATTATTTTCATAATGTTTGCATTCAAGAAGACTATTTTGCATGTATAAGATTTAAGGATGATATTGAAAGACTATTGATTTGGTGGCTTCATTTTGGTATCAGTTATTTGTTGGATTTCTGCAATTATTTGATTGTCTCCAGTCTAATGTTTCTTAATTATTTAAATTGAAATATCAAGTATTTGTTCAATTTATCAATGCACATTTGTTGTATCTGTGTGGTTTGATTAATTGGTTTCTTCAAGAAAGAATTAAATCCCTTTCAGTCAATCACAGTAATTTGGGAATGTTATTTGGATCATTAAAAAGAATCAAATAGTTAGGATTGATATTTTGCCTCAAGTAGGGTCTATCAATCATATTATTGCATGTTTATACCAGCTATAAACTCATACTTGTATGCCAAACAATTAAAGATTTGCTAGATAAAAGCCACTCATCTGAGACTTTCATTTGACTCCATTTTACCCAACAAGGCACTGGTCTCCCTTACTTTCATTACTTAGTTTTATTCATTTCATTCGACATCTATTAACTAAACATATCAGGCTTCACCTTGATATTTCTTACATTATTTATACCAAATTTATCTGATATTGCATACACTATTTAGACAAAATTTAGATCATATGTCTCCACTATCAAATTGCCATTGTGGATAGTTTAGTCAAGTAGAAGCCTAGTCCAAAGTTTGTAGCATTGATATAGGTACACCCGCCTAGGTTTAGCAGAGCCTTAAGAGTAGAAGGTTCAACTATACTAGTTGGCCTTGTTAGTTGGCCAATAACGTTGTGAGAGCTTGGCAACCTCTCGTGGTTCAAACTTGCATTTTTGAGACCCAACAAATTGACGACTCTACTAGGGAATAACTTGAGAAAAAATCCTATGGCAGACAACCTTTCCATATAGAGTCATTGAAGAAAGATTCACAGTTAAGAAATTTGAAAATTGACTCCGCTGGGTGAAATAATAACATTTTTCTCACTTTTAGAAAAAGTGGGTGGCGAATCTGAATGAACAAAAGCATTGAGACTAATAAAATAAAATACAGATTAGAAAGAAATTGTCCTAGAGTTCAGACCATCACAATTACTCCCAACATGTAGGGAAGAAGATCTTTATACAAAGATAATGATGGTCCCAATGATAAAAGTAAGTGGAATTCTAAAAATGATCAGGGCAAGAAAGTGTCTGATGACCGGGGCCTAGCAACAAAAAACAAAACATCGAAACCACCAGTGGAAACACATAATTCATATGATGCATTAACAAATGAAAATAGCCCGTCTAAAGAACTTCACACTCCAAAGGAGAAAAGAAACCCCCTCTGGCAAATAAACTATGAGAAGGATGACGAGTACATGGCTAAAAAAAGGATAGAGTTTGAATATGAGCAAAGAACAAAACTTTTTGAGGAGGGACTTGATTATGAAGAAGCATATGAAGAAAATCATGAATTTATGACCCAAGATGAGCTAGATGCATAGTTAGAATGCATGAGGCAAGAAACAAAAATATTAAGAATAGAATATGAGCAAAGGCTTCGGGTAATGAAAGAATTTGAGAGATTGAAGTTGCAAAAGGCCCAGATTAAAATGCAAATTGCTAACTCACCTAAATATATGCCCCCTCATAAAAATAATAATATGAGACCATCAAATTCTCCACAGGCCCACCGAAATGAGCCAAGGAACCAATATGGACATCAAAATGCTTCACCACAACATAAGGTTGTTCAACCACCTCCTTATCAACAACATGTACCCCCACAAAGTCAGAAATATGTGGCAAATAGGAATCCATTATACCAGCATCAACATTACCAAAATCCTCCTCCACAATATATAACCATGATCAGGCAATTTGATTTGGCCGGATTTCAAATATACCCTTACCCCTTGGATAACAATTGGAGAAACTTAGTCCCAAAATTCAAAAGAAGTAGTGCAGTCACAACCGAGGAGCATCTGAGAAACTTTAAAGCATTTATTCAGGACCTGGATATGCAATATGAGGATGTGTAGATGAGATTATTTATGATGTCTCTGATCGAGGATGCCAGGGACTGGTTTAACAGTCTACCAACAACATTCATTGATTCCATTCATATATTTTATGAGTAGTTTATCTAGCAATATGGGAACCAATGTGCATCAGATTTTGCTTTGCATGAGTTGGTAACTATCCAAAAGCATCAAAAAGAGTCAGCTTATGACTTTAATCAGAGGTTTTCCACACTACATAATAAGATACCTCATGGATCCAAGTTGGCTGATCTTGCAACATTGAGAATCTACTTGAAAGCTTTTGATCCCAAAACGGGGTATGAGCTTAGGAACAAAGATCCTAGGAATTTGGCTGAAGCTCAAAAGATAGCACTCACAATTGAGAATAATAGGAAGGCTGTAGGGATGATTTATAAAAGGGAAAACCCTAGGGCTCCCCCATATACTCCCCCAAATAGACAAGAAAATACATATAAGAATGAAAGACCAAGGTTGCATGACATGTCTTACAATACAAACTGGAAGGATGGGAAGCTGGTAAGTGATAGACCAAGGAATAAAGAAACATCAGATCCATTAAAAAGGAAAGGAGCATATATGGTAGATAAAATTTCCTGGTGCTCAGTTTGTAACACACCACATTCCCCGAAGCATTGTGTTACAGCTCTGTCAATACCAGAAGAAGACATATTGGAAAATGATGGTGATAAAGACTTGAATGTCTACTTAACTTCCCACACTCTTAATTCTTTGGAGCAGGAATATTGATCTTTAGAGGAGGAGGGATATGAATATGATGTTGATCATCAAAAATATAATATTCATATGGCAGAGCAACAAGTTTTTTCTAACTATGAAGAAAGTGAAAATGAGCAAAATCCCCCTATTACGTCATGTTAGACTAATAGATATAGTATAAGGAGACCGAGTGAAGAAGAGATTGAGAGGTTAACTATTGCAGCAGTGGAGGAAGCTAGAAGCAAGTATTGGTTGAGGAATAAAATAGTGAACAAAGATGAGGGTGTTCCAAGGGGAATATTTGTAAAAAATAAAAAAATATCAAGAGAGACATCTAAATGAACAAATGATAAATCTGACAAAAAATAATAGAAGTGTGCTCCTAAAAAAGAGGGTAAAGAAGCCTCCATCGATGAACAAAAGCCAAGTCAAACATGCAAAAGGGAAAAGGAGGAAAGCAAAGGAGAATTAGAACCAAAGAAGGTGATCAGAACTGAAGGTACAACTTTTTATTTCATACAAACCTTATCTCAATTAAAAATATCTATCCCATTACTTGAAATGATGAAAATTAAAGAATCTAGGGAAAGTGCCATTCAATTGATGTCTAATGGGAATCAAAATATAAACTTTGAAAATAAGGAGGCCACTGAAACCAGTAACATGAGGAAGGAGATAAAAGTTCCAAAAGCCTACTTATTGAATACACCACACATTGACCCATTTTTTACCATCCTGCTCATAAGTGGCAAGTTAGTGAGGAATTGCATGATAGATTCAGGTGCTTCCAAGAATATTATGCCAGTAGGGGTAATGAAACAGCTTGGTATGTGGGTAGATGTGGAAGGAGGTAAATGCTACGCCATGGATAGTAGGCCTATTCCGGTTGTAGGAGTAATAAAAAATATCGAAGTAAGGTTAGCAACCTACCCTCAAGCTGCCTACAATATTGATATAACTGTAATTGACACACCTCCTCAGTTTGGAATGCTTTTGTCAAGACAATGGACTGCAAAAGTAGGGGGTAATGTGCAGTTTGATTTATCATATGCGACTATACCAGTAAATGGTGAAGAGGTCAAGTTATATAGGGAGCTGAGAATGAATCAAATTGTTGAGTGTGTTCCTCAGGAACAACTTAATTGCTTCTGTGATGTAGATTTGGGGAATTTTAGAGTAGAATTATCTCATCCTGAATTAGTGAACAAAGACCCAATTGATAAACATATTTATGAAAATTAGCAAGGTGTGTGGAAAATGTACTTTGATGGGGCATGCAGTCAAGAAGATAACGGCGCTGGGATATTTTTCATATCACCTAAAGGTACAACATTTAAATATTCATTTATGCTGGCTTTTGAATGTACAAATAACGTGGCAGAGTATGAAGCCTTGCTAATTGGTTTGAACATGGTTGTCAAACATAAGATTAAGTTGCTGTCTATCTTGGGTGATTCTAAGCTAGTTGTATCACAAGTTAGATCAAAATATGCTGCAAAGAACAAAAGGATGAAACAATATAGAAATGCTATGTGGGATACAGTGGAAATGTTTGATGCATTTTCAATTGATTGGATAGATAGATCTGAAAATTTGATGGCTTATTTTTTGGCTAATGTGGCCTCAAAGAAAGATGACATCACTTTAGCAGGGGTATCTCAGGTTGAATTCAAAACAAGACTTGCTGTCCCTGACAACATAAATAGCTGGCAGGTTTTTAATGATGATACTGACCTTTTGAAGTTTCTTCATTGTATAGACCAGTATGAAGCACAGGAAATCAATTTCAATGCTTTTGTGGAAGAAGTAGATGGGAGACAGACTGTGCTTGGTAAGGAAATTTTGCAGCTTAAAACCAACAAGCTTCCCAAATGGCTTGTGGCATTAGAGAGAGTATATGATGGAAATGATCATTCTCTCATGAAGCAAACACCTGTTAGAAAATAGGACATTGAAGAGATAAATATGGGAACTAAATTAGCACCTAAAACGGTTTATATTGGAAAAGGGATAATCCCAACCATCAGAAGAATGCTGATTACATTGCTAAGAAAGGACAAACATGTGTTTTCTTGGTCTTATGAGGATTTGAAGGCGTATAGAGAGGATCTTTTTCAACATGAAATTCCGCTAAAGCCAGACGCAAAGCGATTTAGACAAAGGTAGAGGCCTGTCAATCCAACTCTGGAACTTAAGATGCAAGAGGAATTGGAAAAGCTTAGAGATGGAGGTATCATCAAACCGATCAGGCATTCAACATGGGTGTCAAACCTAGTTCTTGTAAGAAAGAAGAACAGAGATATCAGACTGTGTGTGGACTTCAGAAATTTAAATGTGGCATCCCTCAAAGATAATTACCCTCTACCTAACATGGAGGCTATACTGCATAAAGTAACAGGGTGTGAGCTGTTATCTATGATGGATGGTTTCTCTAGTTATAATCAGGTTAAAGTCAGAGAATCTGAGCAGTACAAAACAACTTTTACAACTCCATGGGGAACATATGTCTATGTAAGAATGCCATTTGGTCTCACAAATGCAGGAGCGACCTTTCAAAGAGCTATGGACTTAGCATTTGCAGAATTGATTAATGCTATAATGGTAGTATATTAGGATGACCTTACTGCTTACTCAAAAAGGGCTGAAGATCATGTAGAACATCTGGAAAAAATCTTCATTAAAGCTTTGGAATATGGTATTAGTCTTAATCCTAAAAAATGTCATTTTGCTGTCATAGAAGGAAAACTCTTAGGACATATTGTATCAAAAGAAGGAGTTAGAATAGATCCTGAGAGAGTTGAGGCCATAGATAAGGTACCTATTCCTAATACTGTCAAGGCCATTCAATCATTCTTTGGACAAATTAACTTTGTTAGGAGATTTGTGTCTAATTTTGCTGAAATTATTAAACCCATATCAAAAATGTTAAGGAAGGGACAAAAAATGGATTGGACTCTAGAAGCATTGAAAGCCTTTGTGGCTATCAAAAGGGCCATCAAAGAAGCCCTTGTCCTCAAATCTCCTGATTTCAGAAAACCATTTCAAATATTTTCTTTTGCTTCATTTCACACCATAGCAACTGTCATGCTGCAGAAAAATGATGAGGGTCATGAACAACCTATTTCCTTTTTCAATAAGTCATTGCAGGGATCAGAATTGAAATATGATATAATGGAAAACAAGCCTTTGAATTAGTAAAATCCACAAAGGCAATTAGATCGTATCTTGTTGGAGCTAAAGTGATTGCTTATGTTCCTCATACAGCTGTTAAAGATATCTTGACACAGTCAGAAGTAACAAGGAAGAGATGCAAGTAGATTAATACAATCTAGGAGTTTGATATGGAAATACAAATTACTAAATTGGTAAGAGGCCAAGGTTTGGCCAAGTTAAGTGAAGAAGCAAATATTGAAGCAAATCAAATTTGCAATGTGGAAGATAAAGGAAACGCAATTGCAAGTATTGAGCATACACCTTGGTATACAAACATCATGTATTACCTCAGAAACATGAAGTGCCTTGAAGGACTTAGTGATAACTAGAGAAGAACTTTGAAACTACAAGCATCTAAATATGTATTCATAGAAGGTGATTTATTTTGGAAAAATAGGGATGGGATGTTGTTGTTATGTTTAGATGAATCATAGGCTGAACATGTTTTAAAAGAAATGCATGAAGGGGTCTGTGGAGGCCATTATTTTGCAAAGACAACTGCACATAAGATTCTCAGGGCAGGTTATTACTGGCCAAAAGTTTTCAATGATTCTTTTTCATATGTAAGAAAGTGTGAGGCATGTCAGAAGTTTTCAAGGAAAATGAAATATCAGGGAGCTTTACCACTTAGACCTATGTAGGTTGAAGCCCCATTTCATAAATGGGGGATTGATTTTATTGGGGAGATACAGGAGAAATCAAGTGGAGGGTACAAATGGCTACTAGTAGCCACTGGTTACTTCACCAAATGGGTAGAAGCAATTCCAACCAAGCAAGCAACAAGTAAAATTGTGATCATTTTTTTGATGGATAACATTATTACCAAGTTTGGTACGCCATTAAGACTAATTATAAACAATGGGATGTGTTTTAGATCTGATGAGTTTAGAGATTTTTTTAGTACACATGGTATTACTATTTCTCATTCTGCCCCATATCACCCACAAGCTAATGGTCAGGAAAAATCTAGCAACAAAAGTCTTTTGAAAATCATAAGAAGAATGCTTGGTAAAAATAAAAAGTCTTGGGTTCAAAGTTAAGATTAGCTGTATGGGCAGATAGGATTACTGTGAAAAAGGCAATAGGAAAATCTCCATATGAATTATTGTATGGAACACAAGCTAGGATGCCTTTACAAAATTTGATGCCAGTTTACAAATTTATCCTTCAAGAAGATTTAGATGTTCTAGAACCAATGGAGGAGAGAATGGAGCAACTGGCAGAGCTTGATGAAATAAGAAGAATAGCTCAAAACTAGAATATAAAGTTACAGTCACAGATGAAATATTTGTTTGATAAAAAAGCAAAAAACAGAAAATTTGAAGAAGATGATCTGGTACTGATGTGGAATGCTAGATGCCAGGAGAAAGGAAAACATGGGAAATTTGAAGCATTGTGGTTGGGGCCCTTTGTTATTGTTGGTAAAAGAGGAGAAGATTCATACTACTTGTAGAACATGTATGGAGTGGAGCAGGAGTTGCCTGTACATGGGTAGTTCCTGAAGTATTTTTTCTCTTAAAGAGTTGCAGAGGGTTAAGAATTTCCAGTGCATGGACAATTCTTATTTAAAACCCCTTTTAAATCTTCTTTTCCATGCACAGTAGTTTTGAAAATATTGAAGGGTCTGGGTTTTCCAGTACATGGACGATCTCAGGAATTCCCTTATTGAAAGTGTTTGCTTTCCTCTCCATGTACAGTAATATAGGGTTTTTTAATCTCCTCCATCCTCTCTTCATTCCCTCCAGCTACCATTACCTTCATTTTCATGTCATTCATTTGGTTTGTTCTACCAAAGAATTATGGATTCTTGGAGTGATTGAACAATCACTCATCCCCAACAGGAGCCACTGTTGGAACCCAAAATTTCCATCATGAATCTGAATAATTTTTCCATTTTTGAGCTTATTGTCTTCGCTATCTCTCTCATAAAATAATTGTTCACCACCCTTTGCTATGTTAAAAATGGATTTACCTATGTTTCATGGTCTCATATATTTGTCCTATTTGCCCTCACATTTTACCCCCATTTGATTCCTAATATTTCACTATCCTTTGCCTTAAATAATTCATTTCTCTCATTCATAATGTTTGAATATCTTTTATTGCCATATGTTTACCCTCATGGCTTTCACTGCTTCACCGTAACCCCTTATAAAGCCATTTGCGATAGCGCGGTAAACACATTAAAGCCTACCGCTATACCGTCGATGGTTCAGTCCATACTCGCAGTATGGCAGTGGCGGTTTAGGAGCAAACATAAAGTTCCTACCACCACACCACATGCGGTCAATTCATTGACCATGGTATTGTGGTGGCGGTGAGGTAAACGGTGAGGCAACAGTTGGTGGCGAGGAAGCAAGCAAAGCGGTTACCGCTATACCATGCATGGTTTGAACATAGACCGCGGTGGTCGCGGTAGATGGTGGATAGCAACAAAGGTGACGGTTTGAGATGACACCACGGTACTACTGGCGGTCAAGCCAGGCACCACGATGACTATGGTAACATAGATTTAGCGATTGGCGAAGATGGATACTGCTATACGATGGTTGGACAAGAGGAAGCCAACGGTTGAGCGGTGAATGGAGAGGAGATGGCTAACGGTTACCTCGTGGTACCGTGAGTAGGCTTCGAACACACCACGGTAAGGGGGTAGGTGGTGGAAGGATAGCTAGCGGTTGGGCGGTGAACAAAGGAGTTAATGGTTGAGGAAGCAACAGTGATTGTCACTGCTATACCGCGGTCGATCAACATGTTGACCACGGTAAAGCGGTAGGAATAAGAGAATATTTGAGCAACATGAAAAACAAAATATTAAAGGGCAGAAACGTATTAAGGTAAAATGAAAACGTAGGGCTATGTTTTAAACATTTAATTTGCCGATAAGGCAATCTAATTAAATGTTTTAATTTCTGTTAATGGAATGTAAGCGACTGTACAAACAGTGAAGGGTCGTGACCCTTAAAATTTACTGTATAAATGCTTGTAAAAATTAGTAAGATTATAGAGGTAGAAGAGAAGAGGATAGATTGCGGCAAGCATAATATTTTCAGAATGTTTGCATTCAAGAAGACTATGTTGCATGTATAAGATTTAAGGATGATAATGAAAGACTATTGATTTGGTGGCTTCATTCTGGTATCAGTTGTTTGTTGGATTTCTGCAATTATTTGATTGTCTCCAGTCTAATGTTTCTTAATTATTTAAATTGAAATATCAAGTATATGTTCAATTTATCAATGCACATTTGTTGTATCTGTGTGGTTTGATTAATTGGTTTCTTCAAGAAAGAATTAAATCCCTTTCAGTCAATCACAATAATTTGGGAATGTTATTTGAATCATTAAGAAGAATCAAATAGTTAGGATTGATATTCTGCCTCAAGTAGGGTCTGTCAATCATATTCTTGCATGTTTATACCAGTTATAAACTCATATTTGTATGCGAAACAATTAGAGATTTTCTAGATAAAAGCCACTCATCTGAGACTTTCATTTGACTCCATTTTACCCAACAAGGCACTGGTCTCCCTTACTTTCATTACTTAGTTTTATTCATTTCATTTGACATCTGTTAACTGAACATATCAGGCTTCGCCTTGATATTGCTTACATTATTTATACCAAATTTATCTGATTTGCATACACTATTTAGACCAAATTTAGATCATATCTCTCCACTATCAAATTGCCATTGTGGATAGTTTAGTCAAGTAGAAGCCTAGTCCAAAGTCTGCAACATTCATATAGGTACACCCGCCTAGGTTTAGTAGAGCCTTAAGAGTAGAAGGTTCAACTGTACTGGTTGGCCTTGTTAGTTGGCCAATAATGTTGTGATAGCTTGGCAACCTCTGTAGTTCAAACCTGCATTTTTGAGACCCAACAGGGTGAATCTAAAGTGACCTTATCATGTTTGTCTAAGAAAGCCATCTTACTATCTTATGAAATAAATTTATTAATGACTTCATCCTCTTTCCGAACAATATCTTCCCAAGTAGGAGAGGTGGGGGGAGAGAAACAAACAAGATTCCCATGACATTCAATGCTTGGATCTTCTAACACCAAGATACCTTCGTCATAAGTAGGAGAGGTATCAAGAGAAGAACAATTATGAATGTAGTGGTTGTCCATGATTGCATCATCTTGCACCAAAACACTCTCACAATTAGGAGAGATGTTAGGAGATGAGTCAAGGGTAGGAAAAGTGGTATTAAGAAATGTTTCAATGATTTTGTTCTCTTACACCAAGGTATTCTCATAATTAGGGAAGACATTGGGAGAATGACTAACATGATTGTGAATGAACTCATTTTATTTCCTTGGATTGTACTCATAACAAGAGAGATTTTACTTATGCAAGCCATGCTTTACCATATCAAAAATCACATCTTTGAAAAGGAAGGATACTGCTACTTGATTTTCAATTTATTGTAACAACCTAGAGTTATGAATTTATGCTAAAATGAGAACTAATCTATCCAAATTATGTAATGCTTCAAAAAATGTGGCATAGGGGCACCGTGGTTATGGTGGTCTTAGTGATGCATTTAGGTATCTAGGTTATTAATTTGGGTGTTTTATCACCTAATGGATGTAATACTACTGACTCAAGATCATTATTGCATGTTTGGTGTCATGTAGGGTCATTCTTAGGCATTAGGTAAAATTTGTTAAAAGATTATAAAAGTTGCTTTGCAACTTGGCAAAATTGCATGTAAGGGGAATTTGAATTGTTACTTGAGTGTTTTCATGTTTGTAACTGATGATTTATAGTTGCGTGGTATTTTTTTAGCCTCACAAACTTTGAGGCATGATCATTGTATCATTTGGTGGACAAAGAAGTGAAAGAGGCCCCGTTTTCTACAATTTGAGTACATATCTGTGTTTTGCTTGCTCTATACAGCCCCGTACTGTAGTAGCATGAGTTGAGACTTATGGGAAAGGTTGCTACAGATATTTAGCTTTCATTTGAGCTTGGTGTGATGGAATTTAATTAGGAAATAAGCTAGTTTGAAGCATTTTATTCTAGACCGGATAAAAACCCTCACTTTCAAGGGTTTGGAATAAAACATGTAGGTTTTAGACCATTTCACCATTGTACTTTAGCCAAACTTGATGGAATGGTAGTTTTAGGTGTGTTTTTACTATTTTATTTTTCTTTGGGAGTAGGGGATGGAGTTTGTAGGAGTTTTTATCAAAGCCCTAGCTTAACATCCTCATGTGTTAGGCTAGGTAGGATAGGGATAGTGTGGGACAACAACTTGGGAGAGTTGTTTGTTGCTAAAAACTTGTGATTCAGACCCTATGTGACTAGTTTAAAACATTGGTGAAGTGTTTAGGTGATTGGGAAGTGAATTCATAGTAGATGCTTTATAAAAGTGGCCTAATTGGCCTTGTTTCAGGCGTAGCAGACCAGATTAGTGACTCTTGTTCCAAAACAACCTATGAACTAAGGAAGATATGTAAAAGTAGGGCCTAATGGGTATCTGAAAAGGTCCTGGTTTCATGGAGAGATGAAATTCTCTAAATGATGTCTTAAAATATCATTTTGGAGACCTAGTTGGAAAGACTAGTGAGTTAGTGAAAAACATCATTGTAGAGGTCTTGAGGTTTAAGTAGTGATTGAATTGTGCTAAGTTGTGTTAGGTGAATCTATTTATAGCCAATCTTTGCATCAAGTGGTATCCGAGCAAAGGTTCAGATTGGAAGTGGGAAAGTGAATGAGAGTGGGCATAAGCAAAATGCCTCGAAAGAGTAATCCAATGACCAAAGAGGTCAAAGAACTAAAGGAGTAGTTACTATAGAAGGAAAGGCTCTACAAGGAGTCACAAGAAGCAACCCTTGCAAGAATAGCAACCCTATAAAATAATCAGAGAAGAGGAATGGTCAGTGGTGACCAAAGGGATAAGGAGGAAGAGGGTGAGAGTGAGAATCCTCCAACAGGAGTCCAAGAAGAGGATGAAGAATTAGACCCTAAAGAAAAGAGAATGGTCAAGATGCTAAAGGCTATCAAGGGTGACAATATTCCAAAAGTGAAAGTGGAAGTGCCTATGTATGGTGGCAAGATGGACGGTGAGGAAGTTTTGGCTTGGATAAATGCTTTGGAAAACTTCTTTGAATTTGAGGAGATAGAAGACAACAAGAAAAGGAAATTTGCAAAGACTAAGTTGAAGGGCCCTACCCTAACATGGTGGAACTATGTTCAGGAAGAAAGAGTTAAGAAGGGAAAGTCAAAGATAAGCTCATGGGACTGGATGGTAGCCAAAGTTAAGGCACAATTCCTGCTTGTAGACTATGCAATACAAACCTTTAGAAAGCTGCAAAATTTGAAACAAAAGGAGTTGGATGTAATGGCATATACTGAGGATTTTCATAAATTGAGCATAAGGGCAGGACATACTGAAGATGAGGTTGAGAAAGTTGCAACGTACTTAAATGGCCTTAGATTCAATATACAAGAAGAGATTGGTCTTAGAACTCCTAGGACAATTGAGGAGTGTTTCCAATTGGCAACTAAGGAAGAGGAAATAATCAAAAGAAGGCAAGATCAACAAGGAAGAGGAAGAGGAAATTTTTTTAGAAGTAGATGCAACTTTGGTGTAATAGGGAAGTCACAAAAACCACAAGGTGACTCAAGCAGCCAACAAGAACAAAGTGGAGAGTCGAATGACAAAGGTAACTTCATAGGAAGGATATTTGGTGGTAGAGGAAGGTTTGGTGGACAAGGGAGAGAATCCAACACCTTCTCAGGCATATGTTATAGCTGTAATCAATTTGGACACCTATCTTGGAAGTGCCCGATCAAACAAGCATCAAGCTCTCATGGTGGTGAGATGAGGAATCAAATAGTACATGAAGAAGAAAATGAAAGTGTTAACTCACCTTCTCTACATGCTGATATAGGGTTAGGTGAATCCTTGATTTTAAGGAGGACACTAATCAAGGTGCCAACCACCAAAGAACCCCCACAAAGGAAGACATTGTTCAAGACAACTTGCAAAGCACAGGGAAAGGTATGTAAAGTAGTGGTAGATTTTGGTTCCACTGATAATATTGTGTCTTTGGAGATGATAGAAAAATTGAAAGTGAAAAGGAATCCTCATCCAACACCCTACAAATTTTCATGGCTCAATAAGGGTCAGTAAGTTTTAGTGAATGAGCAAGCTTGGGTTGAATTGAACATTGGTCCCTATAAGGATAAAATATTATGTGACATCATCCCTATGGATGTATATCACGTGCTCCTAGGAAGGCCATGGAAGTTCAATAGGAAGGCCAAACATGATGGGGAGAAGAATATATATGTGATAGAGAAGGATGGGATTTCATATACCCTTTCACCCATACAAGAAGATGATAGTGCGATTCATGAAGGACCAAGTGTGATGGTGGTCAAAGAGAAAGAGTTTTTGAAGAGTTTGAATGAAGAACATATTGGTTATGCCATCATTGGGAAGCCTACATTAGTTATAACAGTAGCAGATGGAGAGGAGATACCTAAGGAGGTGCAAACCCTATTGGATAGATATGAAGACATAGTGGAGAAGGAGCTTCCTAGTTCTTTTCCTCCCATAAGGGATGTGAGTCATCATATTGATCTCATACCAGGTGCAAGCTTACCAAACAAAGCAACATACAAGATGACACCCAAGCAGAATGAAGAGATCAAAAATTAGATTCAAGAGTTGTTGGATAAAGGTCTCATAAGGGAAAGCTTGATCCCTTGTGCTGTGCCTACTATCTTGGCACCCAAGAAGGATGGAACTTGGAGGTTATGTATTGATTCAAGGGAAATCAATAAGATCACAATCAAATATAGATTCCCTATACCCTGAATAGAGGAATTAATGGATAGTTTAACAGTTGCATGCTACTTCTCAAATATTGATTTGAAAAGTGGATAACATCAGATCAGAATAAGGGAAGGAGATGAGTGGAAAACTGCCTTCAAGACTAATGAGGGTTCGTATGAGTGGATAGTGATGCCTTTTGGGTTATCAAATGCCCCAAGCACATTCATGAGGCTGATGAATGAGGTTCTAAGTAGTTCATGGGTAGATTTGTGGTGGTCTATTTAGATGAAATATTGGTGTTCAACAAGACAAGGGAAGAGAAACTACACCATTTGGATATGGTATTGAAGAGATTGAATGAGGAGAAGTTGATAATAAACCTTAAGAAGTGTGATTTCATGAGAGAAGAACTAGTCTACCTTGGATTTGTGATCTACAAAGGTACCTTGAAGATGGACCCCAGAAAGGTAGAAGCCATACTCAATTGGTCAACCCCTAAAATAGTAGCAAAGGTAAGGAGTTTTCATGGTTTGGCTAGCTTCTATAGGAAGTTCATCAAGAATTTTAGCCACATTTGTTCACCTATCATTGATACCATCAAAGGAGATAAGAAGAATAAGTTTCAATGGATTGATGAATTTGAGAGGAGTTTTGAATACTTGAAGACAAGAGTGGATCAACAACCCATAATCACATTACCTAACTTTAGAAATGTGTTCACCATTAAGTGTGATGCAAGCGGGTATGCCATAGGTGTAGTTTTGAGTCAAGAAGGGAGGCCGGTACCATTCTTCTGTGAGAAGCTCAATGAAGCCAAAAGCAAGTATTACTCATATTATCTTGAGATCTATGTAATGGTATAGTCCCTCAAGAAATGGAGACACTACCTCTTGCCAAAGGAATTCATTGTCTTCACAGATAATCATGCTTTAAGCTTTTTGAGCAGTCAAGACAAATTGAGTTAGAGGCACATGAAATGGATGGAGTATTTGCAAGCCTACACCTTTACAATCAACCACAAGAAGGGACAAGCAAATAATTTTGCTGATGCATTGAGTAGGAGATCTATGATGGTGCAAGAAATACAAATCCAAAATGTGGGGATAGATGCACTAAAAGATATGTACAAGGATGACGATGATTTCAAAGATGCATTTTCTATTTGTAGTCAATCTAAAGATACTTTTCACAGTGAGTATTCTGATTTTTTGTTACAAGATGGTTTTTTTATAAGGGTGCTTAGTTTTGTGTGCCAAAGTGCTCTATGAGGGAAAATTTGATTAGAGAAAAGCATTGTGGTAGTTTGAGTGGACACTTTGGGTATGATAAGACCTTGGAGCAGGTCAAGAGGTTCTATCATTGTCCGAGGATACATGTGGATGTCAAGAAGTTTGTGGAGAGTTGTGGGATATGCCAAAGGGCTAAAGGCTCTAGTTCCAATGCAGGACTCTATCAACCCTTACCAATACCAGACCGACCATGGGAGTCAATCAACATGGACTTTGTATTGGGTCTACCCAAGACACAAAGGGGGTATGATAGAATTTTTGTTGTTGTAGATAGGTTTAGTAAAATGGCTCATTTTGTTCCTTGTAGAAGTAATAATGATGCATCTCATATTGGTGGACTGTTTTTTAAGGATATTGTA